>JAPMOR010088176.1:0-19240 GCA_026543865.1 Argiope aurantia | reverse complement strand
ATTTTCGACCATTATTAATAAAAAAGAATTGAATCATCTGTAAATGTAGGAATTGTAATTTGTAAATGTAAAATGATTTTTAAAAAATTCTAATATGAAGGGTTGCTGACTATTTTTAAAATTTAAGAAATAATCAAAATTTATTAAAATATTTTGATAAGAACAAATTTATGACAAAAATTTATAAAAGGTAGGGCAGACTTCTACTGCTTTTCAAAGAATTATGTCTACTATATCTTTTATTTTTCCTTTTTGTCTCACTCCTTTCAAACAGTTATTTTTATTTTTTTTATTTTCCCTTATACAAAGAGAAATCTTTATTATTATAAAATATGGACCTCAAAGATTTTATTATATTTATGCATCGGTCCCCTACAAATCTGAAAAAAAAATTGGATTTATGTCAGTCATTTTGGGATCATAAAGAAATAAAATTTAGCAAATGAAATTTATCAAATTAACTGTAAAATATTTAAATAATCAGTATTTTTATAAATCATTAAATATCATCAAAAATCGACGAAGACAAAATATAACTTGCCAGCGAAATCTATTTTAAAATGTATTCATGATTTTAAAAAAAACTGATTAAATTTTATATTATAATCCATACAAAAAACTAACTTAATTTTCGTACGCTTCAGATGCAGAAACTTCTGAACATATTAAAGTTTTACCAATGAATATTAAGAAATATAGCAAAGGTTTCTATGAAAATCTTATGTAAATAAATCAAATAATGAATTTGTTTTATTTGTTAAAATTATATTTTCACTGAGCATGTGTAATATTATTTAAATTAATAACAACTACAGCAAAGATTTATTCATTTAAGAGAACACATTCAACAGAGAACACATTTAAATCAGTTCTTGTCTACTTCCTTGATTTAAAAAATATATATTTTGAGGTTTCTGTGAACTGGAAAATTGTTTCAGAACTTATTATTTCTTGTCTTTGATTCTCATTAGAGATTTAAATTCGCCTCTAAAATAAGATTTTCGTATTACTGAAATTAGATCTGTGAATTTCTATCATTCTTTAAAATATATTTATAAAAAATTAGCTTTCTATGATTTTTAAACATTTTGTGAAAGATAAAAATTTGATTAAATTTGATTTGTGTGTTAGACTAAATTTCGATTAGAAATAAAGTTGGCGTGGAAGAAAATATTTTAATGATATAATAAAAGATTAAATACTTTAATATATAACTTTATTATTTGCTTAGAGAATTTATTAATATAATTTAAGATTTTGCGAAATACAAAAGTACGGGAATATTTCAATGGAGTTTTCTGATTTGTGGCCCAATGTTTCATTTTAATTTTTCATCATTAGAAAAGAATAAAAATATACATATTTATCCAACCATTGCTGAGAATATAAGCTAATACTAATTCGACGAAATATATCATTGAATTTTTTTTTTTTTTTGAAACGCTAAGAAAACCTTGTATATCTTGCTTTTTCACATGAACCATATCTATCATTAACGAGGCAATCATTGCAAGGGACGATAAAAAGATGATTAAAATCCTCCAAATTTCTGAATAACAACTTTTGTACCAAACAGAGTATTTTTTTTTATTTCGGATTATTGTTATAAAGTCATTTTTGCTTCAAATAATCAGATAATCCTATCATAATTGCTGGATTTTAATAAAGCGGAAATCCCGTTAATGCTCCTTAATCCCATAAAGCGATTTGTAATATTAGAGTGCTAAAGTTTGAATGTCAGAAAAAATAAACTGCAGAAACATAGCTCTAGTGTAATTTAAAATAAAGTGTTGTCTAAAGAGATTTGTAAACAATGCAATTAAAAGTAGATCAAATTTAGTTTTAGACAGAAGGGCAAAGGATATAACGTAGTTTAACGTAGTGAGAATAACTCTTTGATGAATAGTATAGCAAATTCTCACTATGCATCTTTTTTCTTTCAATGCAGTCTAGCTGATTTATGCTTTGATATGAATAAAAAATATAGAATAAAATTTTTTATTGCACATCAAACAAGAGATAGATCATATTTTAATAATAACGCAATTTCAAAGCAATTAGGGTATCCTCTTTTAAATGCATAATCTTGATAAAAAAAACATTTTAATAACTATTTAAAAATTTGTGGACCCAGAGCTTTCTCATATTGGTTAATCTGTGAATTAATTTAAACGAAAAATGATATTTGCTTTGTGTGCATAAATATATTTCGATGAAACAAAAAGAAGGTTAATAGGGGTTTTTCTGATTTATCCCTAAACAAATGTGGATCAATAACTCCTGAAAGTTCTCTAAGAAAACTTATCCTCCTATAATAAATTTACGTCAATCTATCTCGGATTTTATTTGATTGCTTCAGGTATAATTAACCAACAAAAATGATATAACTTACCGCAGTCGTGAATTCATGATTCACCTTTGACTAGGTAATTCAGACTAGAAGAATGCTAGAACTGGCCATCAATTCATTTTTAAAGGGTCCATTTGTGATCAGAAACAGGTGGTATACTTTGGATTTTGAAAAAAAAAAATACACAACTATCTTTTTATTGCACGCCAAACAAAAATATCATTTTCCATACATCAATAAGAGTTTTACAAGATAATAAATAACCGTTACAAATTAAATCAATGATAAAATTGTTTGGGAAAAGTAAAATACAAATTGCCTGATACTTATATAGAAATTGCTAATTGTGAATAATTATCGATTAACAAATTTTATTAATTAGGTTGTTTGTGTAGTAATAATATACAAATTGCTGTTTTGAGAAAATTTATTATTTTCAGCATAAAATTTATTACATCTCTCGACTTAGTTATCGTTATTCATAATAAAAAATTCTGTTCTTTATTAAAAGAAAAGTGATGGTAATGTAAGTGAAATTATATTACCAGTAATTATTTTAATACAAATTAAAATTATTATTAAATGAGTTATGAATTATAGTTTTTAATAATTGCATCAATAATTAAAAATATATTCATTTAAGTTAAGAAATAAACCTTTTGATATTTACTATGAATGTTACATATGCGCAAAACGAGACATACTTATTCAAATATTGCAAAAATTTCAATAACTGTAATTCCTACATCAAATGTGGAAAATAATTCATTCAAATACTATTTTTCGACTAACCACTGATATTTAAAGTATTAATCCTTAAAAAAAATTAAAAATTCTTCACATTTACTCTTAAAAATGAAAGTGAAGAAAATGATAAATTTATTTTACATTTGAACCTAATAAAGTTCCATTTAAAGCTGACTTCAAAATGGGACAATTACGGCTAATTGATTACTTAACCAAATCCGAATTAAAAAGCGGCATTCCGAAAGTACCTCTAGACCATTATGGTGGAATAAGTTTTATTAATTTCAGAACGATTACCCAATTCTATACAACTGAAATAATCACTCACCACCTCTTCATTAATGATTTTCTTTACTTGCAGTGAAGCGATTTCTTTCGAATAAGTTGGAAAGATTAATGTTTATTCTATTTAGTAGGGAACATGCCGAGCAGAAACTTATCTGACCCACGAGAATCGATTCAGTGACTTAGCATAATAGCACGCTTGGCGATCCATATTTAAATATTTATTTCAGTTGCAAACGTTTAAAAGAGAGTAAGCCCGATTTCTTTTGAATCTGGCAGGTCTACGGAAATGAAGATAGAAGTTTCTAGCAAAATCTTTAATATAGGAAGGTATGGATAAAATCAAGGTTAAATAATCAAAACAAATCATACAGAAGATAAGGAGTTAAGACTTTTCTTCAAGAATAAACAGTTAATGTTAAAGTAACTCAGTAATCTAAAGATCTAAAAGCGTTAAAATGAGAGTACATTTCTTCACGTTTAAAAGATATTCGATTGCAAAATAAACAATTTTAAACATTTCGATCTGTTGGTCAGTGCATTTGATAAGGAACTGAGCCACGAAAATTGAAAAGTGAACCTTTTAAACTAAATTTTGTATATAACTCTTACATCGTATTTTGAGTATATCTCTCAAATTTTGGAGGAAATTCATCTTTGCAAATTCTTTCTGGGGCCCTTTCTTGCTCTCACAAATATTCAAATGGATGGAATTAAGAATATACAATTAGCATTAAAATTTAGATACATACAAAATATTGAATAAAATCTCTTTAACCGTTAACCGTCTCTCGGTTTTAATATCTTCGTTTGTGTGAACGGGACCACCCAAAAATTCAAAATTGAAGACGAAAGGAATTCTGAAGGCGAAATTGTAAATTTATATCGAATATTTGACCCAATCTGAAGAAAGAATACGATACATAATGAATGCTTGACTTTCTTCTTTTAAAGAGACAGTCGAATCACTTAAATGAAGAATAAATATTCAAAAAGTAAAAAGAATAATTCGTTTTTTCCTCCGCAATATGGACAATTCAATTTTCAGATGCATCGTGAATTTATAAACAGTTTAACAGTAACAGTACTGTCCATTCTCGGATTTTAAAGCTCTCCACGCTTTTGCACTTGCGTCAAAATGCCTTTATTCAGTTAAAACAGGGGTGAGAAGAAAGATTAAAAGAGAGGTTTACAATTAATAAAAGGATGAACTCGGATTATATTCGGACATAGGAAACGTAAAAACTGCAAACACATAATATTGTTGGAAAAAGATACTAAATCACGATAAAATACTTTAGAGCTATTTTTTATCACTATGAAGAGTCTAAACATTAAAGTACGAGAAATAAATAGAAGATTTCTGTTCTTAAAATTTGGTAATTCATTTTTTTACAAAATAATATTTTATATCACAGCACTTTTTAAAATTTGTTATGGAATTTTTTGATAACATTTTATTAACAATGGGTGATCATCTGAGTCGTTTTTTAATGGTATTTTATAAAACATTTTTCATTCAACAAGTTGAACGAAAGTTTCACGGAAAAGTGAGCTTTTTCACTTTTTTTCCGCTTGAACTAATCATAAATCAATCAATATGCAATTTTGAGTTACAATAAAATAGTAGAATCAAAAACGACACGACACTCACATATACGTGGGGGGGGGGGGGGGGAGAACAAAAAAGTATCGAATGGGGCGGAAATCGAGGTCGAAGAATGAAGAACTCCGGAAATGCTCTCATACTTCCGAATCTCACCCCTTACCGATGTAAAAACGTAGGAAAATTATAATCTTGGTATACTGAAATGAGCATTACTGTTGTGTGCAGAATATCTTACTAATGAACTTTAACCAGTTTTAACTACTCTTTCTTTCAAAATCCATAGAATGGCACTTCTCAACGATTGTACTTTTCTAAGAGGGCATATGCAGAAAGATGGGCGATTCCTCCTAATTCTGCGAATAATATGAGTTCATTCTATTTTCTTCCGCCACTTTTATCATGAAATTAACACATTTTGACGCATGCGCAAAATCACGGAGGTTTCTGAATCCTCTATGAAGGACTCAGAACAGTTTCAAAGAACAGTTTATAGTAAATTAAAAACGACTGTAAATCTTTTCATCGATTAATTTTAAATTAGATTAGCCAACATCTTTTCGGTTAAAATCGGCAAAATGATATTCCAAATATCAAAAACGTCCTGGTTTTATTTTTTTTCTTCTCTTTAAAATCGCTTTAAGTATCTCATTATTATTTCGCTATTGTAAAATCATTATGTGCTTCTTAGACTCGTGTTTCTCATCTTCAGCGTTGAACAATTTTTGGCAATCGGAGCACTTAAGGTTTTAAGTTCGGTGAACATTAGATCTTTTAATCGTTCAGTGACATTGTATTTGTCGTGTTCCAATCAGCACGACAAGGAAATCCAAGTCTCATTCACACAGGATGTTTCAGTGAACCGTTTCAGAACTTCTAAGAGGGGTAGGGTACATCCTGGCAACTCGAAATGATATAGCAATGTGGGGTCGGAAATGCGTGAAGCGGTGTTGTACACAGAAGCACCATAAAGAAAAGAGACCGTAAATGAGAAATCGTTTTAATAATGCATGAAAAGAAGCAAAAGGTACGTGGATTAAAGTAAGTGTTCGAAGGTTCTTCCACGGGCTACAATGCACGCCTCACATCTCCGACGCATGGACATCCGAACATTCTGGAATACTCCAGGCATATCTCGAATCTCTCCGGCTGCTACTGCGATTCTTGCAACGAGCTCCTCAGCAATGTCATCAGGGGTGTCATAGCGATTTCATATGACACCAGAAATAAAAATCAAGACATGATAAGTCGAGTGACCGAGCAGGCCAACGCACGGGACCCCATGTACGATCCACCGTTGACCCGACTTATCATGTCTTGATTTTTATTTCTGGGGTCATATGAAATCCCTAGTTTATGACACCCCTGTTGACACTGCTGAGGAGCTCGTTGCAAGAATCGCAGTAGCCCGTGGAAGAAACTTCGAACACTTACTTTAATCCATGTACCTTTTGCTTCTTTTCATGTATTATTAAAACGATTTCTCATTTACGGTCTCTTTTCCTTATGGTGCTTCTGTGTGCAACACCGCTTCAGGAAAGCATTTCCTACCCCACATTGCTATATGATTTCGAGTTGTCAGGATGTACCCTACCCCTCTTAGAAGTTCTGAAACGGTTCACTGAAACACCCTGTATATTTCGCGTCGAAGCGGATTACCGCTTTTAACGAATTAATTGCTTTCTACATTTTAGTTTAGTAAAAATAATATATTTAAAAAAATTGTTATTTTGTTTCACATTTTAAAGAATAACAATTAAAGAAAGTGAGAATTAAAGAATAAAAGTGACAAATACTTGTATTATATTCGCTGATGCATTCGTAAGTTTCGTAATCCTTCATTTTCCTCGTTCGAAGTATTCCTGCCGAAATTACAGAAATTGTATATTGCTATAAATAAAAATAATGATTTTCAGAAATTTATTGCATTAATAAAAATGTATATTTTGATTTTATTATGTGCTACATATTAGATTCACAGATATTTCATATTTCTATTTTAGGAACATTATGCAACATTATGATCAATTATTTTAAAAAAAATTCTTGATGATACTTGTTTAAAATAAAATTTATACACTAATTGATAATAAATTTCTGAAAAAATAAGATATTTTATTACACATTAAATTAAAAAGTTAATAAAAGATGCACAAAATTTAAGAAATATAAAACACCTGAAAATGAGTAAAAAATAAATTATAAAACTCCTATGAGAAAATTTGATTACAATATAAAATTTTCAAAAGAAGAATGTAAATTAAGAAAAAAGAAGATTGCAAAATAACTCAAACCTCAAATACAACTTGTTGCATCATTTTCATTGCTCTGCTATCGAATTGACGCGTCAATTGATTACAACACAAAAGTAGCAATTAGGGAAGCAACTTAAGGAAAAACATGATTGCAAAATAACTCAATTAATCAATACAACTTGCTGCATTGCTCTGTTTCTGAAATGCCGCAACAAAGGAAATTATTGCAGTACTTAACTTCGAACCATTTCAGTCTGAAAATCGATGTCTGCCAGCCTTTTAAGTTTTAAAACGACACCAATAACTTCCCATTCATTCGCTATCTTTATTGTGTTTGTTGTCTGAAGCAAGAAAAAAATAACTGTCAGAAAAATAATAAAAATTTTATGTTCGGTAAAAAAATAACTTCCTGTAATCTTTCAGTGGCCTTCTGTTATGCTATAATCTTCTTAAAAGGGAACCTAATTTAAAAGCTCCGTGAAATTTACTCTCGAAATCCAAACAGCAATATTTTGTTTGTTGACAGCAATAAAAAAGATCGATGCGGACGGATGCTAAGAAATTAACCAGCGGGAGTGGTTTCCCCAAAACCTTTTCGTATACTCTCTTATAAAGGTGTTGACCCATAAAATGCCTTGCCTGGCGTACAATAATTATTAAATAATAAATTTTGGCGAGAATTCAGCATTTTTACTTAACCTATCGTGTAATCCTTGGCGAGGTTATTTTTATAGATTACTTCATATCATTGTCTTAAAATAACTGAAAATCTAATATGTGTTTAGACAATTTTTTCCCTATTGATTGAAACAAAAATTTTAACATAGAACTACATTTATAAAAACAAATTCATATATCAAATTTCATATGCTTAAGTCATTGCGTTTACATGTTTCTGAAAGTATAAACCGATAGATGATGAACTCTTTGTCGGATTTGGTTCCAAATTTGAATAGATGTCTACACTATAGATGTTTGCACCAAATTTTATTTATCTAACTCTCCTTTATAGCTATCGTGTTAACTTTCATTGACAGCCTGGCAGGAAAATTAATGACTTTTACACAAAATTTGAAAGAAATTTGCAAATTTGATTTAAAGACTGTATACCAAATTTCTTCAGTGTAGCTCAAAGAGTTTTTGAGTCATCGTTGTCACATACACACACATGGACATTTTCCAAAAAATGTATTGTTCAAACTCAGGTAGGTCTAGAACGATTAGATTAGACAAAATCTCGAGTTTGAGTTTTTGACGATTACTACATTTAATCTATACTTTTCATACGAGAAAGTAAAAAAGGATTAAGAAAACTATTACGAGAAAAAGCTAAAATGGTGAATAATTGCCACCTTTTTGATTAAAGAAAGTAAGATTTTATTAAAAGACTGTACGTAAATCATTCCTGTTTTTAATTTAATAAATTTCAATTAAAACGGAGATTTCAAATTCAATTTTAATTAATTTTCTTGCTCCACTTAAACTTATAAACATGTTTTCCCAACTTTGGTTGAAACATAAAATAAATAAAAAATATATCCTTCTGTGGAAGACTGTACGAGAATGAAATTTCATAATATTTTCATTTATGTTTTAAGCGCGACACGACACCACGACACTTCAGTAAAAAGTCGATTCATAATTACTTAAAGAATTTTTTTTGAAGAAAATTTTTAGAAACATTTGAAATATATTTTTTAAATAGTTACTTTTCGTGTTTCTAAATTTTTATATTCAGGTCCCTTGAGAATATAACACAAATTTGAATCACCTGTGATTCATAATTATTTTCCAATTCGATGACCACCTTTTTATTATAATTAAGATATAGCAAATAAATATATCATTTAGTTCCATAGATTGTCGGAATTATAGGTTTGAATCATGGCAGAGGGCATGTTAAATGTTCATTTTTGTATATGTATTATCTATTACATGTTTTGTTGTTACATGTTCATTTTTTATATACATATTTTCGATGCTAACAGTTAAATTTAAGATTTTCGAATGCTTATGAAGAAGATGAAACAAACCTGGCATATAAAGTTTCGAACTATATGTCCAAATTCCCTTTTAATGTAAGGAATGGTGAAGGAAACTAAGTAATAAGATGAAGAAAATAAAAAGTAATCAAATTAAAAAAGTTAGTTCGACAACTGTTATTATTTTATTATAATAAGTTGATAAAAAATTTTAACTTTTTTTGGCTGTCTCATCTCGATCCGGAAATAATTTTGTATTACTTTCTGCAGATTTATATTTGGAATGTGCATTTCTTAAAATTTTTATTTGAAAATTATTATTAAATTATTATTTGTTCTCTTCATTCTGCTAATTCATTCTTTTGCAGTAAATTCAATTAAAATATTTTATTATCCATGGCAAAAAGTCGTAAAAAGGAAAAAAAAGCCCTCTAGAATTTGAAACTTTAAACAGTGTTTGTATTTTAAAATAACTAGATTTGGTACCTTTATATGTCGTCAAAAAATATATTCACCTGGAAATAATAGATACCAAGATAAAATAAAAAAGTGGAATATAAAAGAATGAAGTAATTTATATTATAAAATTAGTGACAACCGAAATTTTAAAAAAATATATCAAAAAGATAATATATTTTTAGGGATATTATTTTTACTTAATTTTCTTTCATTTTATAATCATTTGACCCTTCTGTAATAGCTGTTGCAATTTTTTGGCCGTTTTCTAATCTGTAATAAAAGGCATATTAATTTTTCTGTATTTTATTTCTTTTATTTTGTTAATTATAAGAAAGAAAATTCGAGGTGATTTTCAACGACAAAAAATTAATTTAACTAATTATTAATCATCTATCACTAAAACTTTTCTTATGCTTCAATACTTACCTACAAAAACAGCTTGCGAGTTCTCTCTTCTCTGAAGGTAACACTAATGATTGTTTGATTTGTTCGATACGTCTTCGAATGATGCGATATACTTTCATCTGGAAAGACTGGGGAACATAGTTTTTATGTTATTATGTATAGAGAAGAAGAAAGAACATTAAGATATTTTATGTTTGCAAAATGTGAATGATGCTTCAATTTTAAAAATTTATGTGTAAGAAATACGAGTTTGAATTCAGTGCTTCTTATATTTCTTTGCATATTTGTTTTGAAACACATGCAAAATTCAAAAACGATAGTGATTCTTGGGAGTTTGTTGATGATGTTACTTACAGTTATTCTCCGATATGACTTTTCTACTGTTCTTTATTCTTCCCTATGCAATTTAGATAAGACATTAAGTCACGGAAAAAGGAAATTTCATGGCAATTAATGCTCGATATATGACCCTTATCTCATCCAGCTCCGATACGGCTTTTGCTGCAAGAGATTACTTGCATATATTCTTTAGCAGTTTCAAAATTATTTTGCTTTGATTTCATAATCTTCCCTGTATCCTTCATAGTTATCTTAACTACAAGTCGACAAAATCTTAGCAAATTATATACTTGAGAATCTGCCAAAATATTGACAAAGATTTCATAATGTTCTTAAGAAATTGTATTTATGTCGAGTTTTTATTGCAGATGTGGCAGAGGAATCTTAAAAATTTCTTCTATTAGCTCAATTTTTTATGCAAATGACTGATCTCACCGTTGTTCAAAAGTACGAGATCCATCTTGAAGTAGCCTGGATGGACCTCATTCATCCCTGTTGCTTTAAAACGGGACGTTAATATAATTGAACTAAAACTGTTTACTAGTCATTCTCGGATTCTAAAACCATCCACGCTTCTGCGCATGCCTCAAGATGTGTTTATTTAATCGAAATAAGGGTCAGAGAATAGATGAATGTAGGAGATATTTACATTTAACAATATGGTGAAATTCCGGAAGGTGAAGGCGTGAAAGCTACAGGAAACTCATAATGTTGTCTGAAAAAGAGGCTAATTTGCAATAAAATGCTTAAAAGCACTTTTTATTTGCTTTGAGAAATCTAAGCATTAAAAATGGGAAAAATGATTTTAAAAATTTAGAATTTCTGTTCTTAAAATTCACTGTTCTTTGGTAATTCACTGTTTTATAAAATAGTAAGAAATTTTTAGGTTAAAACAACTTTTTTGTTATTGAATTTTTTGGCAACATTTTGAGATTACAACAGTAGATAATTTCAGTCATATTTAATGATATTATATAAAATATTTTTCGAACCAGCTCTGTTGCCTCTTCAACTAATCATACAGGGAATAAAAATGCAATTTTTGAGTTACAATAAAATATTATGATTAAAAAAGACAAGAAACTTTTATAAACGTGAAAAAGGAACGAAAAAATACGTAATGGGGCGGAAATAAGTCAAAGAATGAAGGAGAACTTCGGAATTCTGCACCTAATCCCTTATCGAAATAGAATCGTTCAAAAGTGGTAGTCTCGGGATACTGAAACGAACATTTCTTAACTGTGACGGAGGAATTGATTCTATTCTACTAAAACAGACAAAGGAAGGTGAAATTTTAATTATGGAAAAATATTTTAATAACAAATTATTTTATGTACAACTGAAAGGGATTAAAATATCTATCAAATCTACTTATATGAAAATTAATAACTCATTTTAAAAAATTCAAGAAATTTTTGGTATCTTGATTGAATAGAAAAATAATAATTACATATAAGAACATTATCAAAGGTATATATATAATACAATATATCTTATATACGATAACATCTTTTTAAAATGAAGCATTCATTATAAACATTCAATAAACATATTCCAAAATAAAATTTACTGACTTTTTAACTCTTAGGGATTTAAGAAATTCTGTATTTCATATAATTCCAGGACAAAAAGAAAATTATCTTTTACAAAAATTTCGATACATGTCTAAAAAGATAAAGTATTCAATATCAATCTTTGTGGCAGGTCGAGTTTCAAAAACAATTTTCTGACCGATCAATAAATGTCAAAAATAGACTTCAAAACTCGCATAAAATTTGCTTTGAGAGAGCTAATATATGGCAAAATCGTTCAAGCATCGATATACTTAAAGAAAAGAGCATTCGCAGTAAGGTGAAAAAAAAATTATAAAAATAACCACTGATATTTTTTAAAAAGGAAATATATATATATATATATATATATATATATTTCTTTAAGCTGATTGAAGCAAAGATTTTCACTAAAGCCTTATTATAGACGATCCTGAAAACTTATAGATTTAGTATTTTCAACATTTAAGTAAAAATTACTTTTTTGCTTCAATCTTTAAATAATGCATGGTACTGAAGTTCATGAAATGATTTTATTCTAAAGGTTAAATAATTCTCTAGTGTAACATAAAAGCATGGTTATGAAAAGCAATGTTTGCTGCCTAAAAAATGAATTTTTTGGAACCGTTTTGTTACTATACGTTCTTTTTCATCTCAAACTTAGTAACGGAACATTTTTCGAATCGTGCGAGGGAAAAATAATTTTTATCTTTGATAGCAAAAAACATCGCAATAACTAAATATTCGTTTTTATTGTGTTTTGAAATTTTAACTTAATTATTTTTTTAGTTTAAGGTAACTCGTTATTTTCTTTTATCCAATATAAACTTTATAATTCTTCATAACAGTTACGTATTAAAAATTCTTTCATTTTATCGGTAATTTCTTTAAAAAATTTCACATATTTAATTTGGATAAACTATGAAAAATAAACAAGGTATTTCGTTTATTCTAATGCGAAAAAAGTATCAAATATTCTTTGATTCCCTTATAAAGTATTAAAATAGGTTAATTTTTTAAATAAGTTATTATCATAAGCACTTTTGCACTTTTTCCTTTTCAAATATCGGAATCAATAATCTCTATGTTTTGAACTAGAACTAACAAGGATTAAAAAATTCCATATTTCTGGTGAAGTATGAAAATCTCCGAAAGCTGTCTTGGCTAGTACTTTTTCAAAACATTTTCATCTTATAAAATAATCTTACGCGAAAAGTATTGGAAAGAAATGTGCGAGGAAAAAGAATAGGCGCCCAGATTTTCATGTTCGTAGAAAATGAACCTGAAATTACTTGCCATTTCATAATTGCTGCAGATCAGAAATTTAGATTAAAATGCTATAACGGTTGGAACCTTTAAATCATACTTAAGAACTATCTTAGTAAAAAAACCATTATTACAGACTGAACAGTTTTGTAGCAACAAGAATTTAGTTTTGTTTACATTGAAGAGTTTTACATCATGAATATTCAAGTTAAATGAATTTCCAAAGGAATGTTTGTCTTGAAAAGATCGCATGGAAATGGTTAATTAGCTTTTGAGAGTTAGACTTAGTTTCATCACTAAATCATTAATAAAACATTATTTTAACTTCTACTTTTAAAACTATACCTCACGTTGTGAAAAATATTAATTTCAAGTATTTAACATTTGCTATTGTCGGTATTATATGAAGTTTCTCGTAATTTTCTGACAATATGTATAAGCAGACATGGGGAATTGAGAAAAAGTGTATATTCAAAAATTCTTAGACGGGGCAGATAAGACCGCACTGAAAAAAAAAACTGGTTTTAAATACTAGTTTTTTTCAACTATGCTTGGAGTTTTGAAAGAATTAATTATAAGTATTTAGCATTTTCTGTTTCTTGTATTACGCATCATATTTCTAAAATATCTGAAAAATGCATAAGTAGATAGGTAGAACCGGAAAAAGATGGATATAGAAATAAAAATTAGGAAGTTTGCTGAGGCTATTGCTAAAACCTTGCTGAAAACAATCAGTAGACCTTAGGCGTGTTACCTATTTAGTGTTTGAGCAACAAGCATCTCTACGAGACTTCGCCATTACTAGCCAAAATCAATTTTATGCACGGAATTGTTATGGAGCAGCTGTGGGAACAATGGACAGCAAATATTTTATGGCTTAGAGAATGAAACGGGTGGACGGACCAGTTCCTTGGCTACCACGATTATCAGATTTGATTGAAGTTCTTAATACGATCTAATTCTAGAGAGGAAGAGATATGTTCGAAATCCTTTCAAGTCCAAAAATGAATTAGTGTCTAAACTGTGTGTCGCCGTTATGAGTATTAAATAATTGTTATTCGTCCTCTTCTCAAAACCTATTGTCTAAAGCATAATCAATAAAATGTTTGCTCACTTGGACTTCGTTTCTTTATATTGCCTTTAGACTAACCTCAAAATCTCATTTTCTTGTTACTTCACCCTTTGCATTTCGAAAAGTAATTTGCAGCATAATTTTTCACTTAATACAAAGATTTGTTTATTGCTCCGAAAAATAAATATAAATAATGGATTTAAATTAAATTTCCCCAAATTATTAATCTACATTTTTCTTATTATGCTGTAGATATTTTTGACAATCAAAATTAGAAAATAAATAAAACGAACATCAAAATCATTCACTGTTTTGAATGCGCCTGCGAGAAGTTATCAGAGTGCAAAGGATTAGATTATACTTACATTCTAGAACATACCCAAACAACTTCTGTTAAAAATCCACTTATTCGCTTTTCTTATTTTTACAATTTTGTCGGATATTTTAGAGACATCATTCAAATCTAAACATAAAAATATATCTCTTTCAATATTTTTTTTCTGAGTATCAAAAATGTATTTTCGAAAATAAAACAATAATGTTGATCTGCGCATGCAAAACTTTTGATTGATTGCGATGTTATAAGTATATATTGTTAATCTCTGTGGATGAATTTACGGGTAATAAACAGAACGTTAAGACTGTAATAAAAATATGAGCTTTTAACATCTTTTTCACAACTTTATAAAACGGTATTTCATTCGAAAATCTTTACTATTATTGCTAAGTATCTTCTTATCAACATCAAATGGTATTGTAAAAGTTGCTATATTGTACCCGCAATTATATATCTAAATTAAACCCGCTTTCATTAATATTATTAAAAGTATATATATATATATATATATATATATATATATATTAAATCAATTAAATCAGAACTTTTCCAAAATAATAGTTATAGCGAAGAGCTCTTATGGTGAAGTTTTCATATAATAAATGCTTTCAGAACTCTTGGTTTTCTCATCGCAATTATTTTCAAACTTTTATTTTCTCATTAAAACATTTTATGTTATTTGGCTTCAAGCACAAATTTGTTAATGTGCGTAACATTTCATTAGCAATTGCATTGATACCGAATTTCTTTTAAATTGAATTGTAAGTCTAATTTACCTTTTAAATGTTGTATAAATTATTTATAACCACCCAAAATGCTATTCATCAAAAAGATATACGTGAATTATTAATAATTATTAAATATCTAAATATTTTCACCTCGATTAAATAAAAGTTTATTTTTGGCTTAGTAGTGCAGATCCTTTTCTTTTACTAATTTAAAATCTTTTTGGGAAAATTCTTAGGGGCAAATATTTTTTTGCCAGGATTTGTCTCTTAAATAACAATTAACTACTCTCTTCCTAAGTAAAAGTTTTATAAAATATATAATTAAATTCATTTATTTCATATGTCGTGGCAATAAATTCTCACCGAATCAGTGGCATGAGACACACGCCATATCCTTTTCGGCAATTTAAAATGGAAGTTTGATACAATTAATAGAAGGAAAACTGACTAACTATCACAACACTGTTCATGCTCATTAAAAATTTCATCGAAACGTGACTCCAGAAAGATTATCCCCATTCAATGAAAACCATTCAAATCAGCGTGATTTCGTATTTCTACAGGATTTATAAAAGTATTCTACGTTTTCGTTTACTACTGGTACAAAATAAAATATCAAAAAGATATTTTATAATCTAAATAAAGCATTAAAGAGCTTGAAGATGTGGTGAATGTACCGAATCAGTAGAACAACGTAGCCTTTCGCTCATGTGACATACGCCAATTGCTTTGAGACAATATGAGGTGGTAGGTTTTATACAGAAAGGAATCAAGGCAAGGAAAACAACAGTGACTTCAAAGCACTTTTTAATGTTAAATTCATAAGCAAATCGATGTTAAAAAAAAGTTGATTTTTTCATGTAAATGTGACCACAGAAAAATTAATCCCATTCAGTAAAGATAATTCAAATCAGCGTGATTTTTAAAGATTTTCAAAAGAATACGACGTTTTCATATACTACTGGTGCAAAATAAAATATCACAGAAAATATTTTATAATCGAAATAAAGCATTAAAGAGCTTGAAGATGTGGTGGCACTACATTCTCGTAACTTCGAATATGTGACATACGTCAACTGCTTTGCGACAATATAAGGTGGAAGGTTTCCTGCAATATGAATCAATGGAAGGAAAACAGCAATGACTTCAAAGCACTGTTTAAGGTTAAGTTCATTAGTAAATCGATGTTAAGGAATTATAATTTTTTTCCATATAAATGTGACTCTAGAAAAATTAGTTCCTTCAGTAAAGACCATTCAAATCAGCGTGATTTTGTAATTTTGAAAAAAATTATAAAAGAATACAGCATTTTCATACATTACTGATGTAAAAAAAATATTAATTCAAACATTTTAAAATTAAAGTAAAAACAATCAAGAATTTGAAATAATTCAAGAAATTGAAAATAAATAGATTTCTAAAGATGAAGACTTTCATTACGTGTTGATGAAAATTGGAATATCTGTTGGTATTTCCAAAGCAATATTACATAATTAAACAAAACATATTTTTTGAAAATAGCAACAATAATACAACTAAACGAAAACTATAAAAGTTAATATATACACGCTTTATTTTTTTTTTCTTAAATTGCTTTGTGAAACCTCTAAAAAAACCTGTGTAATTCAAACCCGAAACATTTCATTATCTTTTTGAGATATTCCGACACGGAAACGGAAAAGATTAAGTATTCGGTATAAATTTTCATGTCAAGACGGTTTTCAATAATCCATTTTCTGATCGATACATAAACATAAAAATATGAAGCTTGAATGTTCTCCTAAAAAATGTGCTTCAGAAGAGGAGAATTCGGAACCATCTTCCAAGTAAAATGTACAACATACGCAAATTATAAAAATAAATAAATAAATGGATTATCTGTGGTAAAAGAATGGAATAAAAAATCAGATAATTTTTTTTTCAGAAACTCTATAATTAAGAATGAATCGTATACAAAAATTTACACTTATGGTCCCTTAGATGGAAGAATTCTAAAGGAGTTAGTCCTCTACCATTTAAGTAAAAATAATTTTCGCATTTCAATGCTTGCATAATGTACAATAGATGGAATTTTTTAAAAAAAATGTTAAGTCGATAAAAAAAAAAAAAAGAGTGAATACAGGTGTTATGTAGCATGTAATACTTTTATGTAGTTCTATGATTTAAGGAATTAATTAATTATCTTTCAGAAAACGATTTTTTTAAGCTTTCGGTTGCCCAATCTATTTCGTTTTAGATAAATTGAACTTGGTTGTGCCTTAAAAAAAAAAAGAGTACTCCATTTAATAAAAATTCATTCTCCATAATTATATGATAATCCTAGTTTCTATTTTTATTTAATTTTCCATTAAGGTTTTCTAATGGAAAGAAATGACAAATAAATGTATGATTCATTTATTTTTATTGTTAATGTAATTTAATATAAAATATGCAAATTAAACCTGTAGGAAAGTTTCTCAACTCGGCACCATCCTCTAATATTAGTATAAAGTTTGTTTTTTATTTTTACCCCCACAATGCAGTTGAAAGAATTAAATTAGAGCTTTCATTTTCTCAATTTCGATTGAATGAGACGAAAGTTTGATATCCATTTAGAATTTATGAGTCAAATTTATAAGCCAAATTTCATTCATCTTACTTTTTGTATCTTCCAGTTGTGTTGGTTCATCGATGTATTTAGTGAATTAAAAAATTTTGTCTCATTTGAGTAGATTCGTCATGTGGAAAAAAAACCTTATTCATAACTTTGATATTATTTTTAATACAAATATCAAATACCTACAAAATATAGAATAAGAGCAGAAGCACAATAGATATTGTAAAAGAAAGTAATACAGTGATGCGAAAACATTTCAAATTATTTACATGAAAAAATACAACTAAGAGTTCAAACAACTGAGAAGGATTTCATATTCCTTAAATGGCAGTGATCTTGAATGTTTGCAGTTTTATAAAAAGAGTGATTAAATCCGTTGGATATGAAAAAATTATACAATATATAAAAGTCAAATCTCGTAGCAGAATTATTGGTCTAATAAATTTTCTTTTGTATTTGAATCAATCGAAGGTTATTTTCAAAATAAATTATTACCAGAATATATTCACCTATTTTATTATCTTCTCATTTAAGTAAATAAACATTTTTGCCCTTTCTTAACGAAAGACTTTTCTTATCCTCTGGATAGTTTCATTTTATGTTAGGGAGCATGCATTCAGAATGTTGTTCTTCATTATAAATATCAATTTCCAGATTCCCTATCTTCACTTACCTGAAATTCGATTATTATGACCTTAAAGACTGTAAAAAGGAAACAAATACTTAATAAAATATTTTTATTTGACCAATATATTCATACCTAAATTGGTTTCCTAGTTGAAGTTACTTCTACTATTAGTTAATAAAACTACTACTAGTTTCATTCATTAATTTCAATAATGGTGCTTTTTTTTTCATTTTCGCTTACATATAGTTCGACAAATAAAATAATGAATATGGGATATCAAATTATAATATAACTTTTATCGCGATTAATCCTATAAAATACTCACACATTCAAGCGTTTTTTAATGAATTCATACCCATATGACACAAGTGAAATGCAATGCAGAAATTTAATTTCGTATCGTCTATAAAGTAGGCGGAAAAAAGATGGAAAATCATCCTATATTGCAAAGGTAATGTGTGTATAGTTGATAAGAAGTCATCAGAAAAATTATTTTCTGTTTAACTCCACCATCAGCAAAATCATCCCCATTCAATTAAATATACTAAATCGGAGTTTCCTTTTAATTTTTGAAATTGTTCACCAAAGTAATACATCGCATATTCAGGCATATTTTGACAATCCCTGAAACATCA
>JAPMOR010088168.1:130420-175868 GCA_026543865.1 Argiope aurantia | reverse complement strand
GAGCAATTGAAGATGAAGACTGCTATTCTGCTTCCATCTCAATGACGTGAGGAGTAAAAAGAGACACCATGTAAATTGTATTTGCGAAAAAAAGTAAGAGTTTGGAAAAGATGGAAGCAATTTGTAGGTTAATACAGTCAGTTACGAAGCGGATCGTTCTTTGAAATATGTCATGCATTTGAATTTCTTAATCTTCGTGCCCCTAAATCATACAGACATTACAGTAGCTTTTTATTAACCTTATTAAATAATTAGACCAGCTTGAATAGTAATTTTTACAAGATTCGTTTCCTAACAATTTTTTAAAATCAAACCTTATCTACATTTACGCTTTATGCTATTGCGTTTCGGCTTGATATCCTCAAGGCATATTGAGACTCCGTGCAAAGAATGGTTTAAAGTTCTTGCTGGCATTTAAAATTGGTTGATTCGGTATAGAATGAAAGGTGGCCAAGTATTAAATATCCCACATTCTTCATTTGCTTCCTTTAAATCCCATAAATATTTTAACTCATTTTCATGAAGGAATTTTTTGATCACTAGTGAATTTTTAAATGGGTTTGTGGGTAACCGAAAATTTAAATGACTATTTCTAAAGACTACAATTGTATTTCGTGAACTTATTAAATTGAACCTAGGTTCAGAATTATTCAATAGCGGATGATTTCAATCTCGCTAAATATTTTATTCACCACTTTTCTGGTGCAATACGAGTCGAAATGTTTCTTAATAAATCCATGCATTTACCATTTGCCAGAATTTCTAAGAAAGGAAAATGTGGAATATATCTAACTTAATTTCAAAATCTCTTAAGCCATTATGCACAAATGTTATCTAACCATTTACGAAAACATTTATATATAGATGGAACAACTAACGTGGATATAATATTTGTTATGGCCCACTGTAGGTCTTGGTCCACGTTGGGCTGTCTTGCCACTGGGTGTAGTTTAAAATATCTATAGACGGATTTTGATCCATACATATGTCAAGCACTTCAGCAAATTGAACTATAACATCGACCAAGATGACTATCCATACATGAAAAATCCAGTCGTGAGAAACTGTATGGTTGAGTTTGAACCTTTCAATGGAAAGTGGACCAGAAAACATCGTTAAGAACTTCTACTGGATTCATAATCGTGCATTTCTGTCAGAACATAAAATCTTTAGGCAAATGCTAAAGTAGGCATGCGACAATTCACTTTTACACTGAACATAGAAAATAAACATGATTGTTCCTTAAACAAGCCGTTTCAAATAAGATTAAAATAAATTTGTATGTTAATACACATTCAGTATTGAAGCTGTCTGTAACCTAATTTGTTTTGTAATAACTCTTGGAAGATATTGTCTGAGTAAATTCACACCTCCCACAGTTGAAATATTAAAATGGAAAACAAAATCTAGCTAAAACAGGGATAATATGGTCTTGCCTATTCAATCTATACTTATAATAAAGCTCAATGTGTGTGTGTGTGTTGGCGCTCTACAGGCCAGACCATTCAACCTACAGCTACCAAATTTGGCACGTGTATACCTTGGAGGCCGGGAATGTGCACCTGGGGGTTATTTTTTCGAATTTTTAACTAGAATTTTATTTATTTAAAAATTAAGCGAAATTTTGGCGTGTTTCTGCAATAACTTCCGAAAATATTACCGCACAAAAAAGATTTTTACATGAAGTTAAAGATCAAAAATGCATCTTTTAAATGATACTAATGTTTTAAACCTAAAATTAATTTTCTATTTTTAATGAATTTTTAAATAAATATTTTAACTACGTTTTTCAATAATGAAAATTATTTTAATTTTATATGAAATATTATTTTTTCTAAAAAATAAATTCAAGAAAAATTATTTTATGATCTTTTACACTCTCTATACAGGGTGTTTATTTAGACCCGGACCCATTTTGATGTTTAATGACTCATAAAATAATGAAGATACAAACAAACTTATGGCATTTATTAATGGAATAACTCATATATTTTCCTTTTCAGTTTTGAATATTTTTACTTTTGTAAATATCGTCTGCGCGTGTCGTTAATTTCAGATAATTTCATTTTCCAGTCTAAATATCTGTACTTTTCTAAATATCGTCTGCTTATTAATTGTATTTTTCTCTCTTTTGTTTTTGGCAACTATTGAAATGTTATGTTTACTTTTGATGTGTTTGTTCTATGTAGTACTTTTGTATGTGATGTTTTATTCGAGCGGATATTAAGGACAATGCATACACCACAAGAGAAAGCACAGATTTTATGGTGGTCATAGAGTTAATTTCCAATTAATTCCAATTAACTAAATCACTGACTTTTAAGAGTTAATTTCAAATCACTTAAACTGACAGATTTATGAAAATTTGAATATCACTATTCAATAAAAAAAGGATAATTTTAGATTTTCCATCGATCGTTTCAAAGAAAATACGCCAATAAGCGCGCAGGTTTGTCAAGATTAATTGGCCTAAGATTATTAAAATGTTGAGTTTTTTTTTAAATTTTTAACATTTAAAACTTCATAAATAAGTCTTAGTTGATCGTGGAAAATAGAAACATTCATTCATTTATTTAAAATTTGGTGTGTCCAGAATATTTCTCAGAATATGATACCTTACTGCATTAAATTTAGACTTCATAATTTTTGAAATATATTTATAGGCAGGAACAAAATATTATTATTGGTTTCATTTCAACCCTTTTGAAAGCAAAACTAACAACTGAATTTTATGCTGAATCTCAGAAATTTTTTTTGAATTATTCTTTGAGATATTAAATACATTATGAAAAATATTTTGTATTTAACATAAGACTTAAATACCGAGTGATTTTGTTTGCAATACTCACATCCAATAATAATAATTAATTAATTAATAACATTAAAGATAATAAATAAAATAAAACGCTTGGTTTTAATAAAAAAATATCTTTATATTAATTGCAATTTCATCATTTCCACTTTAAATTAAAGTTGAAGTTTTACCGGAAATGACAACAAATTAGCAAAATATATAGTGAATTGAACGAAACGATGTAAACAGTATAAGTTTGGTATGGCTATCAAAATTTGAAGATTAAAAATGTTTTGTGAGAGAATCTATTAAGAGACCAATTACTTAAAATATTTAATTGAAAATTATAGCGAGAGGTTATACTGGCGAACCGGCTGGTCGCCAAAGGCGGCTAGTTATATAATAAGAATATAAGTGATTTAAAACCAATTTTGTCCCACAGTAAATGAATCGCAATAAAATGTTTGCTACATTAATAGAAATGGCTTGAATTCGATTGTAATGAGAAAAATATTGCAAGACGACGCATTAAAAATTAGTTTTAAATCTTAAGACCATATAAAAATCTTCGAGTTTTGGAAGCTATTATATATTGAATATATAACCAGAATTGAAAAAAATTAGTCTGAATCGCAAACCAAAAATGTCGCTTCTGGGAAGAGAACTTAAACCCGCCAAGTACATATCCATTTAATTTTATTTCCAAGGAGCCATTATCCTTACTACTTTGTTCAACGTCATCAATGTTTATGCTGGATGGGGATGGAAATAATACATTTATCGGGAATATGCGGGAAAGCTTTTGGGAATGCCACTCTTTTTGGATTCTACAGAAACAATGTACAGAGTAAAGAATAGTTGCAAAATTTGATGGAGATCAGGGCTGTAATTTTATGTATTATAAATGTTACACCATCCCAGTTTATCTTGCGTATTTTTTTCTTCTTATTTTTAAGGTGTCCATTGATGGATACTTCTAAGTTATACATTTTCTCTATACTTTTACAGCGAACTGTACAATGCCTGTTTCAAGATGATTGCAAGTTTTTCTAATACCTTCACTGGAAGGAAAAACCTTTGGACAACTGTTGTCCTGGGGTGATAAAGACGAAAGAATATTAAGATTATATTGTCAGCATAAGATCAGTAAGGAAGGCATGAGACCAATGTTGCTATTTTTTAATGTAAACTTGTTAAATGTTTTCGAATATTCCGATAGATATTGCATATTCAGATTAGGTATAATTTATCAACCATGTGTCAGCTATATAATTCGTAAAAATACTCATCTTCTCTCTCAATCGCAGTATATCTAAAAAGAAGAGATGTTTTTATATAAGATTTTATTTAGAAGAAAATTCTTTTTCTCCTTCATATTTTGTTTCATCCCTGCTTGCGAGGAATTGCCAAAGACAAGCGTATGCGTAATGGTTGGAAGGTTGATATTTGTATAAATAGATAACAGAACTTTTAATTAAAATTAAAAAAAGGAGCGGTACTGGTCACAGTGAAAAATGTTCTCACAAATTGACTTATCTTCTATTCACTTAAAAATTAAGGGCCTTTGACAAAACCATGAATGTCATAGATCAGATTCTTCAGTTCCCTAAACGCCAGTTTATTATTCAAAATATGAATATACGCAAAAACGAATTTTGGATGAGTGTTTTCCAAAAAGGATGAGACCAAAGTTTGACACGGAACTAGAATTTTGATAAATAGAATACGAAGCTATCCACAAAAGTAAAATCTGTAATTTAGAGAGATCTGCAGATTAAAATCTGCAGCGAGAGTTTTTGTATGGCAATTCGGCTATGTCCTTCAGAAACCGAAATGATATGCACAATAAAGCATAGATACAAAACTTCGGTTGCAACTCATCCTCTAGTGTTTGCACAAAAAAATGTGAACTCCATATGTTAAAATTGCATTTCCTTGGGGCCGCGGTGGCCTGGTGGTAAGGTCTCGGCTTCGGAACCAGAGTGTTTCAGGTTCGCGACCCGATTCCACCGAAGAACCGTCGTGTAAGGAGGTCTGTTGCACGTTAAATCCGTCATGACCAAACGTATTCCCTCTGATGTGGTGTGGAGAGGGGAGTGCCAGCTCAGGTGTCGTCCTCGTCATCTGACCGAGGTTCAAAATTACGAGGTCCGTCCCAAAATAGCCCTGTTGCTTCAAACATGACGTTAATATAACTAAACTAAACTAAACTAAACTGCATTTCCCTGTGCATTCTTAAAAGTATTAAGTTCATAAACCATGGATAATCCTATAATTGTCTAGATATTCATAACAGATTGCAACATGCCTATAAAAAATAATTGGATTTCTTGATCTCATCTCTGGTAAAAAATGCATTTCAACATCTATTGACATAGGTCGACAAAGATGAGGGAATCATCAAATTATTCTGGGAACATAACTCCTTGTATTGGAAGAAAGATTTTGTCGTTTTTAAGATAGGCTCACTAAAATTTTGTTTTGATTATACCAATAGATGAAGAAATATAAAATCTAATAATTTTACTCACCCATGTCTAATTTGAATATTTTAATGTCTATTAATTATCGTTATCTGCAAACAGTTTAAATTTAATAAAAATAATTTCATTGCCAAATGATTTTCAGATAATCCTTCTTATTAAATGACTCTATTTAAAATTTCATATTTCATGCTTGTAAAAGAGATGAAATTTTTAATAAATTATTCGCTGATTTCCCCGAGTACTACTTAACATTTTTTTTTCAGACATATTAATTCCAGAAAATATTATCAAAAACGAAATATTCTGCGAGTAGATTTTAGAACCCTTTAATTGAGGTTTCAACTTGAATTTTATTGAAATTATGCTATTCAAATTTAGAAAGTCAATTTGGTTAAGATGGTAACAAAACTTTTTTTTTCTTGAAGAAAGTAACAAATATATCTCCTATTCTTATGAAAATAGAAATGCATCATTGAAAAATTTGACTTCTGGACATTTACTCCCAAAATGTCAATATTTGAAAGAGTAACTCGCCTATTCAAGTAATTTTAAACTATAAATTCATTGATTTTTCACTATTTTTAAATGCAAATAATTTTGTCTTGAATATTTTTAAAATATTTTAAATTGCTTTTTCCATGTGCAGAAGATTAAAAATATACCGGGGTCTTCGAATATACCGTCATAGTCTAAGGAATGAAGCTTGTGTTATTAAAACTTCAAGAGATAAGAACAAAACCAACTGAAAATAAATGTTTATTGAGAACTTTCAATACAACAGATTTTTGATGTGTCGGCCGTTCAAACAAATAAAATGGCGAAGTTTGGAATAGAAGTTCTATATTGTTTTCTGCAAAACATAAGTTTCAATTTCTTTGTCCTCGGTTTCAATTGTTGCTCTCGACTCATCCAACGAGGGCTGTATGAGATATATTGGGCCTTTCAGACGTCAGCATAAAAAAAGAGTACGCGTTTAGATCCGGGGTGGAAGGTGGCCATTATCTATCATTTGTTTCGTAATGGACTGTCTATTCGCCCATCACCATCAGTTTATCGTGAAAATGTTCAGTTAAGATATCGAAGTGCAGTGATATCTAGTATTATCTTGCATGAACCAATAATGGCTTATCTTGTCTCTGCCATGCAAGAATGGATGCCACTGCCATTCAAAAACCGTCACTTTCTGAACATTAGGTTCTGTTCTTGCACGCATCTCTTCGCTAGCACATTGTCCAACACACTGCGGGTTTCTTTAAACCTTTCGTACGTTCTTTTGATAGTCGTGCCCTTTATAGTGTGGCGATTGTTGATTTTTTTACCATACTGTGATGCGATTGCAATTCATGAAGAGTCAACACCATAAAAACGCCTTCAATCGAATATTTGTTCATTTCAGAACCACACCGAATGCGCACATTACATTTTTTAGTGAATAACGCGATACTCATTCTCATTAAACCTCTTTTCCAGCCTTGTATGCCGCTGCAGGAATTTGCACATTCACTTGCAGACACGCTTTTTCCTCTCTTGGATGGCAGGAATTTGCTTAATTACCTAGGAAAGCGTCCATGTTCGACAATCGTCGTTTGCATCGTAATTCCGAATACAAACGGCCGTATTCATAATTAACGTTTTTCGTAATTAGACTATGACGCTATATTCGGGGACTCCGCATGTTATAATAAAAATACTCGTCTTAATATGTTCGATCTGAATCTGTAACAATTAGATGCTGCATACCTTGTGGGACACCCTGTATTTAGATGTTTTCAAACTTGATGGAATTGTCCCAATAACATTCCAAATCTTTTATTTTTTTAGGCCTGGGATGTCATGAAAGGAAGACGCGTAGAGAAAAATGAATGTAAATATCATTCCCAGAGTAAACGGTTTTTTCACAGATGTAAAAAAGCATTTGTGTGCAATATTTTTTACCGAAACTAGTTCACGTATTTCCAACTCGCTAATTTCTAAATTTGTGAATAATGGCCTAAGTATTGAATAAAACTTTGCAATTTTTATCGTATATACTATTAGTTGCGCATCTATGTGATTTTTTTTTAAAAATATCTTAAACTTGCAGTATTTTACTGAGCGAAGAATTTTCTACGACTTTAAATACTGACCGAAATTAAAGCTCCGAAATCAGCCTTTCAAAATCTGCAATGAAATTATCGTAGAATTTTTAAGTCTCTTGCCATCACGAAGAAATAATGAATATAAATCGGTTTTCTTTGCTTGGTTTTTGGGTTCTTTCTGTAGTCGGCAGTTTTCAAAAGATCTGAAATATTGAGTATTCGCACCAATAATAGGTTAAGAAAATTCATCATATAGTAAGACAGCAACAAAACTCATTTTTATTTTTAACCCTTTTCAGTCCAAAAAGCAATACGGTGCATATTTATACACATGCGACTCTAAGTATTACTTTACTGCTTTGGATGCTCAAATATAGGTATATCCACTAATAATTAAGAGTGTGTGTGTGGCGCTCCATAGGCCACACAACTTGACCCGCAGCTCCCAAATCTAAACTTGTATACCTAGAAGGGTGGAGTTTATAATACATTGCTGACCTGAAACTGTTTTAAATATTTAATGAAACATTGAATCAAGGAATGTTCTTCTGTTTAAAGTAAAGATATGTTTTAAGTATAAAATAAATTGAGCTGCAGTATCTCGAAATATTAAATATGAATTAATCAGATACTTACGCTACGTTTTCGATAGTTCCAAATTACGTACAAGTTAAAAAATGGAATGACTTGAAACAATTAAAACAGCTTTAATGCATGTAATTTTGTCGGAATCATATCCACGAAATTATGTATAAACAAATATCCCCGGCCAATCAACTAGTAAGGAATATAAAAAGTGAAATAACACCAGGAAAGATGGATTTCTCGGATAGCTATGCCAGAAATCTTTTGTTTAGATGTTATAAATATACAGGGTGATCCAGAAATAACAGAAGGTGTAAAGACCCTTATTCCCCTGCTAAATTTTAAGTCTATGGACAACGTGTTCAACAGCAAATCGCAACTGATCAGTTGTGATGCTTCGCACATGAAGCGTTATGGAGTTTAAAGATTTTCCCAGTTTTTCAATTTATTACTCAAAATTCTTGTTCTGGATTGTTTATATTGTTTCTGTTTTCCGTTTTGTTTATTTATTGTGTTAAATTTAATGGGTTTTTTTTCGGAAAAGGCGCACTTTGGAACCAATTTTTTCCCCGTACTTTCGCCAGCGCATCTCGTGTATAGTCTATACACCAAATTTCGTTGCAATCCGTTCAGCCATTTGCGTTGTAGGATCTTGCTTATAGGCAAATTTTAATTATAACAACCCTCTATATGCTCGAGTATCCTTAAGCTTTCTTTAAAAATATGCCTCCCCTCCCCCCAAATCCATCTGGGCCGTGTCTGTAAGGAACAAGATATGCTTCACGGATATTCAGTCAATCACAAATAAATAACTAGTACTAGAATTGCTAATTGCTAACACGTGCATCATGTCTTTCAGATTGAACTTTTATAGAAATATGAGTTCAATTAATTTTCTAGGCCGTCAAATAAACACTTACTTCACAATTATACAACTGAGGATTGTGGAATAAATTTTTCGAGAATTTATTACGTGACCATATTTAAAGACATATGTATTTACAAAGACACATTTAGACATAACAAGGATATTAGAGGCATCGAATGTTGATATATGAATTCAAACAGAATAAAAAATTAAAATTGCGAGTTCTTGCATCGTATGTGAAGAACAAGCGAAAAAGCAAGAAAAGGATACATTTCAAAAAATGTCTATCTTGAGTTGAAGCGTTATATAATGGTAGGAATTTATTAATTAAAAAGGGATTTTGCATGAATAGAGCTTAAATAAAATTTGTGTTATAATTTCGGGCATTCAGAATTTTAATTAAACCTATAAAAAGTGGTTTTTTTTCTGTTCTAAAGGGCGTTCCTTTTATAAATAATAATAAATATATAAATAAAAGTACCTAGTATGTATTTTAATATTCTTAAGGTAAATAAACTTCAAAAATGTTTTACTTGTGTTTCATTAAAATTATTTCTTTGAATTGTTCAAAACGAAATTTTAGTTAATTCAAATGCGAAAAAACGTTCCTTATTTCTTTCATTTGAAAAATACCGTTTTCAAATCAATCATTCCTTAAACGTAATATTTTTCTTAAAGTGCCCAACAGAATTCATGCGAAATCGAAACTTTATGTAATGGTAATTACTTCGAATGCACTAAAATGCAATTTGCCAAACAATTATATGAACAATTTTCACAATTTAAAGTTTTGTATTACGGAAACTAAGATATAAAGCAAGTGCATAGTACAATCAAAACGTGAAGTGTCAATTTCCAATATAAATTTTTCTTTTTTTAAAAATTTTATTAATGAAAATGTCTTTTTGAAAAATCTATTCTCTTGACTTAGGAAAGAATTTTTTTTATAAAATATAATAATAATTCTGAGGTAACAAGACATTTATCTCCATAAAGGGTAATAATTACTTCTAATACAGGGTTAGTACAAATGATGGACCCTATTTTAAAAAATCATATTTTTGAAACTAATACAGTAAATGATACATGAATTTAAAGAGAAATATACCAAGGTTGTTTTTTCAGTTACAAATGTCCGATGTGTTGACCCTCTTGTTACACAGCATGCGCCCCATCTGTAATCTAACTCATTCCAAAAAATTTTGCAACATTTTGTCTTCTCTGTTATCTTTGACGTAACCCAACAAAAAGAAATAGGGACAAGAAATGGTTTATGGATCAACAATGCCGAAATCACTGCTATAACTTAAAGAACGCATTGTGCAGCATTCAGAACCATTGACAGAGTGGTGTTATAAAATGTTTTTAACGAACTGTATTACAGATTGGACGTATGCCGTGTAACGAGAGGGTCACACATCGGACATTTGTAACTGAAAAAAAAACCTGGGTATATTTCTCTTTAAATTCTTGTATAACTTATGGTAACATATGGAGTAGTTTCAAAAGTATGATTTTTTAAAATCGGGTCCATCATTTGTACTCACCCTGTACATAAGATTTCAAAATTTGTTTTGAAATACCTTCGCTATGAAGATATATCTAATTGAAAAACTTTATCTCTCCTTCTGAATAACATAATGCATAAAAATGGAGAAGAATCCTGGAAATCTATCGTATTATCAGAGTATTTTTTATCACCATAAGATAAAAAAAATACTCTGCATTTATATTTTGAACGAAATTTCAGTTACTTATTTTGCTTACTAATGAGCTTACTAATTGAGGTTCGAGACCCGATTCCGGCGAAAATCAATCGTGCAATCTGGTCTGGTGTACGTTAAAAGTCCTGGCTAAACATCCTCCGGCTGGTGTGGTGTGGAGAGGGGGTGCTAGCTCAGGTACCGTCCTCGTCATCTGACCACGGTTCAAAATTACGATGTCCGTACCAAAATAGCCCTAATGGTGCTTTAAAACAGGACGTTAATATAACTAAACTAAACTCTATTACATAACTTTTTCCTCTGTATTCTTCGTGTTGGAGAAAGTAATAATACATGAGTTTAAAATGTATTATACCCAAAGCTTATTCTAATAATCAAACAAAAAAATCTTAAATGTTCACTTTATTTTAATTATTCTAGCACACCTTTAAGAAAGTACAATAATGTCATTTGGGCACGGACGTCATCATTTTGATCAGTGATCAAAAAGAATGGACACTAATTTTCTATATTCCCTATCAAAAGTTCCAATCAATAGAAGAAGAAAAAAATTGTTTTCGACCAAAATAAGAATACACAGGATTTCGAATCTTCTTCGGAAATTAAGTTTCTTACCCACATATTTTGTCATGATGTCACTATGTCTTTCTCCTTCTTATTTTCTCATATTTTATTTAGTTTCATATTTCTGCTCCCCTTTGTAGAATGAAGACCATTTTGGAAGACTTGAGTAAAATTTTATCCAGGATCAACTGTCGAAGAAAGTACATGAGATGGCAAAATATGTCCTCTCAAATTTTTAAACCATCAGTGTGACGACATTTCGACCTTGGATAAGTGAACTCGCACCTGATCCATATACAGAATAGAATTTCTGTATGATGGATTCCCGTGGGCATTGTTTTACTAAGCAACCCATGCTGATTTCCACACACTTCTTACCTTTAATATCCAAAGATGACTGTGCACAGAATGCCGAAATAGTGCGCCGAGAACGAAACTATTCTGAAATGACCCAAACGAAGTAAAATCGTTCAAGAATTAGTTACTTTCATTTTGCAGGAATTGAAATGAACGGATAAGATTTAGTAGTGGTAAGTACAGCATTTGCGGAATATAAATTCCTCACTTCGACCATTTACTTCAGATATCTTAATCTGGTACTGACTGGATGAGTTTTCAACGTTTGTTAAATTTTTATTTCATATTGATTTTGAAGGAAATTAATTTCTTATGATGTGTAGAGTTTTCTGTTGTTGTTTGGTAAGAAATATTTGATTGTGTAAATTTATCTTTATTCATTCTTTCGTTTTTGTTTCATATGTTCTATTCATTTTTGTTGTATACAATTTGTTTATTATAGAATGCGTGATGTTCAAATCTATATATAGGCTGAAACTTTAGCTATGAACTTAAGATGTTAATTGGATGCTTAGTTTTATTTTGAATCTTTATTTATGCAAACTAAATGAACTCGTGATGTTCTTCAGTGTGCCGAAGTTATTTTACTTTCACTTGTATGCAGGTTTAACATCTTACTCCACATATTTCAAAAATAGAATGGGACATGGGGCCCCGTTTATAGTAAAAAGGTCAAAGTAGAAATTTATTTCGAAAGCTGGCATACACGAATAATTTTTAAATATCTCTTGATTACTTTCCATTTTCGTATAAAAGGGAAATAATTATCCCCCATCCTTCTTTCTACATAAATATTGAGGGGCAGGAGCTTTTACAAATCGTGAATGGTATAGAAGGTATGATTTTTCAATTTCGGTCGACACCAGTTCTTTATTCGTAATATGTTGAATATATCCGTCTAGCTTTTTGACTATTTTCTTTTCCAACCGAATAATACTAAAATATGACATGGAATCTTAAGTAGAACATGAAGCAAGCCCCAAAAGAATCGAATTGTGCAGTTATGGCTTTCGTATACTTGAAATTCGACAATTATTCTGTAGAAGGGGAGGGAAATATCCTTATTAGGGTGTATGCGAGATAGCTTTGGAGAGACCAATTTACCATTATTTTCAGAATTCGAAACAGAGAAAAGAATATACACAATTTAGGATGCTATTGTCTATAGTTACCTCACGAAAAATGTCGAAACTCCAATACTAAAATTACGTCAACCCTTGTATTTTTCATGTTGATTATTAAGTTTCTAAACAATGCGTATTCCTATAATTTTACATTTTCTATATATTTATAACGGTTTGTATAATGCATCATAAAAGTTCCCTTGATTTATTTTTAATACTTTCTCTGGGCAACGGGAGATTTAAGAATCTTTCCTGGGTGAATACAGAGGATGGGATAGTTGAAATGTTCTGTGGACATAAAAACTATTTTGATTGGAAGAAAAGATTTTGCTTCATTGGATAAGCTCATTAGAAATTTTTTTATATGATAAATAAATTCGAAATCAAATATTGTCAATGAGTCATATTTGTTTTCTTGGCTTAAATATTTTATTCTTTATTAATTATCTGCATCTCTTAATTTCCAATCTGTATATCTTAATTTTCATGTTTCAATTTTATTTTTGTAAAATTAAAATTTGATTTTAATAAATCTTGAAACAATTTTGTAAAGTTTCAAACTATTAATTCGCGTTAACTTCACGTTATTTGAGCATTTTTTATGATTTTTAGTTTTCTTTTAAATATTTAAAATTAAGTGTTTAATTTGAAGGGCTAAAGTTCGGTTTACTTCGGTTGCACCTAATAAACGAAACTGTATTTTTTCCCTTCAAGAATGCATAGAATATATGTGCAAATCGTATGAAGACGGGAAATATATCCCTGCAAAATTTGCACCCTTCAAACTTGCACGTTCAAGGAAATCAATATTTGGAAAAAATATTCTCTTGCTTCAAATATTTTTGTATAGAATTTTGTATTTCAAAAACTTTGAAAAATATTGTTCACGTTACCACTGCAAAAAATGTAATTTTAGATATTTTCAAAGCTGACTGAAATACCTTTGTTACAAGTAATTCAATTTTTATTTCATCTGAATTTATTTTCTAGGAATGGGATATTCTTAAAGCAAGGCATGTGGCGGAAGATAATATTGGGTACTATACCCAAAGTAAGCATCGTTTCTTGACAGCTATGCGCAAGCATAGCTGTCTGAAAATAATAAAATCCCCAGAAAAAAATTTCAAATATTATCAGCTTACAAATCTACACAGCTGTGTAAACCATCGTAAGTAATTAGTATTTAAAGTTTTTTAGTAGCATTTTTAATTGTATACCTGCTATTAAGGAATTATACATTCATTGAATATTATTTGAAAAGTTTGTCATAACTAAAAATCGTAACATTTTACTTAAATTTGAAATTTTTCTGTTGTAAAAACTAATCGAATTTAAGCTCTAAAATTATTCTTTCTCTATACGTTTCAAAAAATTTGTTAAATAAATCGAGTAGAAAGATTCTCTTATTCTTGGAACTTCAGCACTTAAATTTGTTTGGTAACTAACTTATAATAATAACAGAGATAGTTAATTCTTCTCTATCTGAAACATTTTTCAAATATTAAAAAAAGCAACCTCATTTTCTTTTGCTCTTTTGGAAAGATGCTTATACATTTTAGGAAAGCGTATTTTTACACCTAACTATAAATTTCATTAGACATATTTCGTCTATCAACAGAAAATTGTAGATTTAAAAGTTACAAAAATATAATTGAAAATTAAACATGTATACTGAAAGAAAATTAGAAGTAAAATAAATCGCGTTGTATAATTTTTATCTTTTTATACGAAGTTCAAATTTAATATTCGTAAATATTTCCTTTCAGTTTTGAAATAAAAAATTTTAATTTATGTTACTAAACAAATCACTAAAATATCTGGGAGATGTAAATATTTGTACTAAATGTTTCTTGTGCTCACATTCTTTTAATGAAGTCGAAATGTTTTATGCAATTAAATATTCTTTATATATCTAATATTTTTTGTTTTTCAGCGCCACATGCCAGCACATCGAGCGAAGAGTTAGATCAGGATAAGGCAAGTTTTAAAGCATATTTTAGAATTCAAATTCAATTAAAACATTGGAAAACGTATTTAAAGGCATTTTATCACATTAAAATGTTTCTTTGTACATTTTCTGATCCAACAATAATATCATAAACATTTCATCTTTATTTTAAATAAGTCGCCTTTAGCGACCAATTAGTTTGCTGGAATAAATACTCATTAAAGGTTTCTATTAAATATTTTCTTTAACTTAGTTTGCAACAGCATATTTTTAATTCTTCAAATTTTGATATTCACTATTGCATAAGCTTAATGCTTTTCTGCTCATTCTTATTTGTACTTCAATTTTTTTATCAGCTCCTGCAAAACATTGAAATGTAAATTGAAGTTATTAAGCTCAAAGTTATTAAACCTTAGTTAGTATAAAACTTTTTGTGTTTCAATTAATTTTGCTTTTTGTGTAAAGAAAACGTTATTATTTAGCACTGAAGTCTTTATGTGTTACAGAATTGTTCTAAAAATTTATGCAACATCTCGAAGGACAATTTCATAAATTCTGATTATTCAGAAAATAGCGTTTTTAGTTTGGTTCTCAAAAGCCTTCAAATGACGTTATAATATTTCGTTATATTTTTTATTTTAGTCAATTGTTCAGAAAAATTTATTCTGCATTTTATTCAATTCTTTGGTCCTTAGAATGTATGAAATATTTTTGACTATCCAGTGTTTATACATAAACGAAGAAAAGTTTGTATCTTCAATGATCCAATCCGACCGAGTTATAAAATCTGTGTCACTAAATTAACAATCGCGTAGTTATTGGATAATGAGCTTTCGGTCAACTCCCAGAGCTGACTGTCACAATGTAAAACAAATATATTCTTTGAACCATCCGATTATTTACGAAGAGCTAAAGTGATTAAAAATGTGTAAATCTTAAAAACATTCATCCAGTGAAAAATTCAAGAATAAACTTTTAATGGGATTGAAATCGGTTTTAATGATGAAAAATGCCATCGTCTATTATATTAATATATCTTAAAAATTTTATTTTATTTGAAGAATTTTAAAGTGCCTCATATTTAAAAAAATATTATATTATGCATAATAAGACGGCTTAAAAATATTTTTGAGTAACAATTTTAGCAAAAATCTTTAAAAAAACCTGTAAACTTTTAATTAAAATTTAGAAAAGAAAATCGCATAACAGCGCACCATTATAATTACCAGAGTACATTTGCATCTTATTTTGTATCTCCAGTTATATAGTTTGTCTCTAAGAGCACCAAAAAACTCGGATATATTTCATTTGCGAGGAGAGACGGTTATAATAACGTTTCTAGGCATCTGCTTATTAAGTAATTTGATACTTTCGTATTTCAGGGCTGTAAATGTTCCGATGAAGCTGCAAGAATGGAAGCAGCATGGACATTGATTCATCTGTCCACTTCTGGAGAAATCTCAACTTCATCTCCAGCAGTGTGTGAAATCCCGAATGAAAGTAGGCAAGTAGCTGAGAATTATATTCGTATTCATTTTGATATCTGTGATAGCAGAATGAAGTATTGGAACCGACGAATATTTGAGGACACACGTAGATTCTTTCTAACATTTTTTAAAAAACTTTTCTGATGCATATGCACTGTGTGGCTCCTTTTAGTGAACGTTTTCAATGCTGAATAACAATATTTAACCTAAATTGAATCGCAGACGTTTGCTTTCCTGTTGTGACAGAGAATTATTTCAATTAGACAACTGCCTCCAAGGATATGCGGTGGTCATATTGTTAGTCGTTAAAACATATAACTGGACCATTGCATCTCCCGAAATTTTCTTTTGATTATAATGCAATTAACTACACGGTAGAAGGATATTTTTCATTTGAGCAGTCGTTAATACAGTGGGCATAACATAAAATTTATTATAATGTCACTATTGTGATTCTTGAATTTGTCCTTTGTTTATTCCTGTATTTATTAATATTTGGATTTGCTCGGTCATTGCCAATCTCTTTCGGGCATTTTTATTTAGGGTTCTGATTCGTTCTCTTTCTCTATGTATATATATTCTGAAAGTAGTAGAGTAAAATGTACCTCTCACTGATTCTAAATTGTTTTTTATTGTTTCGAGGCCCTCAATTTTTTTTGTTTGCTAATTTCTGTTTAAATTCATAAGGTCATTGAGAGTCTGGTAAGGATTATTTGATTACGAATTCTTACTTCTTTCTGGCGTTTTTTCTAGTTTAAACTCTTTTTAACAAAACCTTTCTGATCTTACCTTTGTTTTTTGGATACAACTTTGTCAGTCAATTTAAAATTTTTTTAACAAGCTTGATACTTTAATAATGCCTCAGTACTAAATGACAATATACTATTAAATCGCTTACTGGTCTGTTCGATACAAATTTTACCATGGAGTTAAACTCATTGGAAAGTTGGTATAAAATCTAATGCAAAATTTCACACACTCAAACATAAGATTTTAAGAAAACCAAAGAATTGTTTAAATAATTTCACCATGTTTTTAAAATGGTGTGAAAATTATGAAATATTTTATACTTTTTAGCCACTTTAAAAACATGATATGTGAATGTTTTATTTAAATACTCATTTGATAGTTATTAATCTGAAAGTAACGTATGCGATTATAATGTGCTTACGTTTATTTCTAATACCCTTTGTTTGCTACTTGTATTCAATTCTTTCATAATATGATGTAACAATCATTTCAGGTTTTTACTTCATATATTCAAGTATTTGCTTTGGTAATATTAGATTTTGGAAACTGGATCTATTATATAAATATAATAGATTATCAAATTCATTATCCATACTAAAATTTAATCTGGTAAGTAATGAATAAAAGTCGTATCTAATAAGGAATTTGAGAATAAAGATTAAATGAAACATGCCATAACAATTTAAAATGAATCGGGGAAATATATTAAAATGCATATTTAAAAAAAAATTTGTGTTAGAAGTAACTTAAAATACAGCATTTGAGTTTTCCAATAAATTTTATTGTTACAATGTAACTGAAAGCACGTGGTTTTAATTGACTTAATCCGGAATAAATAGCAATATTAAAGAATTCCGAAATTTTATAAAAAATAAAATATATCAAGTGTGAATAAAATAGCTTTTTACATAGAATATTTCAATCCTTTTCATATGCTTTCATAATTTTTGAATCTCGGTTTTTAATTCGTCTTTATACAGATTCATGATACTTGTCAGACTCCATTTCATAAAAATATTTGTTGGTATGATTAATATTTCTTGCATTTATCTGACTTTTTATTTCAAGCAATTAAAAAAATAGCCTTCAATAAATATTAAGTTAGAAGAAAATTGTCTTTTCAAAATTTTGTTAAACGCTATATATTTAATTAAAAATCGAGTTATTTTTTCAAATTATACATTATTTTTGAGGCACTTAATAATGAAAAAAAATGAAATACTGATGTATATATGTTCTGTATTATCAAAGCAAGTATATAAAAACGCAAGCCATGCAACAGTAAAAAAATCTATAATAAAAATTATTTTAGGATCTCTATAGAATTTTGAAGGATTTCTTTTGTAAATACAATTTCCCGTAAGGAAATATCTAGATATTATGTCAGGCTATACACATTGTTAGAAGTATTATGCATTAAAATAAATACTGTAACTGCTCGTGGGAAATCAGATAAAAGGGACCTGATCTCTTTTTTCCATTTATTATACGTAAAGCAACTATTGAAGACATCTAAAGCAGTGGTATAACATTAACAAAACATCACAAAAGCACACAGCTACAGGGGACATATCTTTTTACGCGGTAAAACAAAAGTACTCTGGCGGGGAAGAGTTGTTGCAGATCAAGATTTAAGTTCTTGCGCTTGCTCTGCAACATCCCGCCTCCCGTTGGGCATTGGTCCAACATCTTGAATTGGAAGGGGAATTATGCGGTTCATGGCTCGCAGGAATACTCCGTTGGAAGTTTGCACCTCAACTACTCGAACAAGTCCATCGGCTCCAGGTATTGTCTTCTTTATTCGTGCCAACTTCCACTCTAATGGCTTGTGGTCGTCCTTCAATATGAATAGTTCACCTTCTTTCAGGTTGGGCTGTGGATTCTTCAATTTCTGCCTCTGCTGTAGTTGTTGCAGATACTCCCGACTCCAGCGGTCAAAAAACTTGGATTTAAGGTTCTGGACATGACTCCACCTGGAAGATAAACTTACAGCAGTATTTTGTTCAGTTAAAGATAGTAAGGATCCAACCAAAAAATGTCCCGGTGTTAGAGGTTGTAGATCGGTTGGATCGACGGACAAGGGACTGAGTGGTCTTGAATTCAATTTCGACAACCAATGTGTTAAGTTCCTCAGAATTTTGGTCTTGGTGACTTTCACTAAGATTTTTTTCATAGATTTTATATTTGCGTCCCAGAGACCACCGAAGTTGGGTGCAGCTGGGGGTATGAAATTCCAGTTGATGCCTTCCTCGGCACGGAACCTTTGAGTCGAATTGGATTTGCATAATTTAAATAGGGGGTTCAGAAGAGCATATGCTCCTTTAAAATTAGTTGCATTGTCGCTCCAAATTACTGAAGGTCTCGATCGCCTTGCGATGAATCTTTTAAAACATGCCAAGAAGGCTTCAGTAGTTAAATCGGATACTACTTCCAGATGAGTAGCCTTAGTGCTAAAACATATAAATATGGCAATGTAAGATTTGACTGTTACTCTAGTTCTTTCCAAGTTATGTTTCGTTACGATTGGGCCTGCAAAATCAATTCCCACCTTGTCAAAATGTCTAGATGGAATGACCCGATCTCTTGGTAGATCGCCCATCATCTGTTGAATAGTTTTATTTTTTACTCTAAAGCAGGTTAAGCATCTTTTGATTACACTTTTAACTTTTGCTTGACCAGCTGGTATCCAGTATTGCTGTCTAATTGAATACAGAGTAGTTTGAACACCGAAGTGGAGTGCTTCTTTATGAAAGTATTCTATAAGTATATCTTAAATGGTCTTTCTTAGGTAAGAGTAGAGGAAATTTTTGTGAATCTGGAAGATCGGAAAATTTTAATCTTCCGCCTACTCTTAACAGTTCATCATTATCTAAGAATACATTTAAATTCAGAAGGGGATTATTCTTTTTTAGACAATTTATTTCAAACTCTCATTTGTATAATTTTTATTAAAGATTTTGTAGCATACTGTAATTCTGTTGCATTTAAATGATCTCTCTTTCTGTTTTGCAGAGCTGATTTACAATAATGTAAGAATCGTAAACACCATGCAGTTACTCTAATTAATTTGCTGAAACAAGAATATATTTTAATCAAATCATCGTCTAATGGATTTACTTTTACTATTATTGAACTTATTTGAACGGTCTTTCTCAATTCTAAATTGTCTGAGTCTTCTTTGATATTTGTCTCATTATTTATTTTACCTACTTTAGGCCATTTACATTCATTATTTAACAACCAATTTGGCCCATGTCACCAGAAGTTAGTTTCTCAGTTCATGTACCGTTAACCCTCTTGATATTAGATCGGCCGGATTATCAGTTCCAGGAGTGCGATTCCATTCAGTGGGATTGGTTAGATTTTGGATTTCTTTAATTCTGTTTTTTACGAACACTCTAAATCTTTCAGGGTCACCCTTCATCCAAAAGTAAACAATTGAAGAGTCAGTCCAGAAGAATCGTGTAACAGGAAAGTTAATGCACTTAACTATTTTACAGCCTAGCCTTGCTGCTAAAAGAGCACTCATTAGTTCTAATCTTGGGATCGAAAGCGTCTTTAGAGGGGCTACTCTACTTTTTGAAGCGACCAAATTTGATTTGATTTCTCCTTTTCTCAATAAGACTCTAATGTACACTACAGTTCCAAATGCCCTCTTTGAAGCGTCAGAAAAACAATGTAGTTGAGCTTCAGCTATTTCATTGGTTTTTGCTTCGGCGAAAAAATATCTAGGTATTTTAATGAGATGCAAATTTTTTTATTTCTTCGCACCATTCATTTATTTTAGTGGTCAGTGTTTTCGGGAGAAGGTCATCCCAGTCTAATCCCAAGCACCAAATGTCCTGTATTAGACATTTTATCTTGATGGTAAAAGGTCCTAAAAACCCCACTGGATCAAAAATGCGTCCAGCTACTTGAACATATCGTTTGGAATTTATATTTTTAGACGTGAATTTCTCTAAGTTTCGAGTGTCAAACTGGAATACATCTAAATCGGAATCCCAGGCTAATCCTAACACTTTACAAGGAGTTAAATCAGAGTTATCATTAATTGAATGTTTTTCTTCATCTATTTCTAAACCCGCCTCTCTCCATTTATCACGAAGCTCAACTGAGTTAGTTTTCCATTTTCTTAATTCCATGCTCGCTTTTTTAAAGATGTTGAGACATTCTAGGCCTGTTTTAAAAGCTGAATCAAAATCTCTTTTGGCTACAGATTAAATCGTCGACATACAATGACTTTTCTAGCATTTGACAGGTATTAGAAAATTGTTCTACATACCTCTTTAGATGGTGTTGGATTGTAGCTGCAAGGAGGAAGGAGCTTGATTTGACACCGAAGAAAACTCGAGTCATCTTGAAAATTTCCTCTTCCTTTTCCGGATCTTCCATCCAGAAGAAGCTAGTATAATTCTGATCTTCGGCAATCTGTATTTGCAGAGAGGCTTTCTTTATGTCGGCAGTTATGGCAACAGCTTGTTCTCTAAAACCTATTAAAATCTCGAGAGCTGGAATGAGATTGATACCAGTATGTAAACAATCATTTAACGACAATTGTCCTTTCGTATGAGAACGCGCGTCAAATACCACTCTCAAACGTGTGGTAGTTTTATCTTCCCTTTTTACTGCCCTGTGAGGCAAATAAAATGAAGGTTTTCCTTCACATGTCATAACTTTCTTAATGATACCTTCTTTTAAATGATCTTCAATAAGTTTTATAATCTAAAAATAACGAATTATCTTTAATAAATTTTGATTTTAAGTGCGAAAACCTCCTTTTAGCCACTTCAAAATTATTAGCTAAATATTCTTTCATATTTGTTTTCCAAGGAAACTTCATATCTTTTATTTTGATAAACAATATTTTCTTCAAATTGTTTCATAATTTCTTTATAGCACGTTTTTATACATCATCCTCTTCAACCCCTTCTACTTCTAAATTCTCAAGATCCCAAAATTGTTTAAGTTAGCCCGAAACATCCTTTTCATCTACTACAATCTTCATGGTCATTAAATCATTTGATAAACCTACGTGTCCTTGCAAACACAATCTATTGTTTCAGTCGCTACCAGCTTGTTATTTAATCTTTTTATTCTGCCTGAAACGATTTCATGATAATAATCTACGCCAATTAATATTGAGACATTCTTGCCTGTATTATCAATATTATCAGCTAGCTGCAAATGCTTCAATTTATTGTACGTTTTAGTAATATTGTTGTTGGATACAGGAAGAGTAGTGGCTGATATGTTTTCTGTAACCAAAGAGTCTACTTCAATATGTAAAGAGGGATCCTCACGGTTTTTTATTCTACTCTCACTATATTGTAAGAATGTTCCTTTGCTTGTTTAGCACCAAAAGCGTATACAGATAAAGATTCTTTTCTTATTACTTTTAACTTTTAATTTTTCTGAAACTTCACGTGTTATAAATGTTCTCATACTTCCATTATCTAACATTAGTCGTACTGTTTCAAATTCGTTTGTTTCATCATTGCGCACGTGGGCTGCACATGTTTGAAGAAATATATTACCGCGAGAAACGTTTGTTTTGTTTTTATCGTAATGTGAAATTGCAGTAATTACGCTCTTATCTTTATTTAAATCGGGCGTGTTCGATTCTGCTTGAGAGCAAATATTTATTATGCTTCTTCCCGCTTATCTCACGCGTCAAATATCTTCTCTGGCGACATTCATTAACTCGATGCTTTGGCTTCAAGCATAAAAAAAACATCTGCCATCTAGTTTTAAAACACCGAGTTTCGTTTCTAAGTCGGTTTGAGAAGACAACACCGATCGATGTTCGCCTTTACAATATAAACAATTTTGGTTTAATGCTGACGCGGAAAAGCATTGAAGATCTTGCGGTTTTGCGCTTGACCTTGGACTTCGCAATTTATCATGCGAGCTAGCTGTGTTTCGACTGAAGTTGTTGAAAGAATTCTGTTTCACTTTCGGGAGGGAATTTTCTTTGCGTTTATAGCCTTTTGCGGTATGCATAAACGCGGAGGATTCTCTACATTCAATTTTTAAAAAATTTAGTAACTCGGTTACATTCGAACTTCACCAAATGATCAACTTTTTCTATTAAATTAAAGGACAAGATCTTCGGGAATCAATTGAATTAAAATGGGATAGAGTAAATGCCCATACATCTCTGAAGTAAATTTTAATGATTCTAAACTTCTTAAGTTTATCTCTACGGTATCATACAACTTCCCAAGACCATAAATATTACTTGAATCAGCTAATGGTACAAGGTTTAGTAATTTTGACATGTGTGCGTTAATAACCAGTTCTTCTCTGCCAAATCTTTGTTTCAACAATTTTAAAGCCTGATCATAATTCTCGTCTGAGAGCGCAAAGCCATTAATGGCGATCGCGGACGCACCCCCTAATAGTGACTTTAAATATGAGAATTTATCTATTTTCGACAGAGATTTGTTATCAATAGAATTTTGAAATTGATTCCAAAATTCTAACCAGCAACAGGGGTCTCCATAATATTTTTCAATTGTAAGTTTAGGCAGTTTTATGGTCTTAAAATTATATTCGTTTACAGGTACGATGGCTGAACTTTCCTGAGTGTTTATTGCATCTAAATTAGAATTTCCTGTAGCGCCTAACAAACATTTGATGTTATTGATTGGTGCTCTGGTTTGTCTTGTAAACATTTTAATTGCGCTGAAAACTTGGACAAACGATCATTTTTTCGTTATATTCAAATGCTGACTCAATTTTGTTTTCGAATTCCCTATCATCTTTGATTAGATTTTGTATAAGTTTATCATAGTCTTTTAACTGTGTAGACGATATATTCAAATAATTTAAGGCATCTTGCAAATCTTTGGTGGTAAGAGAATCTATTTTCTCTTCCAAATCATTATTAATCTTGTTAATGTACTTTGTAAATGAAGATCTATGCAAGCCTCTGGTTTTCCTCAATTTAGAAAGTTCATCCATCATTCTGTATATTTAATATTCAGAAACTCCAAGATCAAAATTGTATTTCTAATACATCAATTTCAATTTTAGATTTATTCATACATTATCAATCAATATTTCAATAGTATTCTATCGGTAACCAATATCTTTAAAGCGAATAGATAGTATCAATATGTAACGAAAATTCAACTTCAAATATAAAAAATCAAATTTCACTCTATTGTTATATTCATTCCTTTTAACTTCGGACATTCAAATCGATGAAATTAAATTTTACATGTCCGAGTTTCTCTTAAATAAAGGAAAATATTCGCTCACCTTTCTGGTTACTGATTCCTTTCGATCTTCATAGCTGCTTTTCCATTAGATCAGGCCCCACGTTGGGCGCCAAAATGTTCGTGGGTAATCAAATAAAAGGGACCTGATCTGTCTTTCCATTTATTATATGCAAAGCAATTATTGAAGAAGACATCTAAAGCAGTGGTATAACATTAACAGAACACCACAAAAGCACACACGCACACAGCTACAGGAGACGCATCTTTTTAAGCGGTAAAACAAAAGTACTCTGGAGGGGAAGAGTTGTTACCAGATCAAGATTTAAGTTCTTGCGCTGGCTCTGCAACAGTAACCTTTAAATTTAAATATAAATAAATGGCATTTTACTTTTGAACATTTTGAAATTAATAAAACCTCTCGCTGTTATAATTTTAACAAGAGAATTGTATCTTTTTCAGGGGACGAGTCTTCATCGGAGACCTCATTATGAAATATGTGACTGCGTTTCTGGAAGATTATTTGCCATTTATGCATTGTCTTAATTTGTTTTATCATGCATTTGTACATACCATTTACTGTAAAAATATTTAGTGTCGATTTTTCTTAACTGAATCTTTCTATATTCCTCTTTAGACATTTCTTTAATTATTTTTCTTTTTATAAAACACACTATTTGTATATAATATGAAGTATGTGACTGCTTATACGGCAGATTACTTGATATTTGTTCTTTTGTATATTTATGTACTATGTTTTCATTTGTTGGTTTTATGTTTGTACATACTAAATAGTTATTTTTACTGTAAATAGTGCCATTTTTTATTTTTAAAAATTGACGTTTTTTTGTATTTATTTTTACTTTTCTTTCATTTTTTAGCTCTTTATAAGACGGGCTATTTGTATATAATATGATGTATATTACTGCTTATTTGGAAGATTACTTGCCATGTGTACCTTATGTATTTATGTATGATTCTATTTGTTACAAATTGAAGTAGCATCGAGTCGTATGCTGAGTAGACAGTCGTGTGGTTGTGAGACGGCAGCTGAGTGCAGCTAAAGCGAGAAAACTGTGGAGAGTTGCAGGCGTTTGAAGAGACCATAGTGAATAATTACGTGGATTATCTTTCCTTCTGGGTTCGGTCTAGTCTTTTTGTGTGCTGTTATGGTTAATTACTTCTCTTGGGCTGCTGTGTACATCTTTGCTGCATTTTTGTCATCTGTGTATTCGTGTTAATAAATTGCGTTATTTGTTATCGTGGAATGCTGACTGTATTATACCATACATCCACAGCAAGCGAACCTGTCTGTTCTAATTGAACGGAATTTTTTCGTAAATACATTAGCTAATTTAAAAGACAACAGATTGCTTAGAAGTCATACCATATATTTTTCTTTTTTCTTGATATATTACAATTGCTTCGGAGTTGTATAGAATATCTCCATTGGATCTCGTACTATTTTGCAATTTCTCTTCAGGTAGCTATCTGAAAGATCACTGCACTCTACTTAACTTCTGAAGGAACGGTTTTTCACCTTTTACATGCGATAACTATGTATTGATAATCTTTATTGCATTTCTATTAAATAATAAATTCCGAAATATAATCTCAATGCTATGAAATTTTCATTTCTTATTAAAAACGTGATGTAATTTATAGAATGTGCACAGAGGTTAGAAAATTACTGGTAAATTTCATGGGGGACAAATAACTAAATGCATTGAACACTATAACGTGCATTTCAGAAACAAATGCTGATGCTTGTGATCACTCGTTTCTGCTAGATCACTAATGGTACTATATGAGTTCAAACTTTGATTGTCACAGTATATGTTTATCTATAACTTCTGACTCATTAAGAAGGTAAGTCACTTAGTAATCAATCGGTATCGATGACACTTCTCATCTGTTAGAATGAAGCACCTATAGGAAAATGTTAATGCTCTATTATTCATTTAAAAAGAAAAGTAAAATCATGGGTCCCTACTAGGTACTAGGAAAGTTTTGAATATTCCAAACAAGTGGTAGAATTTTAATTTTTTAAAGAAACTCGTCTATAAATACGACATGCAAGAAGTATTAACAAAAACTATGATGCACATAATATTAAGGCCATTTAATAATAGAAGGTAAATTTGTTTCATTTGAATGCAAATTAAGCTGCTATATCTTGCTTCATTTAACAAAAAAAATCTATTTTGAATGAACATCAATAAAAAATTTTTGCATTTTTCAAAATTCTGCAATGGTACAATTGTCTCTCAATGCACTGAGTAACAGGCTATGAAGAAATTTACATCTGTTGATAAAGGGGTTAAATATATGTGAAAGGACTTTCTCAATTCCTCTCATAGAAAATACTATATCGATGTGTAAGTAAAACAATGACTAGTTGCTACTTTTTTTAAAATGACCCGCGTCCACCATACTTTCGTACAATCAACATTTAAAAAATAAATCTTACAAGTTTCTTATCTATCTTATTTTTTTTTCCTTTAATGAAACAAGACTGAATTTATTAATTTATCAAGTATCAATGTCCAAATTATGTTAACTTCCATAGGACCATTAATTTTAGTTATAAATATATAAATTTTTCACAAAGAAAATGATATATTTAGTTACTTATTAACAAAAATAATAAAATTCCTGTGAAATAATAAGTAGCATTACACATGACCTGATAAAAATTTTGAAAGATCCAGAATTATCAGAGCTAAAATTTCTCATGCAGTTGCTACTAAAATATTTTCAATGTTATTTCAAATTTCTATAGATATTACAATAAGTATTGAAAATATTCAAGGATTGAATTATTTAAATTATATTGACATTTTAAATTATTAGGAAAAATAAATGTCATAGTATTCGTTATCAAACAAAAATTAAAGGATCCTATAAATTTTAAATTAAATTTTCTTTCTTGATTAAGCCAAAACAGAGGAGCTAATTATGTTATCAAAGGATATGCTTTGAAAATAACTGTTTTCCATGTTGATGATGCTTTGTGCACTTAATTCTTCATGCAAATAACGTTTCCCTCAGTTTTATATTTTTAAAAAAATATTCACTAGTGACAACTGTAATTAATTTCTGCTAAACGATTTTATTTTTTAAATAATGGTAAGTTGAAATATATATACATACATAAATCAATGCTTGAAACCGTTAATGAAAGTTTTTTTTATATTGATTTGTTTTGAATTTACTCAGTACTCAACGATTACAAAATAAGTACTCAGGCTAAAATGAAAAAAAAAAGACTCGTATTGATAATTATAAAAGAGTGCTAATTAATTTTCGAAAAAAAAAATATTTTTCAATATTTTCAATAAGAAATTAAAAAAAAAAAATCAAATTTATTCGAATGTAGTTCATTATTTCACTCTAAAAAGAAAAAAATTGTTCGATATTCGATTTTTACGGTTATGGATCTTTTAATCTCGTCTTTAACCCTCGCATACTTGAGATAATTTCAGTGCAGATGCCTCAGAATGGTGGAACACCCGAGTTTGTTTCAAAAATAAAGTTTCCCACCACGTCTAACAACACACAACATAGCCCATGTTCGTAGGGAATTGTTATATAAAAATGTCTTCATTTAGTTGTATGCTCTGGAATCTTTTAAGCTTGCTTAGAAAACATGCTTACCTCCCAAATCTATCGATATCATCTCCAACGAATAAAGTATTACTCACGGATATTCAATCTATCAATCACAATTAAAGGAGTGAGGAGGAATTTCATAATGATATCCAGGCGACTCTGTAGCTTCGTTGAACCTAGGTTTGCTACTTTTTATTTTACATAGTATAAAATACATAATTTTGTGTAAGCATAATCAACTTATGAAACATCTACATATCTTGAATTTAGCTTGATTTTCAGATGCAATGCCAAGTGTCATCCTCGTCATCTGACCGCAGTTGAAAATTACGAGGTCCCTCCCAAAAAATCCCTAGAGTTGCTTTAAAACGGGACGTAAATATAACTAAAACTAAAAACTAAATCTTCTGATGTAATTTCAGCAGTTATTGTTTTATTCTCAATTAAAGTCTAGCAACCTTATAAGTACTTTCTTAAAAGCACTATCAATGATTTCATGCTAATTTTTAATTTATTCTAAATTTATGTATATATAAGTAAGTAAATTGCATGTGATTTTATGATTACACTATATTTTATCTTTACTTTTTTTGTGATATTTCTGTCGAAGGCGGACCAAATTACTAGTACTAGTACTGGAATTACAAATTACTACTATGTGCACCATATCTTTTAAATTAAATTTTCATAGTAATTTCTATTTAATTAAATATATAGGCAGTAAAATAAGCCCTTATTTTACTGCCTAAATATTTAATTAAATATTTGCAATTATGTAACTAGGGTCTGTGGAATAAATTTTTCGAGGAAACATCACGTGACTGTATTTAGGAACAAGTATTTGTATTTTGATATCATTTTTCACAATGTTTTTTGGCAAAATGAATCATTGTGCAATTGTAATTATTTGGAATGCGGTGCCTATTCAATCTGCGAAGCAATTATATCAGAACTTTCCACAGTTTCAAATTTGCATCACTGGAAATCTATACTTATAATAAAGCTCAATGTGCGTGCGTGCGTGTGTGTGTGCATTTGGGCTCTACAGGCCAGACCGTTTGACCTACAGGTACCAAATTCGGCAATTCTATCCCTTGGAGGTCGGGAATGTAACCTATTTTTTTATTTCTTAATGATAATATTTATTAATTAAAAATTAAGCTAACGTTTGGGGTTTTTTCTGCAATAACTTTCGAAAATATTACAGCATAAAATTGATTTTTAAATTATATTGAAGATAAAAAAATTAGCCTTTTAATAATACCAATGTTTTAATCAAAAAAATTTATTTTTTATTTTTAATTATTTAAAAAATAATTTAACTACATTTTTAAACAATTCATTCCTCACAAAATAAAAATAAAATTTAATATGCAAGAGCACTTTACGTGAGCATGGAAAAAATTATCTTTCATCAATATGTTGCCATCACACTGACAAAAGCAGACATTAAAAAATAAATCATCTATTAGTGCAAATTAAACATATAAAAATGTAATTTTCAGTATGTGTCTTTGTAAAATGAAATAAATATGAAATATGATTTTTCTAAAATGTAAATGCAAAGAAAAGGTTTATATGACTTTTACAATATCTATATTATTCATTCAATAAATCAGCTTTATTTAAGGTAAATATAATTTTAAATACATCTTTTCAATTCAATGCCCAACAGCTAATTTATAAACCTTTAATAATAGAAATACATATATTAAAAAGGGTCTAAATGAAGTAAATAATTATGTTGTATGTAAATTGAGTCTGTAAATGTAGAATATTTATCTAGAACTTCGGCTCTGTGAAATGTTCTTTGTTGGTTGGCTGGTTGGTTGGTATATGAGATTTTTCTACTAAAATATTCTTAAGACGCTAATATTTTAAATAAAATGGGTTGTACTTCAATCAACTAAACCAGTCACTAAAAGGGAATGATTTTTTAAAATTTGAATATCACTATTCAATAAAAACGAGGGATTTTTGACCACTTCCTAGACTGTCTCACAGATGATACTCCAATCAGCGCAAAGGGTTTCATAAGACTGATTGACCTAAGATTATGAAAATTTTGATTGTTCTAAACTATACTATTCAAAACTTCATAAATCGATCAGATTTGATGGCAGAAAATGAAAACGTTATTTATTTATTAAAAAGTTGAAGCGTAAAGAATATTTCGCAGAATATGATTCCTTAGGTCCAAAGGAGTGTATAAAATTAAGACTTCAAAACATCTTGAAATATATTTGTAGATTGAAACAAAATAAAATAGTGTTATTAACTTTATTAAAATCCTTTTGAAAGTAAAACTAAAAACTGAATTTTATGATAAATCTGAGATATATTTATTGAATAATTTTTAAGATATTACATAAATTATTAAAATTATTCAGTAGTACACATAAGGTATAAATGCTGAACGACTTGGTTTTTAGTGCACATATTAAAAAATAAATGCTTGGTTTTAGTAAGAAATGTTTTTATATTAATTACGATTTAATAATTTTCACTTTAATTTAAAGTAGAAATTTTATGGGAGCTAATTTGAAGCTTAAAATATTTTGATGAAGAAGCTATTAAAATTCTATTATAGAAAGTATTTGATAGGAAATTTTAACGATCATTATGATTGGCAAACCAGCTGGTCGCCAAATGCGACAAGCAAAATATAAAACCAGTACATAATGTAATCACAATACGTATTTTCAACTTCTTATCTAACTCATTTTTTTGAAAATTTATTAATTAAAACGACCTTTTGATAATTCATTTTTTCTAGATCTTAATGATTTTTTTTTCATAAAAATTAATAATAATACAGAGGCGACCATACATTTCTCCATATAAACGATAACAATCATTCGAGTATAACACATAAAATTTCAAAATTTGTTTTAAAATATATTCACAGTAAATGTATGTTGATATGAAAACCGTTTTTTTTTTCTCCTTTCATTTTGAATAAAGTAATGAATAAAAATTGCAGAAGAATGCTAGAATTCTAGCAATCATCTGTTACCTCAACAATTCCTCATAACAGAAAAAAATACTCTGCCTTTATGTTTTAAACAAATTTCGAGATTGTTATTTTGTCTATTCATGCTTCTTATATAATTATGTCAAAGTAATACGAACAACTGCAATAAGTTCCATCATTCCTGTATTTGGCGATTAATTCCTTTTAAGTTATTAATACACAACTATACGAAAATCGAATATTTATTTTAAAAGCATATTTATCAACAGATTGAAACTAAAATTTCATTTAGAACTAGAAATGTAAACACAGATGACACATTTTAATGCGTTCATTTCGAGATCTTAATGCGTTCATTTCGAGAAGTCAATACTCACACAAGGATGAGAAAGTACAAACTGACAGACGATCAGATCCTTGAAGGATTAATTTCGGAATCTGATAAGGATCTATAATTGAGATCGAATACCTTCTGTACGAAATGTTATCTATGTAGTCCTGTACGCATCATAATTCTTATGATTACTTGTACACGGACAATCGGACAGACTGATTTTCTCAGGATTTCTTTTAAGATTTGAAGGAAATCGACGAATTTGGTATAGAATCATATACCAAATTTCATTCATCTAATTAGAAATGATTTCGTGTAATCATGCTCACAGATAATCATCATTCTAAACGCATTTTTTTTTCTTTTCCTTTCTTTTTTTACTTGTGAAGAACTGAAATGTCTAGATTGAGTTCGAATTTTTCTACAATTACTATACTTTTTACGATAAATTTTTCTTTCTACTCTTCGGATTGGAAAAAGTAAAAAAATCTATTATATCTATTATTAAAATCTTTTAAATATATTATTAAAAATGTATTATATCAGAAGCAAATGCAAATAATTAAACAAAAAAAAATCTTAAATATTCACATTAGTTTAATTATTCTAGTACACCCTTAAGAAAGTACAATTTGATAACTTGGGCTCGGATGTCATAATTTCGGTCAGTGATCAAATCAAATCGACAACAATTTCCATTTTCCGCTCTCAATATTTCTGATTACCAAGAGCAGAAAACAAAAATGTTTCAGCCGAAAACAGCATTCTTTAAAATTTCCAATCTTCATTGCAAATAAAATTTTCTCAGTCATTCTACTTCTTATTTTCTCGTATTTTATTTAGTTTTGTGTCTGTGACCCACTTTTTAGCAAAGAAGGCCATAGTGGCAGATATCTACTAAGTTTGAAACATGATCAACTCAGGAAGAAAGCATCCAAGATGGCAAAATCTTTACACTGAAATTTTCAATACCACACAAATGAGATGGCGTTGGACGTCGACGAAGTCAATTCTCATCAGGCCCATGTACAAATTCCAAATTCTATATAAATAATTCCCGTACTCGGTGTAAGCTGACCCCTCCCCTCGTCCCTTTAATATTCAAAGCTGACAGAAGCCGAAACAGAAAGCCGAAATACTACGCTGAGAACTAAAGTATTCTGATTTGACACAAACTAAATAAAACATTTCAAGAAATATATACTTTTATTTTGCAGGTATTAAAAGGAACGGAAAATAATTAGTGATGGTATATGCATCAGTCGAGGGGTATAAAGTACTTGGGCATTCGATTGACAGAATCAATGATAAATATCTGTTCAAATTTGATATCAATCAAATTCTTATATTTTGCCATATTGAAGGAAGTTTATTTCCTATGATGGCCAGAATTTTCTATTATTGTATGGTACGAAAGCTTTGTTTTTATAGAAAAAATGTGAATTTATCTTATAATTATTCATTCATTTGTTATTGTATCATGCATTGGACTCGTTTATGTCGTATATAATTCATTTTATATCGAATGTTTGATGTTCAAATATGATCAGAAGTTAAACCTTTTGTCTATGAATTTAAGATCTTAATTAGATGATTCGTTTTATTTTAATTATTTATTAATATTATTAAAAATAAAGACGAAATAATCACATGCTATCTTTAGCATGCCTAAGTTATTCTACTTTAACTGATATACAGTTTTAAAATTTTCTTGGCGTATTTCAAATTGCTAGTGAGACATGCGCCCCGTTAGTAGTAAGAAGGTTACAGTCGAAATTTATTTCAAAGACAGGCATACACAAATAACTTGTTTAATATCTCGAGAGTACTTTCCATTTTTCCCATAGATGAGAATCTTTATCCCCCCCCCCTTTTACCACATAAAAACTGAGACGCAGGGGATTTGACAAACCATGAATGGTATAGAAGGTCTGATTTTTCAATTTCGATGAACTCCATAATATGGAGAACATTCGCGACTTCACCTTTTGGATGACTATTTTTCCAACCAAATGAGACTAAAATTTGACATAGAATTATAATTTTAATAAGAAGAATATAAAGCAAGCATAAAAAAATCAAATTGTATAGTTATGTTTTTTGTATACTTATTGAAATTCAAGAATTATTATGCAGGTGAGGGATGGAAATACCTTTTATTAAGGAGCATTGGAGAGAGCTTTGAGGAGACTATTTCCCCCATCATTTTCAGAATTTGAAACAATATACATACTAAAATGAATACAAAAAAAAAGGATGCGATTCAGCCTTTGTTTCCTCATGAAAAATGAAACTCCTCATGTAAAAAATACAAAGGATGATGCAATTTTATATTTGTCTTATTATGAGGTTTGTGAACCGTGGTTATTGCTATGATTTTATATTTTCTATATATTTATAACAGATTGTATAATGAGTGGAAAAAAGCTGCTAGAACGTTTTCTCATCCCTTCTCTGGACAACAGGATATTTAGGAATTTGTTTACATGGTTGAATAATGAAAATGTACTGGGAACATGAGAACTCTTCGAATTGGAACGATGGACAATTCGCGATTTTCTAGGTAAGCTCATTAAAATTTAACTTTGATTTTTTTCAAAAGAAAAAGAATTGAGATTAAATACTGCTAATGAGCCAAATTTGAGTATGTAATTTGCATATTTTTTGCTTATTAACTAACAGTATCTTTAAGTAATTTTTAATTCAAAAATTTTCTTTGTCAAACGATTTTTAGATAAACTTTTTTATTTTAAGTTTTTATTTTAAATTTCATGTTTGTAAAAGCGGAATTTTCAATTGATAATTAAATAGACTTTGAAAATGTGCAGAAATATTATTTTCCGTTATCACGTTATTTGTGTTATTTTTATGATTTCTTATATGTGAAATTTAGGGCTTAGCCTAAATTTCAAGGAATTTTTAAAAGTGAAATTTTGAAAGTTCGATTTGTATTAGGTAGTTCAGAAAACTACATTTTTTTTCTACTGTGAGCAGCGAATGTATGTACATAAATTGTGTGAAAGCAAAAAAATACCCATGGATAATTTTCTCTCTTGAAACTTGCACATGTAAAGAAATCAATATTTGAAAAAAAAATATTCACTTGTACAAGAAATTTTAAATTTTTTATTATATTATTGGATCTTCAGTTTTTAATTACTAATATTTTTTAATAGAATTTTATATTTCACCCCCTCCCTTTTTTTAAAACGTATTTTCCATGAAAGTATTTTAGAGATGTTATCACGTCTGAAGGAAATATTTGGTTGCATGTGATGTTTTTTATTTCATCTGAAATTATTTTCTAATTTCATTTTTTAGGCATGGGATCTCTTAAAAGACAGAAAGAGGGTAACAAATTATCTAAAATATTACACCAAGAGTAAGCACCAGTTCATGTCAGCTATGCGGAAGCATGTAAGGATTTTAAAATCCTCAGGGAAAAATACAAGAATTTCTAACTATAGATTTTGTGAAAACTTCCATAAGTACTTAAAATGTCTCATTTATTAATTAAATTTTTAATAGTATACTTTCTATTGAGGAATTGTATCGCAGTACAATGCGCCACTACAGATTATTTGAATATTTTTTGATTCCATCTCTTCATAAGAAGACATTTCACCGCTTCTAACATGGGTGAACAAAGGCGAAGGAATCATCAAATTATTTTGGGAGCACCTGGACTGGAAAGAAGACTGCTATGTTTAAAGTAAGCTCATTAAAATCTTATTATTCCAATAGATCATGAAATTCGTGAACTAATATTTTTAATCAGCCATGTGTTTGTAAAATGTATTTTATTACTTATAAATTAACAGTTAATTTACGTGCTTTTTTCAATCATTGAAATTTTCATCGTCATGCGAATTTATGATCCTTTTTTATTAACATTTAAAATTTTCCTTTCATATTTGTAATAATAGAATATTCAAAAGATTTGCACACTTTTTGCATACTATTTTAATAATTTTGAAGAAATGCGTATTCTGTATTTATCTGGAATTTTTAATTAATATTTAATTTTAAGGCGAATAGATTATAGTTCTTTTGAAACTAACGTTTGGATCTGAATTTCATGGAAAGTGAATTTGGTTAAGATAGCAAAGGAACTTTAATTCTTTTTTTTTAATGAAAGTAACAAATTTATTTCCAAATCCTATGAGAATAGAAATATATCAATGCAAAATTTGACTTCTTGAGATTTACAAATATAACCGAATCGAAAACTTGTATAAAATAACACGTTAATTAATATAATTTAACACTGTTTTATTTTATTAGTATTAAAATCTGCTGAAAATTGATTTTATTCTGAATGAATCAAGTTTTTAAATTTTTGGATATGTTCCCGATTGAAACTAAGCCGAGAAAAACATCTTCGTTGCGTGGGGTTTTATTTATATTTTATCCTAATTAATTTATTTTTAAAACCTTTTTATTTTCTAGGCATGGGATGATTTGAAGGAAAGAAAGAGGACCAAAATGATTATTTCTCTGAAGCCAAACAATGTTTTCGCGTAGCTATGCGGAAGCATAGCTGTGTCAAAATTCTAAAATCGTCAGAAAAAAATGTAAATATTATCAGCTAATTAATTTGGAAACCTGGGTAAGTAGCTAACATTCTACGTTTCTTAACCCTCTGGCTACATATTTCTTTAAAATCACTTTTTTGATTCGATTTTTGCGAATGAGTTCAAATATTTTTCAAAGAAAGTAAACTGATACCATGTTGCACGATAATATAATAATCTGTAATCATGAAAATAAACTCAACTCGAAAAATGTGGGAGGCATAAGAAAATGGACCGATTACCAACCGGCGTAAATCGTGGGATAAGCAACGAGAGGGTAAATTTTTTGATACTACGATGGAGTTATAAATGTATGTTTTCAATAAATTCATATTAATGTTTTAATATAACTTTTGTAGTAACTTAAATTAGTTAATAAATTAATGTGCTGTGTCAAAATACTAAAATTGCTTAGAGAATTTATCTAAGATCTAAAGAAAAATATTTGAAAATCAATGGTAATTCTAGTAATTTTTAAACTGATAAGTTGTTTAATTGACTTTTCCGTTTTGAATAGAATTAACTTTGTATTGTTATTTTTCAAGTCTTTTAAAAAATACATTCGTCATATGCCGACGTTTGAGAAAAATCTTGGATATTTTCAAAGCTGAGGGAATTGTCTTCGTTAAATGAGATTGACTATTCTCGCTTATTTTTATGCCTGGGATTTCGTGAAATGAAGATGTATATAGAAGAATATAAATATCATAAGCAGAGTAAACATTGTTTTCTCGCAGCTATAGAGAAGCATAGCCGACTAAGAAATTTAGTCTTCAGAAAAATTTCATGCATTTCCAATGCACACATTTTTAACTTGTTTAAATTCCGTAAGTAGTCGGCACTTAATTTTTAAAATTCTTAATATATATGCTGTTAATTTATACATCGGCGATACTTAAATTAAATTGTTACTTAAATTAAGCTTATGGTATCTTACTAAACAATGAATTTTCTACAACTTTAGAAACTAATCGGGATTTGGATTCTGAAATAATTATTTCAAAGTTTAATAAAACATGTATTCTAGATGTTGGAATTTTTAAACGCGTATATTTAGCCTTTAGGAAGAAACAGTAAGTTAACCAACTGACTCTCCGACCTGCCACGAAGGCACACGGACTTAAATCATAAGGCTGGATGACCGGATCACCGCAACAGCAAAACTGGTGGGAACTGTTCTTGAGTCCTAAGGGCCATCACCGGCCACGCTACAACACTCGCCGAAGGAAATACGTCCCGTCATCGATAGGAGGAGTCGGATCCACCACCTATTTGTGTACCTTCCAGGGTGAAGAGTTCCACCCACTATGCCGGAAGCTTCTCATCCTCATTTCGAGGTGTCCCCCGGGAGTTTAGGAAGAAACAAAAAAAAAACCGAATTAGGAAGAAACGGTAAACCGAATTCGGTTTTTGACAGGGGCTTCGGATCTTACTATAGTGGACAGTTTTCCGAAATTGAATCTAAAATACTGAATATTTGCAATCAATAGTATTGTAAGAATTCTTCATGAATGTAGATAACAGCAGAATTTTTATTCTCGCCTTTTTGCAGACCAAAATGTAATTAGATGCATATTTATACACATGCGAGTAAAAGGATCCTTTAATATTTAGGAAGCTCAAATATGGGTTTATTTATTGTAACAATAAAGATGAATGCGTGTGATGCTTTACAAGACGGACCACTTGGCCGAAAGCTACGTTATATATTTAAATGTGTATACCTTGAAGGGCGGAACTTTGCCCTTCCGATTAATTTTCTAAAGTTTAAATATTTTTAATTAAAAATTAACTTGAATTTTTTCGTTCATTTGCGAAAACGTCCGCAAATAATCCACAAAAATAAATTCTAGTTTCACATTTTTTTCTTTTGACAATTCAATAGTCGAGCAAAGTGCTTCCTAATTTCCGTCAATGGTTTAAATTATTGATGTAAAATTGAAACCGTTCAAAATATTTGTACAAATACTTTAAACAATGGATGGAAATTCATTAAATATTAAGAGATCCTGCTGAATATTTGTGCAGTTTATAATATAAAAAAAGTGAAGCTGCATCATCGCGTAATTTAAAACTTGGATTAAGCGGATATTTGCTTTTTGATTACGCAATGTTTTCTGCTGATTTCCATTAGATAAGTTTGATGTGCACAATAAACATAATTTGAAACAATAAAAGGGATTTAATGTCTTGCAACTTGACGGAATCATGGACATGTAATTTAGTTCAAACGCTTTCACTGCAATTGTAACCAATATCCCAGGCGAAATAACTGGTGAGGAATATAAAATGTAATAATGCCAGAAAACTTGGATTACTGCGACAGCTACGTTTTTAACATTACTGTCGTGGATTTGATTCTATAGGAATACAGAATGAAAAGAGAATATCTAGTTGCTAAAATTAGACGTCACAAATATTAATAAATAACAAATATAAATGTATAAAATTTTTTCTAGGCGGAATTAAGAACACCAATGTATAAATGTCATCTGAAAGCAAATTTCGCCGTTTTCAAGGCGAAATATCTGCTCTCCGGAAGTAGTTATAGATAACTCAAAATGAGTTTTTTCCATTATACAATTTTAATAAAAATCATTATCTAAGTAGTATGTCGAAACTATACTTTGGATCATACTTATTACTTAACATATTTAACAATGTAAATTTAAAATACGAATGTGCTTTGCAGAAAAATTTGAAAGGAAAACATTCGAAAATGATTTTTCAGCAATGCTAGATTTAATTTGATTTTGTCGCCACGAAATGAATATGCTTGAGAACCAATTCCTTGAAACTTCGTACGTGAAAATGGCCTTTTGAAAGTAATTTTTCTTTAGATGCTAGTGAATTTTTCGGTAAGATAGCAATTCAGAGTTGGCAAGACATTTTTCTGTATAAAGGGGGATAATTTCTGAATTTGAAAGTAGTGATAGATTGTTGTGCGTTGACAAAATTGATCTTTGGAACTTCTGATACTCTCTTGAAGTAGAATATCAGATCTTCTATTTGTACGCAAAGCGATTTTTCGTTTTACATACGTGAGGCATTCTTCTCCATAGTACCCTGTAATGTGGAATCCAATCTAAGAGATGAAGTTCGACGTTTAAATTCGTCAAATCCTTCTACACTTATCTCCTATTCCCCGAATATTTTAATGTATGAGGACCTTTTTTTTGTTACAAATAAGGCATGGCATCAGCAAACGTTTATACTTAAAACATCACAGTGAGAAAATGACTTTACGGAAGATCTCGTTAAATCATTTGTTTTAATATTGTATCATTTTTTTATTGTATTTACATATTTAGAAAAAAATATTTGTATTTCCTTCATCTTCTATCCCTAGGTAAGCGCGAAACAGCAAGCCGTGAGAATCGGAATATATCGCCAGATGTATGGAGAAATAAATTGCACTCCGAAGGAAATAAAATGTCCTTTGACGAATGTCATTGAGGAAAAACAATGCAATCAAATCTCAAAGAATCTATTTTGCTCCTTTCTGTCCGATCGCTTGGTGTATGCGGCATCCACTCTATTTCTGTGTATTGCTTGATAGTCGAACCCAAGATTTTGTGGAATTTTTTGTTTGTGGGAATATCTTGAACATTGCTGGCGGTTGCTGCCTTTTAAATTGTTTTGCTCCATAAAATAAAAGCAGAGGTTTTAAATTGGATACACTTGGAACTGTCGGGTTGTAAAATATCCTATTATGCCCAATAAAGTGAGCATTAAATTTTCGGTGGAGACTATTTAATTTGGTTGCGATATACAAACAAACTTCGGGAAAAAATACCCCAGATTCGTAACGAGTTTCTCCGAAGACAATCCTATGATCCTGCTACTCACAGCTGAAGGAAGAATTCAAGGTCTTCTATTGAAGAAGTCTACAACGCATCAAATTCCTATCTTTGAAAAGACTGACAATCAATTGCCTCATTGCCAATCTGGTAGATTAAATTTACTCAATTATTCCTATTTAGGCCCTTGATAGCACTGATGAGACACATACACGGAATCATTTCTGGCTTCTTTTCTTTTTTAAATAAGCTAAGTAATCAAATAAACTAGTTCATAACAATAAGGCATGAGAAACATTGTTTCAATGAAAAAAAGTACTCTAGCCCTCATAAAATATATTAAATCATATTAAATACCAAACTTCATGTCGATAGATTTACTCTTTTCTAAACTAGTACGGATAATTCCAAACTTCCCATTGCAATGTAATTTATAACTATTACAAGTATAATTACTTCTATAATTTGTATTATTTACTTGTGCAATTTATGATGTGGAAGTTTTTCACAGCAGTGCTAAGTTCAGTGTAGAACTTCACCGGAATAGACTTCAGAAAAGATAGGGTTAATATTGTTACGAATTATAATTTTGCTTCCCAGCACAGTTAACTTTATTGCAGGAAAGAAAATTTTAGAGTCAGATCTATTGAATGCTGATTCAATGCCGGATCAACGACCGGCATCTGAACAAATCTTGGTGCAATACTTGGCGAAAATTTGGTTTTGGCGACACAATTGGAGATACTAGAATGTTCCGGAATTTTGGCGATAGGAACAAGAAGAGACAAGTTATGTTTGATTATTGTAGAACTTTCTGTGTCTTGCTCCAGAAATTATAAAAGGCTGGCAATCGGAGACGAAGTTAATCATATCATTAGAGTTGGATAAGTCCAGAGAGGCGCAACTGTTAAGTTGAGCTCAAGCGATTGGTGAAATTGAGCCATGCGACGAATCTCGGAGACGACTATTGAAGCATCATAGAATCCATTGCTAAATAACCATTTATATAATGAATCGGCAGCTGAATAAGGCTGAGGCCAGGAAAGTGGAGAATTGCAGACGTTTGGAGAGGCCTTTGTGAATTGCTATGTGGATTCCCTCCATTTGCAGAGTTCTGTCTGGCCACTTTATGTGCTGCTGTAATTGCTTACTACCGATTACTATTTGTGGGCCGCTGTTTGTTCTAAATGCGTTGCTTGTGTGTTTCATCTGTGTATTCGTGTTAATAAACAGCGTCATTTGTTCTTGAGGCCTGCCGACTGTGTTACATCATAATTAAAAGCGAACACGTCGTTCGAATTTTGGGGAATTTGTTCATAACAATATTAGTTATTTAAAGAGAACGGATTATTTGGATTGGAAACTATGCAATACATTTTGTTAATGGATATATTTCTATTGTATCTTGTACTACTTTACAATTTGTCTTCAAGCACCTGGATGTTTGTTATAATATACTTGCTTGTGAAGAAATTGTTTTTCATCTTTTACATGTAATTATGTATTGAGAGCCTGCATTAGAGATAATTCATTTCTGCAATAAATGATAAATTCCAAAATATAGACTTACTGTTATTAAATTTTCATATTTCTCGTTAAAAGCGTAATGTAATTTGTATATTGTGCAAACCGATTAAATTATTCCAGCGAGTGTTTTCATCGGGCACAAATGGCAATGTGCGTTGAACACGATAACTTGCATTTCAGAAAGTGATTTGTTTTGGCTCGCTGACAATGCTATATGGGCTCAGAGTTTAAAATGCTTGTCACGTAAGCTTTGTCTACAATTTTTGGCTCATTGACAATGTATGCCATTTAGTAACCAATCAGTGTCAATTACACGTTGCGTCTCTAGGAATCAAGCTACTATGGGAAAATGTTAATGCTGTTTTTCTTTTTTATTGAGTAATAATTACTGGGTCTCTTGAAGTTTTTAAATATTACTTACAGGGTCGCAGAATTTTGGAAATAGAAGAACAATAATATAATTAACTTAATTTTAATGCATATTTTTTTAGTTGACTGCAAATTAAATTGCTATATCTTGCTTTATTCGTCAAAAAAATTAAACTCTTTAAATGGATATCAATAAGATTTTTCTTTCATTTGTTTTCGAAATTCTGCAACATCACAACGGTCTCCCAACGTGCTCTGAGCAACATAGTATGAAGAAATTTACATATGTTGATATATGGTAAAATATACGAGATAATACTTTTTTTCAATTCCCCCACACAGAAAATCCTATGTCTTTCTAAGTGAAACAATGACTAGTTATTACTTTCTTAAAATGATCCTTGCCCAGTATACTATCGAAATACATATCTCCCTTTTAAAAATATATAAATTTCCTGTCTTCCCTTTTATTATTTTAACGAATCGAAAGGCGGAACGTATTAATGTATCAGGTGCCAATGTCCACTGTGTTGAAACTTTTACGAGACCATTAATTCATTAATTTAAAGATTAAAAAAAAACTGAATAAAGACAATTACTGTAAAAGGATAAGCAACAATACTCATGACATGATTAAAATTTTGTAGGATCCTAAACTGTCGGAGCTAAATTTTCTTTCTAGTTCCAAATAAAATGTTTTCAAAGCTCTTTTAAATTGCTGGATATAGTCCTACAATATTAAAAATATTCATGGATTCAATTATTTTAAAAAAAATGTGACATTTTAATTCATTAGGATAAACAATTGTCATAGGATTCGCTATCAAACAAAAATTGGAGGAATTTTCTTTATTGCCTAAGCAAAAACAGAAGAGCTGATTGTCGTTAAACACATACTTTGAAAATTAATATTCTCCATGCTCATGAGGTTTTGTGTACTAAATATTTCATGGGAAATAACGTTTCCCACAGTTTTATTTTTGAAAAAAAAATATTTACTAATGATAATTGTAATTGCGTTTTGCTAAAAGAGTTGAGTTTTGAAATAATGTCAAAATGAATATAGCATATACATATGTATTCCATAAGTCAATACTTGAAACTTGTTAATTAAAGCTTTGTTATATATTAGTTTTCTTTGAATTTAGTTTTGTTGCAAAATAATAAGTGATCTGGCTAAAAGAAACAAAATAGGACTCCTATTGATAATTAATTATAAAAAAAGCTCATTAGTTTTAAGAAAAAATAATTTTTCAATGAGAAAAATATTTAAAAAATCACTGAAATTCATTCAAATGTAATGCATTATTTTACTTTAAAAAGGAGAAATCATTCAGTATTAATTTTATATGGTTCTGGTTCTTTTAATCTCGTATTTAACCCTCTGATACTTAAGATAATTTTAGTTTAGATACCTCAGAATACGGGAACTCTCCAGTTTCTGTTTCAAAAAAAAAAGTTTCCCACCACATCTAACAGCACGCAACATAGCCCATGTTCTTAAGTAATTGTTATGCAAAAACGTCTTCATTTAATTGTACGTTCGGGAATCTTTTAAGCTTGCTTAGAAAACATGCTTACCTCCCAAATCAATCGAGATAGCATCTCCAACGAATGAAGTATTACTCACTGAAATTCAATCTATCAATCACAAGTAAAGGAGTGGGGAAGGAATTTCCCAATGAACTGACGTTTGCTACTTTTTCTTATCCATATGATTAAATACATCATTCTGTGTAAGCATAATCAACATGTAAATGCAATATCTACACATACTGAATTTAAAAGCTTGATTTTCAGATGCAATGTGATGCCTAGTCCTCATCATCTGACCACGGTTCAAAATTACGATTTCCGTTCCAACAATAGCTGTAGAGTTGCTTTAAAACGGGACGTTAATATAACTAAAAATATAAACTAAAGCTTCAGATGCAATGTCAGCAGTTATTATTTTATTCGCAATTAAAGTACTAGCAACTTTATAAATACTTTTCTTAAATGTACTATCAATGATTTCATGATAATTTTCAGATTACTCTTAATCTGTGTACATATAAGTTTAGAAATTGCATATAATTTAATGATTACTCTATATTTTATCTTATCTTTTTCCTATGTGAATTTCTTGTCGAAAGTGGACCAAATTGCTGGTAATAACATTAGAATTACAAACTATTACTATGTGCATCATATCTTTTAGACTAAATTTTCAGAGTAATTTCAATTCAATTAAATATTTAGGCCATAAAATAAGATCATATTTCACAATTATATAACTCTGGTTCATGGGATATATTTTTCGGAAATGCATTACATGACTGTATTTAGGAACAAGTGTTTTTATTTATATATCATTATTGACAAATTTCTTAAAAGTTTATTAGACATTCCGTGTAAAACATGTTATAAACTTAGACGTGAAACTATAATAATTTTACTATAATAATTTACTATAATAATTTTATTACAATAGTTTAAATATAAAGTTAAGTGAATTTTTTCAGAGGATGTTACAAAGTTGTCCATAATGGATCACAAATCGTACGCATCAATATGATAATCAAATCAGCGAGATGAATATCTCACCCAATTAGAACTATCAATCCTCGGTAATTGCAACAAATGAAAACACAATAACATATAACAAAAGTATTAAATACATCATGTTGATTTAAATAGAACATGTTGATTTAAATAGAACAGTAAATATGAGCATTTGTATCGAATGTGAGGAAAAAATCAAAAAAGAAAGAAAAAAAGTAATGCAGCTCGTAAAATGTCAACCCTGAATTGAAACATTATATACTTATGTAAAATTCAAATTTATAAAGGTATTTGCTTTAATAGAGCTTTGAGAAATATATATATATATATATATATATATATATATATATATATTGCAAAATGAGACATTGTGCTATTGTAATTATTTGGAATGTGATAACTATTCGATTTGCCAAGCAATTATATGAAAATTTTGCACAGATTAAAGTTTGCATTACTGGAAATAAAATATAAAGCTAGTACATAATGCATTAGCAAAGCGCATTTTCAATTTCTTATCTAACACATTTTTTTGAAACTTTATTAATGATATTGGTCTCTCAATTTTTTTTTGAGATCTTAGTGATTTATTTTTATAAAATAAAATATATAGAGGTGACATAACATTTCTTTAAATAAACGTTAATAATTAATTGAGTATAAAATGTAAGATTTCAAAATTTGTTTTAAAATATATTCACAGTAAAAGCATGTTGAAATGAAAATTGATTTTTTCCTACTTTCATTTTGAATAATGTAGTGATTAAAAACTGCAGAAGAGTGCTGGAAATCTAGCATTTTTCTGTTGCAAATAAGTATCTCGCACAATTCTTAATAACATGAGAAAAAAAGCCCCGCAGCAATTATATTTTGAACGAATTTTGTGATTCTTATTTAGTCTAATAGTGTCACTTTTTTTATTATGTCAATTAAATACGTTCAAGTGCGAATGAGCTTAAGTTCAGTCATTTCTGCATTTGGCGATTAATTCCTGTATGCTGTTTATACACAATTATTCGAAAATCGAATATGCATTTTAAAAACATATTTTTAAGCAGATCGAAACAAAAATTTCATATACAACTACAATTCTAAACACAGATGACACTTTGTATTATATTCATTTTGAAATCTTTATATAAGTTAATGTGTTGACAAGGATGAGAAAGTACAAACTGACATATGATCACCCCCCCCCCTTCCACTAATTAATTTTTTTTCCAAATTTGGTAAAAATCTACAGTTTAGATCGTAAAACCTCTCAATAAAATTTATCTATGCAGTTCAATACGATTCATAATTCTTATGATCATTTGTACGCGGGCAATCGGACAGACGAATTTCCCCAGATTTCTTTCAAGATTCGATAGAAATCTATGAATTTGTTATGAAATCCATATACAAAATTACATTCATCTTGCTCAAAGTGGTTTCGGGTAAACATGATCACAGATAATCATAATTCTAATTACATTTTTTTTTGTTTTTGTTTTTACTCAAAAAGTTCTGAAATGTGGAGAATGAGTTCGAATTTTTCAACAATTACCATACTTATGTCTTTCTACTCTTCGTATTTATAAAATTAAAAGATTTAAATGTATTATACTAGAAGCATATTCAAAAAATGAAAAGAAACGTTGTAAATGTTCGTGTTACTTTAATTATTCTAGTACACCCTTAAGAAACCCCAATACGGTCATTTGAACTTGGATGTCGTAATTTCGGGTAG
>JAPMOR010088168.1:13414-130320 GCA_026543865.1 Argiope aurantia | reverse complement strand
ATGACAAAATCTTGATTCTCAAATTTTTATCACCATACCAGTGAGATGCCGTTTGGCGTTCGAGGAAGTCAGCGCTCATCATGCCCATATACCGGTTCCACCCAACCAACTAAAGGTTTCTCGCATTCTGTGGTTTACCACGATCTCTAAACTGAAAGCCCCCCTCTTTTCTTCAATATTCAAAGATAACTTTTAACAGAATGCCGAAATAGTGTGTCGAGAACTAAAGTATTCTGAAATGATCCAAACGAAGTAAAATCGTTCAATAATTAGGTACTTTTCCTGTGGATTAACTGAAACGAACGGATAAGATTTAGTGATGGCATGTACATCATTCGAGGAATATAAATTATTCATTACGTACATTTACTTCAGAGACTTGGATATTGAATTGACTGATTACATTTTCAATCCTATGCTTCTCATTGGTATTCTAAGAAAGTTGATTTCTTATGATGTGTTCAATTTTCAATTGTTTGGTAAGAAAGTATTAATTTTGTCACAGAAAAAGTATAAATTTATCATGTAGTTATTCATTCTTTTGTTCTAGTATTATATGCTCGATTTGTTTATGTCGTATGTAATTCATTTATTATAGATGCTTGATGTTCAAATCTGTATATATGTTATACCTTTTGGCAATGAATTGAAGATCTTAATTGAATGCTTTTTTATTTTAAATATTTATGCAAAAACAAAAGAAGTATATGATATTCTTCAGAGCACTCACGTTAATCTACTTTAAATTGTATACATGCTTAACATTTAATTCCACATATTTTAAAATCGGAGTGGAACAAGCACCCATTAGCAATAAAAAGATTAAAATAAAAAATGATTTGAGAGGAAGTAAAACACGTATAAACTTTTAAATATGTTGGGAGCAATTTCCACTTTTATGTGGATGAAATTCACTATCCCATCTTCCTTCGCCATAAATTGGGGGTTGGGCTTGGATCAAGGTCATAAAAATCCTAAAAGCTGAGGTTTTTCAAAAGCAAAATGCCATTATTTTAATTCATGATAAGAATGTATTTGACTACGCTTTTTAGATGTTAATTCTTCTTGCCGAATAAAACCAAGTTATTCAATTTATATTAACGTTACTATAACTTTTTCATTACTTAAATTAATTCATTAATTAATATTCTGTGCCAAAACTCGAAAAAATCCCATGAGAAAATTTATCTAAAATCTAAAAATATTTGAAAAAGTAACTATTCAAATAATTTTAAACTGTCTTGTTTGATTGACTTCTCAGTTTTAAATACAAATAATTTTATAATGAATTTTATTTTTCTAATTTCTTCTTTCTAATTTGCCAAGTGCCGCCGTTTGGAAATGTTTATAGATATTTTCTTCGTTACATGCGATTTTTATTTATTTCATTCTAACTAATCTATTTTCTAATCTTGTTTATTTTCTAGGCCTTATATGTCCTGAAATGAAGATCTATGGAGAAGAATATTAAATTTCACAACCAGAGTAAATATTGTTTTTTCGCAGTTATGGAGAAACATAGCCGCCTGAGAATGTCTTCAGAAAAATTTTATATTTCCAAAGAAATTTTTAACATTTTTGAAGATTCCGTAAGTAGTCGGCACTTTCACTTATTAAAATCTTTAATTTACGTATATGCGGTTATGTTATATATCCAAGACACTTAAAATAGACTTAAATTAAACTTGCAGTATCTTGCTGAACAATAAATTTTCAACATCTTTAAAAATTGCTTTAAAAAACAGCTTTGAAATCATTCAAGATTTAATGAAACTGGTATGCGAGAATGTTTGAACGCTTAAATCTAGCCGTTACGGAGAAATAGTAAATCTAAATCGGTGTTCTTTGACATGGGTGTTTCAATTAGTTTAGTAGTAGGCAGTTTCCCGAAATTGGATCTGAAATATAGAATATTAGCAACAAATAGTAGGGCAAGAATTTTTCATATATAAACAGCAGCATTTTCCCCCTTTTGCAGATCAAAATGTAATCAGATGCATATTTATACACATGAGTATAGTAGTTCCTTTAATGCTTAGGAAGTTCAAATGCAGACTTTTCTCTATTATAAAGAATGTGTGCGGCGCTCTACAAGCCGGATATCTTGTCAAATATTAGCATGTATAACATGAAGGGTAGAAATGCTGCCCTCCGAATAATTTTTTTGGAAGTTTAAATGTACTTCTTATTAAGTTCAATTTTAACTTTTCTTTGCGATAATTTCCGAAAATATTGCACAAAAACAAATTCTACACAACTTCTATTTCTCTTTTGTGACAGTTCTAAAGTAGCGAGTAGTTTTCCCAATGCCCATATAGATGCATATATATTCTATATTATCAGAAAGCAAGTATATGAAAACGCAAACCATTCAACAGTAAAAAAAAAAAACTATAATAAAATTTTTAGGGCGTCTAGAAAATTGTGTACAATTTATTTTTGTAAATATAATTTCCCGTAAGGAAATTTCTAGATATTATGTCAGGCTATGCACATTGTTAGAAGTATTATGCATTAAAATAAATACCACAACCTTTAAATTTAAATTAATTTTTAGAATACTAATAAAGGTTTTTTAATTTCTTATATAATATAAATACATAGCATTTTACTTTTGAACATTTTAAAATTAACAAAACTTAATGTTATAATTTTAACAAGAGAATTGTATCTTTTTCAGGGGCGAGTCTTCATTGGAGACCTCATCATGAAATATGTGACTGCTTTTCCTGAAGATTACTTGCAGTTTGCTCTTTTATGTATTATGTTTTAATTTGTCCTTTTATCATGAATTTGTACATACTATTTACTATAAAAATAAAAATTTAGTGTCATTTTTTTCTTAAAAATTGACTTTTTTTCTGTATTCATTTTTAGACATTTCTTTAATTATTTTTCTTTTTATAAAACACGTTATTTGTATATAATATGAAGAATGTGACTGCATATATGGCAGATTACTTGACATTTGTTTTTTTATGTATTTATTATGAAATAGGTGACAGCGTTTTTGGAAGATTACTTGCCATTTATGTATTATGTTTTCATTTGTTCTTTTATCATGTATTTGTACATACTATTTACTGTAAAAACAAATTAATGTCATTTTTATCTTAAAAATTCTTTTTCTTTTCTGTATTCAGTTTCAGATATAATATACTTGTATATAATATGTATATATTACTGCTTATTTGGAAGATTACTTGCCATATGTACTTTATGCATTTATGTATGATTCTATTTGTTACAAATTGAAAAGTATCGAAGCAGCATCGAGTCGTATGCTGAGTAGACAGTCGTGTGGTTGTGAGACGGCAGCTGAGTGCAGCTAAAGCGAGGAAACTGTGGAGAGTTGCAGGCGTTTGAAGAGATCATAGTGAATAATTACGTGGATTATCCTTCCTTCTGGGTTCGGTCTAGTCTTTTTGTGTGCTGTTATGGTTAATTACTTCTCTTGGGCTGCTGTGTACATCTTTGCTGCATTTTTGTCATCTGTGTATTCGTGTTAATAAATGGCATTATTTGTTATCGTGGAATGCTGACTGTATTATACCATACACCCACAGCAAGCGAACCTGTCTGTTCTAATTGAACGGAATTTTTTCGTAAATACATTAGCTAATTTAAAAGACAACAGATTGCTTAGAAGTCATAGCATATATTTTTTCTTTTTTCTTGATATATTACAATTGCTTCGGAGTTGTATAGAATATCTCCATTGGATCTCGTACTATTTTGCAATTTCTCTTCAGGTAGCTATCTGAAAGTTTACTGTACTATACGGTTTTTCACCTTTTACATGCCATAACTATGTATTGGGAATCTGCATTACATTTCTATTAAATAATAAATTCCGAAATATAATCTCAATGCTATTAAATTTTCATTTCTTATTAAAAACGTGATGTAATTTATAGAATGTGCACAGAGGTTAGAAAATTCCTGGTAAATTTCATGGGGGACAAATAACTAAATGCATTGAACACTATAACTTGCATTTCAGAAACAAATGCTGATGCTTGGGATCACTCGTTTCTGCTAGATCACTAATAGCTCAAACTTTGATTGTCACAGTATAAGCTTTGTCTTTAAGTTCTGACTCATTAAGAATGCAAGTTATTTAGTAATCAATCGGTATCGACGACACTTCTCATCTCTTAGAATGAAGCAAATATAGGAAAATGTTAATGCTCTATTATTCATTTAAAAAGGAAAGTAAAATCATGGGTCCCTCATGGGTCTTGGGAAAGTTTTGAATATTCCAAACAAGTGGTAGAATTTTTAAAAGAAACTCGTCTATAAATATGACATACAAGAAATATTAACAAAAACTATGATTTTGATGCACATAATATTAAGGCCATTTCATAATAGAAGGTAAATTTATTTCATTTGATTGCAAATTAAGCTGCTATATCTTGCATCATTTAACAAAAAAAATTCTCTTTTGAATAAACTTCAATAAAATATTTTTTTGCATTTTTCAAAATTCTGCAATAGTACAATAGTCTCTGAATGCACTGAGTAACATACTATGAAGAAATTTACATCTGTTGATAAAGTGGTTAAATGCATGAGATGATGATTTCGGTGTGTAAGTAAAACAATGACTAGTTGTAACGTTTTTAAAATGACTCGCGTCCAATATACTTTCGTAAAATCAACATTTAAAAAATAAATCTTACAAATTTCTTATCTTTTTTTCTTATTTTTTTTTACTCTAATGAAACAAGACTGAATTTAAAATTTATCAAGTATCAATGTCCAAATTATGTTAACTTCCATAGGACCATTAATTTTAGTTATAAATATATAAATTTTTCAAAAAGAAAATGATATATTTAGTTACTTATTAACAAAAATAATAAAATTCCTGTGAAATAATAAGTAGCATTTCGCATGACCTGATAAAAATTTTGGAAGATCCAGAATTATCAGAGCTAAAATTTCTCATACAGTTGCTACTAAAATATTTTCAATGTTATTTTAAATTTCTATAGATGGTACAACAAATATTGAAAATATTCAAGGATTGATTTAAATTATATTGACATTTTAATTTATTAGCAAAAACAATGATCATAGGATTGGTTATCAAACACAAGTTCAAATGCAGACTTTTCTCTATTATAAAGAATGTGTGCGGCGCTCTACAAGCCAGATATCTTGTCAAATTTTAACATGTATAACGTGAAGGGTAGAAATGATCCCCTCCGAATAATTTATTGGAAGTTTAAATGTATTTCTTATTAAGTTCAATTTTAACTTTTATTTGCGATAACTTCTGAAAATATTGCACAAAAATAAATTCTACACAATTTTTATTTCTCCTTTCGGTTACAGTTCTAAAGTAGCGAGTAGTTTTCCTAAAGCCCATGTTACGTTACATTGTTACCCTGATATTGAAAATGTTCTCAATGTTTAAATATTTAATTGCACGAATTTTTTCCATTTTTTTTAAACTAAAGGTTTTAGTCTCAAGGTCTTAATATCTGAAGTCTCTATTATAGATTAAAAAATGTGAAGCTGCAGCTTTGTAAAATTTAGAATATGGAATAGGGATATTTGCTTTTAGATAGCGCCATGTTTTCATCTGATTTCCATGAGAACTATTTCTCGTGTACAATAAATCTAACTTCAAACAACTAAATAATTTTAATTTCTTCAATTTGATGAGCTCGTACACGCGAAATTATCTAAACGATTTAACTAATTCTAACCAATATCCCCGACGAATCAACTACTGTGTAATAAAATTGTGAAATAACGACAGGAAAGTTGGATTACTCTGAAAGTTAAATTTTTAATAACACTTTCATGAGATTAGATTCCGTTGGGATAAACAAAGAACAGAGCGAGTATCGACTTATGTCGTAATCCGATGCACAAAAATTAAGCATGATTCATTTGGAAATAAATCGCCCTATTTTCTCGGTGAATCGTCGGGTCGACAAAATTAGCTTTGAATTCTAAAAGTCAATGGGATCGTCTGCTATTATATGGATATTATAACAATAGTTGTGCAACTAGGACATGAAAATTGTAGATACTTCAGGATTTCGAGTCCAACTATACTTTGTACCACACTAATTACGAAACGTATTTATCAACATTATAAATTGAAATTGCAAATATGTTTTACGGACAAATTAGAAATGGAAATACTTTTATATAACTTTTCAAGTAAGCTAAATTTAATTTCAAATTATCTCGAAATGAATATGCATAAGAACCAATTTATGGTAAGATGAAGTTGCTTGGAATTGTGACTTGATGAAAATGGAATTTGATCATCTCGAGTTGTTTCCAAATTTCCTCATCAGACAACGGGTGTTATTATGCATGCTACATTAAGCAACTTCCATTCATTAAAACATGTATTCATAATTCACTGAATTTTAGTTCATTGGACAACATTTCTTATCTTAACTCTCTTTAAAAACTGACCATAGCCATGCATGATCTACTCCTACAATAATTAAACAATTTGTTTTAACAAGATGAATGTCGCTGCATAGATCATGTCCAATTGTATTTGAGAGGTAATTCTCCATAAACTTAAGAGCAATCTGTTATTTAACTATTAGACAGTTGGAAACTTGTATTAAAGCTTACTACATCAATATATAATCAAACTTCTACAAATTGAATACTTCTAAAATAACGTTTCGTTATAGAAGAATTTTCCTTTTTTTCTTTTTTTCCCCAAGAATTTTCTCTTGCTTAGTAAAGAATTTGATACAATTTAAAAGATAAAAAAAATCAATAAAAAATCACAGTAGCAAGTACTTTAAAAACTAAAACATAATTTTTAATTCTTTGAGTATTCAAGAAAGTTTGAAAAATTTGTTGAATACTCAAATCTTAATTTAAGATGGGTTGATCATATAAACATAGACTCCTTGTATTTGTTGTTGCATGTACTGTTTTAATTTTCAAATGTAGATAGGTATTTGTGCTTAACAACTTATCGAAAATATTTAGACATCGCTTATAAATTCAATTTATTATATAAAAGTGAATTTAAGCATGGATTTCTCGGCAATATGGAAACATTTTCATAATTATAAAAATCATCCGAATTTTTTTCAGTTGAATAATATCGGAGGTAGTGAAAAGCTTTAAGTCATTAAAATGTGTAGTTTTAAAATAGTTTTTACTAAATGCGCAACCAACCATCTTTGGGCCCATAAAGTGATGATAAGAATCCACTATTTAATCATGTAGCAACGCTGACTTTTGTTCTGGGAATTTCCCAATAGTGACAAATGCTCATCTGTTTTTAGAATATAATTAATCTATATATAAACGCATGCTAAGCAAAGAAAGTGTTTTCTCTTATGGAAATGGTGATTATCATTCTGGTTACAGGCATTCATTGAAATTTTCATACTATATTTCCAATGACTTTAAAATCCGATTTAGAGACAAATCATCGATCGAAGAGAGCAGGGTCTAGACTTCTCAATTTTTTGCTGGCAAATATTTCATCTGTTTTCATATATTTAAATAGATTATATGAAATACTTAATTTTTGAATATTACCACGATTTTCCCTTTGCTTCATTATTGCATTGCTATAATCGTCATAATTTTAGACTGTCCTGGTGATGGAGTTTCGGCTTTGGAACCTGAGAGTTTCAGGTTCGAGACCCGATTCCACAAAAGAACCGTATTGTATGAGGGTCTGGTGCGCGTTAAAACCATCTGGGCCAAACGTCCTCCAGCTGAAGTGGTGTGTAATTTTGGAGAGAGGGTGCCAGATCGGGTGCCATCTGACCGCGGTTCAAAATTATGAGGTCCGTCCCAAAATAGCCCTAGTGTTGCTTTAAAATGGGACGTTAATATAACTAAACAAATTTAGACTCATCTGCACATCCCCTTTTTCGACTCTTTAAATCTAAATTATTCGTACAAAAAAGAATCAAATATTACAACTGGTATCGGTAGAAGTAGAACTTGGGAATATTGTGGATAAATGTAGACGTATAAAATGAAGTTTCGGATAGTTATTTATTAATGACTAAGTGGTAATTTTTCCAGATTGAATCCAAGCACAACTGACATTTAATATTTGTACTAATAGTAATACTTTTTCCCCATTTCCCCCCAATTTTATTGCATGAAATGTTTTGCACAGTGAATACTATGATGGAACTTGTGAGGAGGGATGAAAAATTTGACTTGTATGTTTTCGATATGTTATTTGGAACTTGCCGGTACACCTGATTGGACTTGGTGTCTCTCTCGACAACTAAAGTTCAAACTCCACAGATTTGCCTCAAAGCTTGTTTCAGCTCCTTAAATTTGAACTAAATATTTGTGCGTGATAACAGGACATGCGTTAATAAAATTTCTTATTATTTCCAATTTCTGGCATTAGCAGAGATGTCATTAATGTAATCCAAATTTGATTTAAGCAGATACGACACTCGAATGAGTTTGTTTCTTATTCTTGAAACATTCTTTACTTTAAAACGTTTTCCATCTTACCCACTGATGTGGAATTTATTTTGAGACATTTAGTGCAAATTTCCGAGTTTGTTTACCTAGGAAGTGGCTTTGTTTAATCGATACTCAATTCATTCTTGTGCACTTCTTTTCTGACCTTAATTTCAATGCATGGTAAACTTTTGGTCCTGAAACAATGTTCTCTTTACACTTAAAATAAGATTCAGTAAAACGAATGAATTTTTCCACTTCTTAAAACAACAAAGTTTCAACGAGGCATAAAATGACCTAAAAGGTAATGGGAAATCATTTATTTGATTAGTTACATTTTTCCCATTGCTCATGATATTTATATATGCAGAAATAGACACGAATTCTTACATTTTATTTTCCTTCTATCCCTAGGGAAGCCTGAAATCTCAAACATAAGAGCCGGAATGTTTCGTTAGCTGTGTGGCTAAACAATTTGCACACCCAAGATAGATAAAAGATGTTGTTAATGTAAATGAGGGAAAATGTGACCAAATCTTATACAAAGGAAATCTGTTTTTTCTCCTTTCCTTGTTTGATGTATAGAACATCCGTTCGATCTATGTACACGCTCTAGTCGATGACGGCGCCAAATTGGTTGGCAACTGACCGGAAGATTTTGCGGTATTTTTATTTCTGTGTGCCTGTCTTGTACGGAGGTTTCGAATTATGCACACGCATTATTGGACAAAAACAGCTATCCTACAGTGCTCAATAAAATGAGCATCACATTTTCGGCAACGATTATTAAATCATTAATTGTTGAGATGGGTAACTTAGACCGCTAAGGATGGATTTTCGGTCATTCCTATTCTATTTTTAGCTCAAATGGTTTGATCCAGAGGCTTGTTTCGTAATCTTCACTACAAGTGTACTTCAACCTGTTTCAACTGATGTTTTTTAAATATTTCGGCTATTTGTTTGCACGATGTCTTTGAGACCACATCTCCCTTTTTGCCTTGTATAATATTATACAAGGCTCAGCAGATGGCTACAAAACGTGATCCTCAAAACATCATCCAGCCTTTGTGAAGCAGAGCTTCAGAGACTTTTAAATGAGTCGGGAAGGGATTTTAGTGACGAGGGTTTTTTTCGATGGAAGTTCGCATTTGACCATTCCGATATTTATGTGCAAATATAATTAAATTTTCTACTAATACATTAATAGCATTTAATGTCGTTTATATTGTTTTGATTCGTAAAAGAAATGCATCCGAAGGATTCAAAATGGGCACATTTAGGACAATTGAACAAAAGCGGCTAGTCAATAGAGGTGAATAGAGAAGTGGGCATTAAATCGTTCAGGGGCGAATATTTAATCTGTATGCAATATAAACAATCTTTGAGAGAAAATTACCCCACATTCTCAACGAGTTACTTCAAAGATCAGTCTCGGATTGCAACTGGTGACGTCCACATTAAATTCACGTCTTTAAAGACCGAGCATCAGTAGAACAATTGCCAATCTGGAGGTTTAAGTTTCTTTAAATAATTTTCTGTTTCGGTTCTAGATAGCTGCGATGAGCCACACGTGCAAAAGGGTATCTGGAAGTGTTTCAAAATAATTAAACCAATTCCCAGCAATAAGGCATGAGCGATGTAATTCCATTAAAATTGCTGCATCTTCCATTAATAATTAGAATATTTTTAATTATTAAATAAACAAATATCAAATTTCGTGACGTTAAAACTAGTCCAGATATATTTAGTCTTTCCCTTAAACTTACAAATTTAATGGTTATTCTAAGCGATGATATGAAGTGCTCGCGTCCATGTTCTCACACTGCGGAAAACCGAAACATAACGATGTTTCCTTTGTCAATATCGACTTCGTAGAGGTTCCACCTTCAGTAGTTTAACTGATGGAACGGACTTGAATAACAATATTAACATTTTCGTAACTAATCTGTAATGCTTCTTTCCAGCACAGGGAGTTCCAGCGTAGAAAAGACCGTTTTACTGTAAGCTGCATTGGTTGCTGATCGGTCGCCGGAACAATAATCCAGCGCTTGGCAACAAACTCGACGATAATTTGGAGACTGGAGAAAAATTGAATACTAGAATGTTCTGGCATTTTATTGATTGGATCAATAGGATGCGAGCTATGCTTGATTTTTGGAGAACCTTTTGGGTCCTGCTTTATAAGTTATGAAAGATAGTTATCGAAGTCGAAGTTATTCGTACCGTTATTCATATAGTTGGACCATTCCAGGTAGGCGCAAGCGATTAGTGGGATTGAGCCATGCGACGAATCTTGAAGACAACTATTGAAGCAACATCGAGGCGTGTGTTAAGTAGTCATATTTATAGTGAGTTGGCAGCTGAGCACAAGTCAAGAGAGTAGACTGTTGAGAATAGCGGCACTTGGAGAGACCTTAGTGATTCTCCTCCATTCTGCTTTTTGCCTGGCCGTCTTGTGTGCTGTTATTTACTACTAATTACTACTTTTGCGCTGCTGTTTACGTCTATTCTGTGTTTTTGTCATCTATGTCTTCGTATTAATAATTGACGTTATTTACTATCGGGGCCTGCTGATTGTGCTATACCCTACATCCACAAGTGAACCCATCGATTCGAGTTTAGCGGAATTTGTTCATAAAAATATTAGCTAATTTAAAGAGAACAGATTATTTAGGAACTATACAATTTTCTTTCTGGATATATTTCCAATGCATCTGAGTTGTATAGAATATCACCATTGTGTCACGGGTTACTTAACAATTTGTCTTTCAGCAGGTGAATGATTGCTATACTATACTTGCTCTTAAAGATGCTGGGTTTCATCTTTTACATGCAATAATCATTTGTCAACCGATTCATGGGGAAGGAAGTGCAGCTTCTGCGAGTCAAAAGATTGGAACACCAGGAGGTAGAAAACTGTCTTCCCTCTTTCGCCTGCAGATTTTAGCTGGGCATAGTGGAATGGCCTTCACGCCTTGGGTGACCCTACCAGGAGCAAGCTCCCGACGTACTTCCCCCATTTGGTCCAGAGACACCCTCCCGCTACGATGAGGCAATCTCTAGGACTTGGGAGGGTATACTGATGGCAGCAAAATCGACAATTTTGGAGGTAGTTGCATCTATATTATAATTCCTCAGTCTAGTTTTTCTCTATGCAAACGAAATCCACACTTCTGTTTCGTTTTTAGAAGCGAACTTTTAGCAATCGATGAGGGACTTACGACCATTTTACACGAAAATAATAAGAACCTTTGGATTCTTACGGATAGCCACAGCTCAATGGAACACCCTAACAATTGGACCTATATTGGAGATGAGACCAGTTTGTCTATACCTAAGAAATTGAAGCTGATTTCACTCCATGATATTTATTTCCAGTAGATCCCATCTCATGTGGATATACTTGGTAACGAAATATCAGATAGACTTGCAAAGAAAGGATGCAGCCTAGCGACTTTATCTTCTGCTGATCTCACATACTTAGAACTGTTCTCTCAGGCGAAATTCCTATATAAGAAGAATTGGATGGTTCCCCCTACTCATGATCGGTATAGGGCCAATAAATAAGCCGGGCCAGTCCTTAATTCTTCCTTATGACAGAAAAACAACACTTGTTCTTCCTTATGATAGAAAGACCAACACTTGTCTGTCGCGCCTTGCCAGTGGCCACCTTAAATGTCTTTTCTTTTTTCAGGGTGAAAAATCTTATCCTCTTTGTACGAAATGCTGCCAACATCGGGCCTCTGCTGAACATATTCTAGACTTCTTTGAGGAGAAATTTATTATTCTCCCTTCCTCGTTTTTGACTTTCTTCTTGTCATTGGACTTTTGGATTTGGTCTAAGTCAGGCCATGGAGATTAGCAACATGTAATAATTATGTATTCATAACCTGTATTACAATAATTCATTTCTAATAAAGGACATATTTCTAAATATAGCCTCATTGTTATTAAATTTACATATTTCTCATTAAAAACATGTTGTAGAATATTCCTGATAAATTCGCAACAAGTGTTTTTATGGTAAACAAATAGCAATGTAAATTGAAACACAACTTTTATATAAAAAATAGTGTTAGTGGTGCTCTTTCGAATTTCTGTTAGCTCATTAACCAGTGCTATGTACTGAAGTTTTAAAATGGTTGTCGCATAAGAGATTTCAATCGGTGTCACTAAAACTCCATGTATCTCATAATGAAACTTCCATGAGAATGTTAAGGCCCTAATTACTTTCTTTTAAACATGTAACAATTACTGGGTTCCAGAAGAGTTTTGAATATTATAAACAGTGACAGAATTGATAAATTCGACATAGATACCATTTTCAAATTATCATATCGATGTACATAATATTAATGCAATTTAATAATAATAAGCATATTTTTCAGTTGAATGCAAAATTACTGTATCTAGCTTTAATTAACAAAAAGCAAATATTTTTATTTCTTGTGTCTAGGGACATCAATGAAATTTCTTTAATTTGTTCTCAAAATTAACCAACTGTATAACTTACTCCAGTATGTGTCTCGCATTTAAAAAGGAATTCACTGAGAAGAAACTTGCATTTGTTGATGAAGTGATTGAATGTATGAGATAAATGCTTATTTCATTTCACCCTCGCAGAACAAATTATACGGGTGTTCAAATTAAATAATATGACTCCTTAGGCACCTGCCATTTTTGAGAATATGCTAACATATTTCTGAAACTCTGCATAGAAGATAAATCATTGCATATATTTCCTTTTTTTATTTTAATGAATCGAAAGACCGAACTTAAAAATTTGTCACTTATCAATATTCAAAATGTGTTCAAAACAAAAGAGCATTATTTTTAGTTATAATTTTTTAGATATTCATAAATTATTTACTAAAAAAAACATGGTTCCACGGGGAGCACCTTGCAGTTGAGGATAAGAAGTTTCTGATTTGGTGGTTGATTCTCGCCACCCCTGTGGGAAAAGTTGAGTGTTTGGCTCCTCCCATCGATGACGGGACGTACTTTCCGCGGGATGAGTTGTATCGTGGTCGGTGATGGCCCTTAGGACTCAACCACAGTTCCCACTAGTGTTGCTGTTGAGACTGTCCTTCATTCAGATTTTTCCGTGTGCCTTCCGGCGAGTCAGATTAGCCAGTTTGTGTTTATGAAAAAAACATGATACTTTCACAGTTATTAAAATATAACAACCAAAACAATTCTTGTAAAATAAGCGACACTCCTCATGGCCAGATTTCAAGATTTGTAAAATTCAAAACATCAAGAACTAATATTTTCCATGCTTGTGTGATTAACAATGAATTCAAATATTTGAAAGAAATTTGTTGACATTTACATTTATTTGGATAAATAATTGCGAAGGAATTGGCTGTCAAACAATAAATATAACAGAAGATCAACTTCTATTTGCAGAATTTTCCTTCTCAATTAAACAAAAGAACCGATTTTGTTCCGAAAGGATAAACTTGAAACTTATTGTCCTCAGCTAATGAATTTGATTGTGTTAAATTTTTCTTGAAATTACGTTTTCCTAGGTACATTTTTAAAACTATTCATTAGTGATAATTATATTAACTGCGTTATACTGAAAGATCTTGCATATAGAATAACGGCAGTGAATGTATATACATACACACACACACACACACACACACACATATATATATATATATATAAGCATATAATTCTGAAATTCTTTAAGGCAGGTTCGAAGACATTGAAGAGACATTTTACATTTTTAAATTCACTTTAATCCATCCCGGGAAGGCAATTTGTTTACAAGCAGACGCGGATAGAACACGTCCATAACAGCGTGGAACAAAAAAAAGAAGCGCGGAAGGCACGAAACCCATGATCACTAGTCTTATATAACACGGGATTTCCGGCCACGTGTCAATTCAATACTCGTGGTGACCTTGGCAAGGGTAACTGATGGCGCAGTAATTTCTACACAGCTTCAGTTGAATTAAAAAGTGGAATGAGATCAGGAAATAAGAGAATATTTTAGAAAGATTTTGACTTGGGCTGAATTAGGCAAAAATTTAAGAAATTAATTTGGATTAAATTAGATATTAAAATACCATTACATATATATTCCACAAATCAATACTTGAAACCTGCTAATGAATTCTTTTTATACTGATTTGTTTTGAATTGAATTTTACTACAAAATAAGTACTCTAGCTAAAATAATATACGACTCATTTTTACTAAGATTAATTCTTAGAAGTTTTCCATAAGAAAGTATTAAAAATCACTGAATTTTTTTAAAATATAATAATCCAGATATGAGAAGTCATTTCTCGGTATAAATGCAGTAATTACTCGGCAGTAATTACTTTCGTAAAATGAAAAGATTAAAAAAATAAAATTTAAGATAAGATTTTTAATTTAATGATATTCTTTTAAAGCAATCCCTGTGAATCTATGTTCACATAAATTCACATTTGAACGTCAATTGAATTCACATTTGAATGTTTGAACATACCTGTGAATTCATGTTCATCAAACGTTTTTGTTTCACTCTCATACTGAATAATATACTGTATAAAAATGCAGAAGAATGCTAGTAATTTATAGTTAAGCTGTTAGAGCTATATAAATTACAAATTCATAACGTTGAAAAATCACTCCGCATGTCTTTTGTATCTTGTTTAATAAATACCATTTATTTAATTGTGTTAATATTATGCACTCATATATGACTAAGAGCAAGTTCTATTATTCCTATGTTAGGCGATTAATCCCTGGTATGTTGTTAATACACAACTACTCGAAAATCGAATATGTATTTTAAAAGCCTATTTATAAAAGATTGAAAATAAATTGATTGCAGTTATAATCACAGATCACTTACCGAATTTAGTTCATTTCAAAATAATAGTGTCTTTTATTTTTTGCGTTTACAAGGATGCGAAAGCACAAACTGACAAACGATCAACCTCTAAATGAATTTACTTATGAATTTGATAAAGCTCTATAGTTAAGATCGAAAAACCTCTGTATAAAATGTTATCTAAGTAGCCCTATGCTCTTCATAATTCTTATGATCACTTGTATACGGACAATTGGGCAGACAGATTTCCTAAAGATTTCTTTCAAGATTGGATAGAAATTTATGAATTTCGTATACAATCCATATACCAAATTTCATTCATCTAACTCAAAGTGATTTCGCTTAATCATACGCATAAATAATCATAATTCTGAATCATTTTTTTTTTCTGAAGAGGGACTGAAATAAGAAAGTTCAATTCGTATTTTTCAACAATTATGATACTTTTGTCTTTCAATTCTTCGTATTAATAAAATCAAAAGCTTCAAATGTATTATATCAGAATCATATTTAAATAAATAAAAGAAAAATCTTAAATGTTCGTAGTTTTATTATTCTAGTACACCCTTAAGAAACCACAATATGGTCATTTGGGCTCGGATTTCATAATTTTGTTCAGAGATCAAATAAAATGAACAACAGTTTCCATTTTCCGCTGTCAAGATTTCTAAACGCCAGAAGAAAAAAAAATTTTTTTTTTGACTAAAATACCAATTTCTAGATTTTCGAATCTTCATTGCAGATTAAATTTTCTCAGTTCTTCTCCTTCTTATATTCTCAAATTTTATTTAGTTTTGTGTTTCTGCCCCACTTTTTAGTAAATAAGACCCTTTTGGAAGGCACCTGTTGCGTCTGAACCATGATCAACTTGAAGATCCTTGACATTGATCAACAGAAGGCACCTGAGATGTCAAAATCTTTATTCTCAAATTATTAACACCACAACAGTGAGACGACGTTTAGACTTCGTTGAAGTCAGCGGGCATCATACTAGTTCCAACTTCCATACAAAGGATTCCCTCTCTCGGTGGTTTACCGCGATGACTAAGTTGACCCCTCCCCCTTCCTTTAAAATTCAAAGATGTATTTGTACATAAAGCTGAAATAGTGCGCCGAGAACTAAAGTAATATTTCATGACCCAAACTAAATAAAATACCTCAAGAATAAGATATTTTTCCTCTGGAAGAACTGAAATGAATGGATGAGATTTAGTGATGGTAAGTACACCATTCGCGGAGTATAAAGTACTTGTGTATTGGATTGTATGAATTAATGTAAAGTGTCTTTCCAAATTTGATATCAATCAGATGTTTCAAATTTGCCACTTTGAAGGAAGTGAATTTACTGTGACGTATAGAATTTTCTATTGGTGTTTGGTAAGGCAGGTTTTAGTTTTTCCCATAGAAAAAAAGTGCAAATTTATCTTGTAGTTATTTATTCATTCGTTTGTTATTGTTTCATATGTTGGATTCGTTTATGTTGTAATTATTTATTATAAAATGTTTAATGCTCAAATCTATATACAAGATGATAAACAATTCGCTATGAATTTAAGATCTTAATTAGAAGCTTCGTTTCATTTTGAATATTTATACATTAATATAAAAACGAAATGGGGGATGTGATATTCTTCAGCGTGCTCCGTTTTTCTGTTTTAACTTGTATATGAATTTTAACTTTTAATTCGTATTCTTTAAATTGTGAGTGGAACATACACTCTGTAAGTAATAAAAAGATCAAAGTAAAAATTAATTTGGGATATCGGAAATCACGAATAGCTTAAATATCTTGGATGTACATCCTATTTTAAGTTGATAGGGGAAAACCCTTTCCCCCTTCCTACATAAGTATTGGGTTTGACATGAATTCCATGTAATCTGATATTTTAGTTTCTAAAGAATCCAGTTTTAAGAATTTACTGGATTACGCCTTTAGGAGAACTAATGTTTCAAACGAATGAGACCAAAATCTGGCACAGAACTGGAATTAATAAGTAGAATATGAAATATTATAAGCAGAATATGAAACAGGCCACACAAAAAATTCAAATTGTGCAGTTGTGCCTTTCGTATATTTATTGAAATTCAACAATTATTCTGCAGGAGAGGAGGGCAAAGCTCTCTCGCATACTCCGTAATATCCTTATTACGGAGTATGCGAGAGAGCTTTGGAGAGACCATTTCCACCATTATTTTCGGAATTCGAAAGGATATACATAGTAAAACACATACACAATTTTGGATGCAATTCGACCTTTAGTTTCCTCACGAAAAATATCGAAATTCCCCATATTAAAATTGGATCACCCTGTGTATTTTTTATATTAAGTTTATGAAATCTGGATATTCCGATAATTTTATATTCTGTTAAATATAACAGTTTGTATAATGTTTGGGAAAAAAAAATTCTGGAAGATTTTCTCATCCCGTCTCTGAACAACAGGAACAACAAATTTTCTCATTCCTTCTCTCGACAAAAGGACATTCTAGCACCTGCTTTCATGGGGAAATGAAGAGGAGATATATAAAATGTTCTGCGAACGTAAAAATTCTTCAGATTGGGAGGAAGAAAATTTTACCGTTTTCAAAGTAAGTTCCTTAATATGTTACTTTCTTTTTTTCCAAAGGATGAAAAAAAAATTGAGATCAAATATTTTTAATCGGCTGTATTTGTTTCCCTAGCATAAATATTTTATTAATTATCAGTATCTTTAAGTAATCACGTTTCTTAATTTTCAATCGGCATTTTCATTGTCAAACGATATTCAGAATATCTTTTTTCTTAAATAAATTATTAAAAATTTTATGCTTGTAAAATTAGAATTTTAAATCGATCATTTATTAAATTTTGAATCGATTTTGAAAACTTTTAGAAGTATTTATTTCCGTTAACTTCCGGATATTTGAGTAATTTTTATGATTTTTAATTTTTTAATATATTTAAAATTAACAGCGTAGTTTGAAGAGTTAAATTTTCAGTTCGAAGACTCCTGAAAAACAATAGTGCTTACTTCCCCCTCAAGAATACGTAGAATATGTGTAAATGATATGAAGACGGAAATATATCCATGCAAAATTTGCACCCTTGAAACTTGCACATTCAAAGAAATCGCTCTTTGAAACAAATATTCTTTCTTCAAATATTTTTGTATAGAATTTTGTATTTCAAAAATTTTGAAAAATATTGTTCACGTTACCACGGCAAAAAATGTAATTTTAGATATTTTCAAAGCTGATTGATATACCTTTGTTACAAGTAATTCAATTTATATTTCATCTGAATTTATTTTCTAATAAAACTAATTTATTTTCTAGGAATGGGATATTCTAAAAGGAAGGCATGTGGCGGAAAATGATATTGGGTACTACACCCAAAGCAAACATCGGTTTTTAACAGCTATGCGTAAACATAGCTGTCTTCAGAAAATAAAATCTATAGAAAGAAATTTCAAATATTATCAGCTAAAAAATCTACAAATCTGTGAAAACCACCGTAAGCAATTAGCATTTTAAGTTTTTTAATTACATTTTTAATTATACACCTGCTATTAAAGAATTATACATTCATTTGATATTATTTGAAACGTTTTTCATTAATAAAAATAGTAGCATTTTACGGAGTTTTGAAATTTCCCAGTTGTAAATACTAATCGAATTTAAGTTCTAAAATTAGATTTTTTCCTTGCTATGTTTTAAAAAAAACCTGATAAATCAATGTTGTAAATTTGTCTTATGCTTGCAACTTTAGCACTATTTAATTGGGCGCTGACTTAAAATAACTAAAACAGCGAACATTCTCCTCTATCGGAAACATTCTTCAAATATTGAAAAAGCAACCTCATTTTCTTTTGGAAAGATAATTATACATTTTCGGACAACGTATATTTGCACTTGATTATAAATTTTAGTTGTATTTCAACTATCAACAGAAAATTGCGGACTTAAAACTTAAAAAAAAAATGTAATTGAAGATCCAGAGAAGAAATTTGAAAAAATTACTCTATTCAAGTTTATTTAAATTGTTTTGTTTAAATAACTTCTCGGTTTTTAATAGAAGTTTTGAATTTTATTTCTCTAATATTTTTAAAAATACGCTTGAAATGTGCCGACGTTTGGAAATGTCTATAGGTATTTTTAAAGCTGTTAGAATCATCTTACTTGCAACTTTATTTGCATTTCTTCCGAATTTATTTTCTAATCCGGTTTGTTTTCTAGGTCATTCCTCCTAGGATGTCATGAAATGAAGTTGATATTTAATATTCTTCTCCATAGAACCAGCGAAAATATTTTTTCTCGCAACTATAGACAAGCAGTCATCCAAAAGTCTTATTCTTCGGAAAAATCTCGTGCATTTTTAAAGAATTTTTTTAATTTGTGAAAATTCCGTAAGTAGTTAAAATTCTTAATATATATTCTCTTATGCTATGCTTTCCTGATATTCAAAATAGCTTTAAATTAAACCTGCAGTTTCTTACTGAACATTAAATTTTCTACGTCTTTAAAAACTGATCAAAATTAGAGCTCTGAAATCATTCAAGGTTTAACGAAACTTGCATTCTAGAAGCTAGAATTTTAAAACTAATCTCTAGCCGTTACGAAGAAATGGCAAATGTACTTTGGCATGGGTGTTTCAGAGCTTTCTATAGTAGATATTTTTCCGAAATTAGATCTGAATTGTCCAATAGTCGCAACCATTAGGAGGGTAAGAATTCTTCATATATGAAGATAACAGGTTTTTCTTTTTCAGGCCAAAATGTGATTCGATGCATATTTATGCACATGCGATTCTAAGGGTTTCTTTAGTGCTTAGGAACCCAAATACATGTTTTTATCAATTGTATCACAAGCTAGACCACCTGGCCTACAGCTATCAAATTTGAACATCTATACTATGAAGGATAGAAATGCACACTTCCGAGTAATGTTTTGGGAGTTAAAATAGTTTCAATTAAAATGTACTTTGGCCTTCATTTGCAATAACTTCGAAAGATATTGCATAAATTCAATACAAATGCAATCTTTCATTTTGGGGGGCAGTTTTACAGTAGCGAGTAGTTTACCTAATTTTCATCAATATGTTGCATTGCTGACCTAAATCGGAAACCGTTTTCGATGTTTCATTAAATATTTAAGCGTGCAATTTTTTCCTTTGCTCAAAGTAACTCGTACAATCTTAATATCTGTATTTTCTATTAATTTTTTTAATGTGAAGCTATAGTATCACGAAATTTAGAATATGGATTGACCGAATATTTACGTTTCAACAGCGATTCCATTGGCCAGGTTTGTACAGAAATGTTCGAAGATGTGATGCACTGCCGAGAATGTCAAAGGAGAAAATCTATTCCTCAGAAGCCACCAGGTCATCTCGTGCCTATTCCACCAGCTGCCGCTCCTTTCCATCGCGTTGGAATCGACCTGCTAGGACGATTTCCAAAATCTGACGACGGCAACAAATGGATTGTAGTATGCACCGATTATTTGACACAGTACGCAGTCACCAGAGCTTTATCGACGGCGGAAGCTACCCAAATTGCCAAATTTATACTAGAGGACATAATCCTAAAACATGGAGCTCCAAGAGTTATCATTACAGACCGTGGGCAAGTTTTTCAGTCCAAGCTGGTATCCGATGTTAATCGACTGTGCAATATCACTCGAATGACAACAGCCTATCATCCGCAAACAAATGGCCTTGCAGAAAAATTCAACAAAACGCTAGCAGATATGCTTTCTATGTATGTTGATGTCGAACAGAAGAACTGGGGCCAGATATTGCCATTCGTCACATTCGCCTACCACACTGCCAAGCAGGACACGACAGGTTTTACGCCCTTCTACCTACTACATGGGGGAGAAGCTGAAACGCCGTTGGATACGATGTTTCCTCTCTGCTCCAATGAGTTCAGCCAAGACGATTACGTTAGCCATCTGATCAATAAGGCAGAAGAATCGAGGCAATTAGCTCGTGCACGAACTCTCGAGGCTCAGGAGAACGATCGCCGGCATTATGACTCCAAACATCGGATAGTGGCATACGAACCAGGGGATTTAGTGTGGATTTTTATTCCAGTTCGTAAAAAGGGGCTTTCTGAGAAGCTACTCAAGAGGTACTTCGGCCCTTATCAAGTCTTGAGGCGGTTGTCCGACGTCACGTATGAAGTAGCCGATTTCGATCCTAATTCTAGAAGGCGGAAACCGAAAGAAGTTGTCCACGTTTTACGCATGAAACCATACCATGACCCAGAAGAACAAGACGACCAACAGTCTTATAAAATAATGGAGGTTCCGGAAAGAAACATTTCTCAAGAGACTACTCACCGTGAAGACGCGACAACTTATACTGGCCCTGTGACTCGATCGAGAGCTAGAACCACACAATGAAATGTCATAACATCGAGACGCTGTTCTTCTAAGGAGGGAGCAATGCCGCATTTAAGAAAGACTGTCGAATCTCCATGGCCGAATGGTCATGGCACTGGCCTTGTGATCAAGAGACCCGGGTTCGAATCCCGCTAGAGACACTGAGTTTAATGGCATATGTAAATACTTAATTCCTTGGTTTTATGTTTTCCTTTATTTCATGTTCCAGAAGAGACTAGACATTTCTTTAGTTTACCAGACAAGTGTTCTGGACTTTTCTTACTGCCTCCAGAAGAGTATTCTGGAACTTTCTCTGCTTATATAAAAGCAGAAGATTTGTCAGTTACTGTATTCTCAGTTCAGTTAATAAATTGGTTTAGCTCTACCTCTTGTGTGTCTTTGAGTTCTATACTATAGTATCTACGTGACAATATAAACAGGATATCCATTCAAATCGGGGCCACACAGCTGATTTGTAAACCTTTAAGTCACAGATCTGCTAAAATGGTCTAAATGGAAAATGATTATATTTTATGTAACTTGATTTCAGAAATGCTCTAATAAATAACGAATTTTTGATTTTACATTAAGCTTCTGCTGTGGAAATTACGAATAACAATGTTCCTGAAACACTTTTATTTTAAATAGAGTTAATTTCCAATCATCTAAATCAATCACTTAAAATTTGGTGTGTCCAGAATATTTCTCGGAATATGATACCTTACTACATTAAATTTAGACTTCATAATTTTTGAAATATATTTTTAGGCCGGTACAAAATACTATTATTGATTCCATTTCAATCCTTTTGAAAGCAAAACTAAAAACTGAATTTTATGCTGAATCTGAGAAATATTTGTTGAATTATTGTTTGAGATATTACATAAATTATGAAAAATATTTTGTAGTTCACATAAGATTTAAATACCGAGCGATTCTATTTGCAATACTCATATTCAGTAATAATAATAAATAAATAACAATAACTATGATAAATAAAATAAAACACTTGGTTTTATTTAAAAATATATTTATATTAATTGCAATTTCATCTCCACTTTAAATTATAGTTGAAGTTTTACCGGAAATGACAACAAATTAGCAAAATATATATAGTAAATTGAACGAAACGATCTAAACAACAGTATAAGTTTGGTATGACTATCAAAATTTGAAGATTAAAAATGTTTTGTTTGAGAATCTATTAAGAGACCATTTACTTAAAATATTTAATTGAAAATTGTAGTGAGCGGTAATACTGGCGAACCGGCTGGTCGCCAAAAACAGCTAGTATATATAAAGCAAATGCAAAAATAAAATATTGTTACTAATCTATACTGTTGCTTCCCAACGTAGTTGGTTCCATCGTAAGAAGGAAAGTTTTACGGTCAACTCTATTGGATGCCGTATGAATGATTCCCGTGCAAGGCGACAAATTGGAGACCCTTTGTTCCTTTGGGGACGAATTTCGTGACAAAATGGATACTAGCACCTTCAAAAAATTTTGGCAATAAGTCCATTAGGACTCGATTTAAAGTGATCTTCCGAGATCCGTCTCTCGGGATATATAAAAAGCTGCGTGACCAAACTGGAGGCAGTCATTCGAGTTCAGCTCAATTATTAGTCGAAAGTTCTCTCCCTAGCTATTTCGAGCTGCATATCATTGTTGCGCTATGTACTGGACTTCAATTTTTCACTGAATATGCTATTTAGAGATGCAAAAATCTTCATTTAGTTTTGTTATTAGATTGTGTTGTAGATTTTGAACTTTTGAAAATTTTTGAGTTAAAAATTAGATTATTGGTTCATTTATTGTCTGTGAACGGCTTCTTATTAATCTCTCTAAGCAATAACATAAAGATCTCCATTGCTATGTTTCAAAAACATTTTATTTAGTGTAAGAAATATGCATCTTGTTGTTCAAACATTGATAATTTCAAAACTGCGTGACTTTTCTGATTTATAATAGGATCAGGAAATATAAATTTATCACTGAAGTCATTTAATATGTAATTGAGATAAAGGGATGAGAACATGTATACAGACACAATGAAATATAAAATATGAATACTCTTGATCAAAAATTCCATCAAGAATTTTTCCAATTTCGTAATTAATGGCAATTTAATTGGCGATGGTTGGTACAATTCATTAATGATAAAAATTTCTAATCTTCCTGCATATTAAACCCAAATGGGGAAACTTCAGTAATAGAGGCATAATCCTTCCTTCGAAATTTTTCTTCGACGCGGTCAATCGGTGATTTTATTGATGAAGGGAAAAAAAAGATGATAATAGAAATTGCGCCTTATTTGAGTCTTGAATTTTATTTGTTTATGAAAGTTTTTCCTACAGAATGTTGCAACAAAACCCTCATCCCCTTTTTATCTTCTTTGAAATATTTCTCACTTTCATAAAAACAAATAGTTATTGAATAATTTCTCAAATTCAGATAATGGTTCAAAATATTTGAAAGGGAAGTATCGATCATAATCAAGGCATCATAACAGTAAACAATTATAGCAATATAGATAAAAAATTGTATGAAATTAGATATGTTACATTAAATTGTATACACAAAGTAAAAACAACTTCCTTAAGTATAATTTCTTTATTTTAAATCCCGATGGATATAATTGTGTATAATAAATGAAGCAATAGGAAGACTTCACAGAAGCAGTTGAAACCGGACGTTCACAATTAATCTTTGCCATGCCAATGGGATAACCAATTGTAAAATAGGTGATTTATGCAAAAAATAGACTATAATTGTCATGGACTGAAACAGTTATCGAACCCATTCTAATGCCCTTCAGTTCAAAAGTCCAACGTAGCTTCAGGATTTAGCGCACGATGAATACTTGTTTGAATGGAGATAAAACGAGGTACCGATACACGTTGTGTCCCAAGACTGATTAACCTCACTGTACAGTAAGGGTTGTACAATGTATCCTTTCGTCTGCCAAACAGTTTTGCAATACTCCCAATGTACAGGATTACTGAAAGTGGGAGCGAGTTTAAAATATTTATTTCGGACGAACAGTAGGTAGGTAGGCAGAAATACGATACATAACTGGACAGATTCAGCGATCGAATAATACGGTAAAGCTGGCACTGTAATTCTTTTAATAAAAATGCCGATGCCTCTTAAAAACTCGCTTTATAAATTGCTGTATTTAAAGAACGAAACCATTGTTGCTTGGTTTTTGTTGTCTGCTCAAGAACCCGCTTACTGTTATAAAGAGATTCGCAGTTGGTACAGTAAATTCGTATACAATTATTGAATCTGCAATAGGAAAAGCACTAGCCACTCCGCAAGTTATTTTAAAATGTTGATTCCATCCGAACTACTTTCGTCCGTAGCTTTAATAACTGTTGCCCTGTCTAAGGAGTTCGGTACATGTAGATAAGATGTAAGAGACTATGCATTGCTTGTGCTTACTAATTGTCACGATTGGCGAGATGAAATTTTTATCAATGAATTCAGAAACCAAGAACCAGGTATTCTAGTATGGCAAGAAATAAGCTTCATGTTTTAATAACTTCATTTTTTTAGAACATGTGAATAGAATTATTTTTTATATTTTAAATAGATGTTCGTCGATACTCTGTGTGGGATTTGAAGTTTTTAACATTTACATACAATTTTTCCGCCTGTCTGGTATAATTCAATGCAAGAATCCGCAGAGAAGGAATTTGAATTTTAGAAACACATATTAAATGGCAACTATCTGAATAATATTTATGAAGAAATTGATGAAATTTCCGTAATTAATTTCAGGCAAGGCCCATCCGCCACAGTGGGGAACAAAAGCAGAAGGGACGAAACAAATTATCACTAGTCTTGTATAACATGGGACTTCCGGCCACGTGTCTATTGAATATATTTATTACCTTTGACAAGGGCAACGAAGGGATCCCTATCACTTGATACGTAGAAGTGATTTCGCAGGAATTTTTATGCAGCTTCAGTTGAATTAATTAAACAGAAAGTGGAATTGTATCAGGAAATAAGAGAATGAAATTACTATGGCCTAAATTAAGATAAACCTTTGGAAATTAATTTGGTTCAAATTATGAGTTTAAAATATGATATATATATTAATATATATATAGTATTGCCGAATTCGACCGATCGACCGACATATTCAAAGTCATGATAATAGGTATCAAGAGGATAAAGAATCACCATACAACATAGCGCCCCAAACGACTTCTATCTCCTTAATTTTCCTCGTCCTGCATTTATTTTTTGAATTTGACAACGCTCTCTGCGAACATTGATACAAATGTTGCAACGATATTTTCTGGTACCCATTTAATATTTTAAATGTCTTTAAAACTCCCCAGTTTTCACGCTACACGCTTATATCATATTGGGGAGCCTAAAATTCCTTACACTTTCAAGCTTTTATTTTTCTTCAAATTTTAAATAAGGGTTCTAAACTACTTCTTTCGTTTTCATCAATTATAACCCCCTAGATCATCAAATTGGCATATTACCTACAAGAAAAAAAAACATTCAATAATGTGCTTTTACATAAATTAAAAAAATATATATACATATGATTTTTTTTTCAATATTTTAGTTATCAACAGTTTTCGGACTAACCATATTTTTGCGATTTTCACCTACTAAACGTCGTTTGGAACCTTGTCTTGTATAGTGATTCTTCTTGTATTTGTATCTGATGGCACTAGCCATGGACAAGTCCCCTGATTCCGAATTCAGCGATTTTAAGCCGAGAGAGAGCGTCTCTTGTGTTAGTAGAGCCAACTAGGGCCTAGAGTACGATTTTGCTACTCACGCATCACATTCGCTTGCACAGCCCCTTTTTACAGGGGGCCACATTCACACATCTCACAGATAGAATAGATGAAGAACAACCATGCCCGAACCGGGACTCGAACCTAGGACACCCAGATAACGGGGATGACGGGTTATCCCTATGCCAGGACGCGAGGGTAGTGATTCCTTATCTTCTTGATGCCTACTATCACCATCTGAATTTGCAGATCAAAATCTAAAACATTCTCTCTCTCTCTCTCTCTCTATATATATATATATATATATGTGTGTGTGTGTGTGTGTGTGTGTGTGTGTGTAATGATATTTTAAACTCTTAATTTAATCCAAATTAATTTTCAAAATTTTATCTTAATTTAGCCCATCGTAATTTCATTCTAAAAATAGTCTCTTATTTCGTGATCCATTCCACTTTCGGTTTAATTAATTCCACTGTAAAATTAATGCGCCATCAGAACTACGTTTCAAATGAAAGTGATACTTCGGTACCTTTGAAAAGGTGTCAAAGGTGACCACATGTATTGAATTGGCACCTGGCCAGAAATCCTATGTTATATAAGACTAGTGATCATTTGTTCGTCCCTTTTTCGCTTCTTTCATGCTTCTACTTTTGTTTCGCTCTGCGTCTTGTAAAAAATCATGCTTGCCAATCGGAATAGAATAAAACGAAATTAAAAATACAACGGCTCGTCTATGTCTTCAAACCTCCATTCAGCTTCAAACAAATAATGTTACATATTATTTAGCAGACAGGATTCAAATAACCTTACACACACACACACACATGTATGTATATATATATATATATAATATACTGTCACTTTATAGCATCCAATACTTAAACAAAGGATTGCAAATCGTTTGTGGGCACTTTCTTACTTTGATCATTCACCATCATTTCTCACTATACTTAGAGAGTTCTTAAATTTTAAGTGAAATAATTAGAAATTTTTCGTCTTATGCGTACGGTAAATTATAAAGTTTCTTTGATAAATCGAAATAAAATGCGTAGAGGCCACTACATTTTTTACTTCGGTTACATCCTTCATTTAATGATAAATATAATTTTATTTGACTAACGTAATTACACGTCATTTCTAAATACCTATATTATTAATTGACAAATCCTTTATTCTAAAAGGAAGCGTTTCTTATTCTGGGAAATGTCAGGAGGGTTTACAGTAGATTTTTAGAATATTTCCAAATTGGAATTTCAGACTATCCCACTTTTTTTACAGGACAAATTAAATGTGCTATTTTTACACACACACACACACACACACACACAAAAAAAAAAGATTAAATAATTGGAAGTGTTTTCTCGAAACTTTATCGCGTAGTCTCTAATAAAGTTACTTTTTCACTTACCATGAATGAAACTATAGACCTATGGAAAGACTACGAATGACTTATATGTGTTGGCGAAAAATGGTTATGTAAGATTGATATTTGTTATAAATTTAGGATTTTTACTGAATGTATCGTGCCGGTTTTGGTTATTTTACAGTACTTAATCCCTAATATGTGGTTATTTCATAAGTACCCGAAAATCGAATAAGTATTTCCAAAACTTTCCTTCCGACAGATCAAAATTCAATTATGACATAGAAATACATGTGTAATCACAGATCATATATCATATTTTATAAATTGTGAAGTCAATGCATCTGAGTTTTCAGTTACAAGCATGGCAAATTATATATTGACAGTCAACCCTCAAAGGATTTAATTCCGAAATCTGAGATGTATCTACAATTTGAATAATAAACTTGTAAAACAAATTTTATATAGAATGCTCTTTTTGCTTTGTAATTGTCGTATTTAACTGCACTCGGGAAACTGGACCGACTGATTTCCTTGAAGTATATTCAACACTCAATACAAGATTAGTTTAGTTCAGTTATGTTAAAGTTCCGTTTTGAAGCAACACTAGGGCTATTTTGGAAGGAAACTCCTAATATTGAAAAGCTGCCAGATGACGAGGACGACACATGAGCTGGCACCTCCTCTCTCCACACCACCCCCGCGGGTGAACTTTTGGTCCGGATGTATTTAAAGCGCACGAGACCCGCTTACACCATGGTTCTTCGGAGGAAGAATCGGGTCACGAACCTGAAACCCTCTGGTTCCGAAGCCCAGACCTTGTAATCAGGCCACCGAGGCCCAATAAACGATAGAAATCTACATATTTTGCATCAGTTCTCAATACAAAATGGCACTGGTTACGTTCAAATTGGTTTTGTGAAATCCTATTTATAGGCAGGACTAATGCTAAATCTGTTTTTCTGAATGAGGGTGGTATGAAATTTGGAAATTTGTCAAAACATTAAGCTCAAGCTTTTAATTTTTTTTAAAGGTTTCAACACATTTTCTTTATATTCTTCGTATTCAAGAAAGTACTAATCATCAAATATATTTTCTCAAAAAGTTCAATCAATTATATAAAGAATAATTACTCTAACATTCCTAAATAAAAGTAAGCGGATACGTTTGGTACGGATGATCAAATGGGAGATATTTTGCCAGTATTCCATTACAAGATTTCCAATCAAGAAAAAAAGTAAATTTGTTTTTCGTTGAAAATCTCTCGGAATTTCGGATCTGCATTGGAAAAAGTATTTCTGGCCCACTTCTTTGCTACGAAATTATTATATTCTTTATATTTTCGTATATTACTCTCATATTTTGCAAAAATTATTTTGTAACAGATTTGTAAATTTCGAACCTTCGGTCAATTCACGAAGGAAGTACCTGAGACGTTACAATTCTGCCTTCCAAATATTTAACACCCTGCCAATGAGTTGACGCTTCCAGCTTGGACAAATTGACGTGCTTCGTGTTCATGCACAGAATAGAATTTCTGTATTATAGGTTTCCGAGCAAGGTGCTTTTTTTTATGAAGCACAATCTGCCTCCCCCCCTCCTCTTCTTTAACATTTAAAGACGATTTCTAATAAAATGCCAGGAATTTTTGGTTCATCATTATCAAACCTATGCACAAAACGCCGAAACTCTGCATAGAGATCAAAAATATTCTATTGTTGTTTCTTATGGCACTTGCCATGGACATGCCCGCTGTTACGAAGACAGCGATTTAAGCCGAAAGGGTCCGTCTCTTGTTTTAGAAGTGGCAACTAGGGACAAGAGTACGACTTTGCCACTCACACATCACTCATTCGCTAGCACAACCCTTTTTCATAGGAGGGCACATTCACACATATCGCAGAAGAAGAGAGGAAGAACAACCATGCCCGAACCGGGACTCTAACCCAAGACACCCAGATCATGGGGAAGACACGCTACCCTTATGCCAGAACGCTGGCAAAAGTATTCTGAAATGTCGAAATGAAGTAAAATAATTCAAGAAAAGGTACTTTCTCCTTGGGAGGATTTCAAACGAAATGATGAGTTTTATTGATGGTAAATACACATTTCTTTGAGTATAAATACTTTAATGCACGAAAATACTGAAATATTCAGATGTGTTGTTGATTGAATAATTGTTAAATATTTGTTCAAATTTAGTTTCGATCAATTTCTTTGTGCTCTTGTTTTGGAGGAAATTAATTTCGTTTGGTACATAGAATTTATTTTTGGTGCTTGGTAAGATACATTTAACTTTTATTACTAACAAAATATGAATTTGTAGTCTGTTTACTAATTACTTTGTTTCCGTGTAACGTGTCTGATTCGTTTCTGATTTTTTTCATTTCGTAATGAGTTGTATTCAAGTCTAAATTCATGTTAACCCTTTAATGCGGAATTTATTACAGGTCTTATGAGCGTCCAAAATAAAATTGTGCTTCTTATTTTCCTTTATATACAAATGGAAAAGACAATTAGAATGCTTCAGCTTAGAAAAATCGTTAATTTAAATTGGTTTCCACGTTTATTCCTTTACAAGTATAGCTCTTTGATTACAGATTTTAAAATACGAGTGAGATGTATATCATTTTAAAATTCGAGTATTTTATCTGAACGACATGCATACTCAAATAACATTTAAGTAACTCGAGTGAACTTCCCAATTTCAATGGACTAAAATATTCAATAAATGTATATTTAAAATAAAATGCTCTTTGAAACTGACATTCATTGTTCCATGTATTGAGCATTTTCAAAATATTGTTTGTCATTAAATAAAAGTTATTGCATTTAAGGACAATCTGTTCCAGTAAAAAACCTATTTGTTTCAACTAGTTTTCTTGATTCTGCTAATTGGAATTTGTATAATTATATCTAATACATCCTCGATTCAGAATTGAATAATATTTACATGCACTATGATGATATCTTACAAGAATCTCTTATGAACAATAATAATAATTGAAGTGATCTAACACGTTCCTGGATAATGAGAAGTGATGATACCTGTTCTGCTTTTATCTTAGTGATGAAAGGGAGAAATGCGTGATGAAACTTTGTTTTGAGATTTAAGATGTACATCTCGAAAGAGACTTCTCGAAGGTTAAATAGATGTCAAATTTTCGAATCGTAATTGCCAGTCAATGCAGTTTTATTCATGTATCTTAACCTCATAATATTATTCCTGGGCCATAGGTCCATCGAATTATCTTCTCTGAGATGTTCAAATTGACCTTGAATCATTTTGCTAATTCATGACTACGTATTAAATTTAGTCAACAAAGACCTCTGTAATGTAAGGATTTTTATGGCAGTATTTCTGGAGTCGAAAGGTGTAATTTTGATCAATCATAAAAAACAAAATAGTTGCAAGGCTAGCTTGAATTTTATGCTTGTTTAAATAGAATGTCGCAGTTTTTTGTTTATTTAGTAGTGGTTTTGGAATTCAAAGTACTTTTGATTTCAAGGAAATTAAAATGTAAATCCCTATATGATTAATCACGCATTACTCGTAACATTTTGTCATGTTTAGTAGCAAAGGTTCAGTCTAATAGTATTTACATTAATAGATTATAATCTCTATAAAAGTGTTTACTACTTTGAAATCTACAAAAGTAATTCGCATGTGTTCTAATGTACATTTTATTAGTTTATTATGATGTGTGTTTCGACTGAAATCTGCAAGACTTTGCTTTTCACTCCACTTTGGAAGCGCTCAACTTAATATAGTAGAGAAATATGGTAGATTTCAATTGTAATTTTTACAAGATTCTTTTTCTTCCAAGTTTCTAAATACAAATGGTATTGTGAATTTGTTTCAGAATAATAATTTAAAAATTTAAAAATGCAATTCATGTAATTGCACTATTTTGCTTTGAAGTCTATACATTTCCTGTATTTCAATATATTAACAAAAGTATGGACCTGGATCTGACATCAATTTCGTTCTTGCATATTTTGACTGCATGAAATATAGCGAGCAGAAGTTATTGAATATGAATGTTTCATTCTTGTCTTTATGCTACCATTGGTTCTGTTTCTGCTAGCATTTTCAAATTCTTTATTATCTAGACGGGCATAAAAATGTAGACATTAATTACTGCATTATATTAGAATATATTTTTGTAATGCAACTTTATTGCATTTTGTTACAGGATGTTAAATTAAGGTTGAAGTTGGAAAATGAATATCATTTCGCAGGTTCGTTGCTCGAATAAAAAGGCCAAATTGAAAAATCCATTCAAATAATCCAGAAATGAAAGTAATTTCGGTAGATACTTCACAAGTGCAAGAATTATGGTTGGATATAAACTAGATTGACCTTTCGGGAAAAAATTTAGTTAAACTGCGAAGTAAAGGATTATAATATTTAAGAATAGAATTGTCAAATATTTCCACTATCGGTGATGGTAAAATCATTCATTAAACTTGGGAAAGAAAGCAATATTTCCTTTTCCTAAAGGATCAGATCTCTGAAATTGTTCACTTCATTTGGCAACATTCGATTCCCTTTCTGGTAAGTTCTAGAAGGAGGAAAATAATGCGGAACTATTTACTCACATTTTTTTTAAGATTCAGAATTGCACAGTGTTTACAAAGGGACTATATATAGCGAGCAAAATGCTTCTTAACATTGCGTTTATAACTTAGTCAAAAGAGTTTCTTGGTTAATATTATTTGTGTGGAAATTGCTTTCTATTTCGGTTTAGTTATTGTTGGAATCAATTTGTCTTTTTTGAATTCAGAAAACATTGAATATGAATCGCATCTTTTCATTAATGTGAATATTTCCGTTTTTTTGTCATTCCAAGACGAAAACTCAATCGGCTAGCATTTGAAATAGAAAACAAAAATTTCTACATTTTCCCAAAATTATAAAGTACCGAATAAAAAAAAGACGTCGTGGTAGGTATAATTTAATATTTCATTTAACGTTTTTTACAAATGCCAAATGCACGTATTCTTAAAGCAACATTCGCGATGTTTCATAGATGGGTGTTGCTGGAAAATTTCTTCCTTCGCTTCTGAATGTGTAAAACGATTATTCCTAGAAATGTCATCAATATTTTTCGAAATTTGTCTAAGAACCTACCACTTGTGAATTGGAATGTTAACGAGTAATTGGAATCTTCAGGTGAATTGATTTTCATATGAAAAGTTCGTGCATAAGAAATCGGCTGATCAACAAACCACTGTTCAGAATGCTCGAAACAGAATTTATCTAAGCATTGCTACCTTATTTATAATTATATTTTTAAGTAATGACTTGAGCTTTTGCAAATTGGTTTTAAAACCAATAAAATAGAATAGAGAAATTCTTCTTTATTGTTAAACATGAGAAAAAGCAAAGTTTGGCAGTGGAAGAGGGGAATTGAGAAGTGATCACGAAATAAAACTTCAAAAAAAGCTTAATTTAAGGATAAAATTTCAATTGTGAATTAGTCTATGGATTTTGTCTGTAACCAAAAGTATTTCACAAACTATAGTTATCTACTGTATGTTGTGTTGCTTATCTCCCTTGGATTAAATTCCAATTCAAACCAAGTAAGGGATCGTGGCTAGAGCTGTGAAGTAGCTTCTGAGGGTAAGGACCCCTGAGCACTCGAGGGCAGTAGTCTTACTTTAGCTCGTATGAAGATGACACTCACATACTCGACACCCTTTTGGGTTTTTCATGCACCTCACAGATAGAACACATGAATAGAGAACTATGCTCGAACTAGCATTCGAACCCGAAATGCCCAAATCATGGGGAAGACGCGTTATCTCTTGGCCAGGATGCCGGCCTACTGATCATTAGACAAGTACTGCAATAGGAAACCAAATTTAAAGATAATATGCTGCCAAATATCCAGTTGTATCCCAGAAACACAAATTGAATATAAATCAATTTATTGAATATAAATCGAAAAAAATGCCCGAAGCATTAAGAAAAACAGTTTGAATTTCATTTGAGTAAAAAAAAATATTGCAAGACAATATCATCACAAATATTTTTTTTATTTCGATTGTAATAACGTAATGAAAATTTTTTATACTTTTGCAAGTTATAACAAAATTACAATTGAACTTCTAATTAAAATTAAAACTAGAATTCAGAGACGAAAACCATGTCTCTTCCAAGTATACAATTCAACCCCACCAAGTATGTGTTAAATTATACCTTTAGGTGCCATTATTTTAAGTCTTATTGAAAATCCTCAGTTAGTATGCAAGGAGAATGGCCATAAGAGTATTAACGAGAAGAGTTTGAGGAGACAATTCTGGTTGGATTTCTTCAAAAATTCAAAATGTATACGCCATTAAGTATATGTACAAAATTTGAGATCAAACCTACATTTTATTGAAATTTATAATGCCCATGCAGCAAAGTTTAATTTGCATTGGCCACATGTTAAAATTCTTCCTATTTTTAAGATATCGAGTAATGGGTACACAAATTATATTGTTTCTATACTTTTATAGCATATTGTATAATACCAGGGTGTTTGTTACTGGAAGATTTCCTCATCCCACTACTCAAAATCAAATATATGGGTACCTCTTGTCCTGGGGGATGAGGAAGATTCGAATAACAAAGGTATTCTGAAACATAAGACTAGAATGAGGGAAAATTTTGCAGTATTAAAAATAAGGTTATTAAAACTTCGTTCTGAATGTCCCAATAAATAATGAAATTTGAGATCGAATATTGTATATCGCCAGTATGTGTTTGTAACATGTATTTATTATATATGCATTTTTAATTTATATTCTCTGTCGGATGATTTTCAGGTAATTCTTTTATTTATTAATCTTTTTCTTTATTTAGTAATGGATCCCATAATGCCTGAAAAGATACTGGTGGAAAAATTTTTGATCCCTTCGTTAGAAGGTGAAACATTCAAACATCTATTGACATGGGTCAATAGGAACGAAGGGATCATAATATTCTGGGAATCCAAAAATTCCTCTAACTGGAAGATTTCCAGGTCTTCAAAGTAAGTTCTATAAAATTTTATTTTGACTTTTACAAATAAAGAAACTTGAAAGCAAATATTATTATTAATGAGCAATATGTGTTCTGTAACTTTCGTATTTACGTATTTTTAATCAAAAAAAATTTTTCATTGTCAAACGATTTTTTAGTTTGGTTTGGTTATATTAACGTCCCTTTTGAAAAACGACTTTTTAGATAATAATTCATATTAAATTACTTTACTTAAAATTGTATGTTTGCATAAATGGAATTTTCAATCTATTATTCGCTCATGTAATTATTTTATAGTTTTGAAATGTTGCATAAATATTAATTTCAGAAAAATGCATACATACTATGCAAGAAAGTTTTTTTTTTTTTTTTGTTTTGAATAATTACAGATGTTTCGAAACCGATGTTTCAATTTTTAACTTTTATGGAAATTTTAAAATTTATTTTGGATATAATGAAAACTGCCTTTCTTCATACTTCTATTTCTAATCGTGTATCATTCATAATTTTGTATCGTGTATGTATTCGTATTAAGAAATGCATCCACGAAAAATGCATCAGCTTGAAATGTACTAATTCAAAGAAATTGATATTTAAAAAAGAATCTCGTAATAACGGAAAATAACTTTAAATATTTATTTGAAGCCCAAAGCGCGTTTTCGAGCAGCTATGCTTAAGCAGAGATGTGTTAAAATTCTGCAATCGTCAGAAGGAAAATCTAGATTATGAATAAAAATTAATTTATTATCAATTTCGGTAAGTAGCTAACATTGACATTTTTAATACTTCTTTATCTCTAATGAAGTAGTTATAAATTCATATAATATCATTTTAAAATTTTATACTAATTGAAAATTTCAGTTATTAAATAAGCAACGAGTTTTCGACTACTTTAAAAACTGATCAGATTTAATTTTTATAATATTGGGTTGTTCGGAAAGTAATTTCGCTTTTTTTTTGTTTGTGGAAGTGAAAGGCAGTTTTCGTATAAAAAAACCAATACTTCATTAAATTATATATTGGTCGTTTTGGTACAACACTTTTTCCCATCTTTCTGGTAGTAGCATAATTCCACGCTCATAAAATTTTTGCTCTTTGTTGCCAAAAAACGGATCGAGGTGGTTTTTGACCTCCTCATTTGAGGTGAAGTTTTTACAGTCTAAAAAATTTAGCGAACCAGTTCTGGCACTGGCGTACTGTCAACACACCTTCTCCATACACATCGGTCAATTTCTTTCTGGTTTGAACAGCATTTTTACCCTTTATGTAGTAAAACAGTAAGATATGTCGAAAAAGCTGCTTATCGCTCTCCATATTTAAAAGGGCACCAACCAAACACTACTGCGTAGAATTGGAATTTTTCACACACAAGCCTTGTTATATGAGCTCTCAAAGCGTATAAAAATTATATGGCTTAAATGTGAAGTTGGGTGCAAAAAAATACAATTAAATCCTTTGTCGGGAAAAAACGAAATTGCTTTCCGAACAACCCAATAATTTTTCCTTGCGAATTTTGTGATTTACTAATATGTATATATAATGTAATTGTATGATATGTATTTACTAGTGTGTGTGTGTGTGTACTGAATTGATGAATTATGTCACTTTAAATTGATAAAGATGAAATTTGAGTATACTATGTCCGCTTTTAATTTTTCTTTTTCATCAGACAATCTAATTTCTGATAACCATGGAGCATTTAATCTCTAAATTTCCTAGGTAAAAAAAATTAATCTCAATCTTAAGGAAATTTTGGAGCCTAAGTTTATAGTAGATTTGGTTATTATAACGGTATCTGCAATTTTTCTTCCTGCAAACAGCAAAAATATTACCACTTCATATGAAGATAGAAATGCATCCATGCACAATTTGCCTCATTGAAACTTGTATATCTAAAGAAATCAATATTTGAAAAATGATTTGTTGATATTTTTCACATTTTCGTATACATAATATGAAGTATAGCGATAGTGAAAATTTTGAACCCGAGATTTTGACCTCTCTGAATTTGCAAGACAGTTTTGGAATTTATCTTTGTCGAAAATAGATAACTCCAAATATTTAAGCTCGGTGATTGTGATTTGGTGTACAATCTCTACACCAGATTTGAAGATTTCCCTCAGCTGAGTAAAAAGGTCGCGGTGACCTGGTGGTAAGGTCTCGGCTTCGGAACCGGAGGGGGTCTGTTGCACGTTAAATCCATGACCAAACGTCCTCCCGCTGGTGTGGTGTGGAGAGAAGGGTGCCATCTCAAGTGTCGTCCTCGTCATCTTACCGCGGTTCAAAATTACGAAGTCTGTCCCAAAATAGCCCAAGTGTTGCTTCAAACGGGACGTTAATATAACCAAACCAAAGCGAACTGAGTAAAATCTGCTCAGTTGTTCTAATGTAAGTGAACCCGATAATTGCAAACTGAATAGAACTATATGGATGGTACAGTATAGATGCCTGTCATATGTACCCAAATCCAATGATCTGTCGACCGTCTGTATTTTCTAAAACATTTAAACGTGATAATTCAAACTCGCACTTAAATGTACCAAATTTGGTATAGGATATTTGTGACTACAACTACTGTTCTCTTGTAATTTTTTCTTTAATTGTTTAAGAGAAGAATGCAAAAAACAAGGATTCGGTTTTTGGATTCTTTTAACCGCACACCATGGATAAATCGCCAAAACACTCGCCGAGGATGACACGGTAAATTCGATAAAAATGATAAATTGATACTGAAAGATAATATTTCGTAACTATTGAACCCCAATACCATGCAAGGAGTTCTCTGGCTGGTAGGTTTATTAGAGTATGTGATAAAGTTTTAAGATTATTTCCATTGATCTCTTCCTGAAAACGAATATTTTCATAAAAATAAAGATATATCCATGCATAATTTGCCTTCTTGAAATTTGCATATCTATAGAAATCGACATTGAAAAGACTCGTCTATTTGATTAGTTTTTCAGTTATTTTAATACAAATAATTATCTATTGAATTTTTCAAACTTTGAAATTTCCATTGTCCTCGGGTATGAAAATATCTTAGTCAACATTTTGAAAGTTGAGAGAAATATCTTGTCACTTTATTTATATTTCATCCTTGTTTAAATTTTTAATCTCCTTTGATAGCAACCCGGGCCTGAAAAATGCGAAATATAGCTGGGAATGATAATAAAATCATACTTTGAGTAAACATAGTTTTCATGCTGCTATGCGAAAACGTAGTTGTATGAGTATTAGTCTTACGGAAAGAAAAATATTTTCATCCCCCCCCCTTAAGAGTTGATACAGTTTTTACTTGCATTGTGGCCGAATCGTTTGGTGATTTGAAGTAGTAGACATACAAAATATCCGTGAAGACGTTAGACAAAACCAATTAGATATACACGGTAAACACGGCGTTGCGAAAGTGATTGAAAGCATTTTTTATATTCAAAAAACATGGAAATTTTCTTAGAATTAAAAAAAATGTGCGAGGAGAAATTTTCATTCTTAAATTTTGTCAAAGTACGAACTGTTTTTCCTTTCAGTTTTTGTCAATACTTACAAAATTTTTCAATGTGCATAATCTAATATTTTAAGATCTTCATTTAAATGATTCATAAACATGAATGCTTCAAATGTTTGATTTGTTATTTATATTCTTTTGACTTTTAAGAATAAAATTTTTCTGCTAAAGTTAAAATTTCTTTCCTTGGCCTAAATTTTTATTTTCCTTTTTTTTGTAGAAATAATCATCACTGTATTGTAGAATTCACTGTAAGGATTAAGAATTTTCACCCTCGTTTGCATTTCCATCATATCTATTTCTAAATTTATTTCGGCATCACTAAAATTTTCAACCATTTTTGCTGTGAATGAAATATTGTAAATTTTAAAATGAAAACGTTATTCATAAATTTATTCATTCTTGATATGAATTCGGGTAAGATTAGTTTATGTACATTTCCATTCATATAAGTCATTATTAGACATAACTTTTGTTGCTTACCTGTAATTTATTTTTGATTTAACTGTTTTTAGGTATATTCTTAACCTGCTAGAATACCTGAATGCTGCAATAACGAATCGTCAACATTCGCATTTCCAATACACGATTTTCACAAAATGCGAATTCTTTCAGGTAAAATAATAAAAAAAATTGGCCATTATTCCTATGTATTCAATATTGTTAAATTTATTAAATTAAATGGAAATATTCTACTTTCCTATCCTAAAACTACAATTATGTATAAAATACTTTATTTTGGATGTAAATTTAACTAAATATATTTTTTTAATTGACTTATTAAAAAAAGAACCTAGAAACAAATGGTCCTCATATTCCATACATTTATTAATACTTAATACATGTGAAATTATCATGAAGTGTCTTTAACATATTAAGAAATTGATTCGTTTTTTGATGGAGAATTTCCATTTTATAACAGAATATATGTAAAGCAAATGCAAAAATAAGATTAGTACTAATTTGCAAAATTGATTCTATTGTAGGAAATAAAGTTTTACGGTCAACTCCACTGGATGCTGATCGGATGGTTCATCACTGACCCTCGGGACGGGTGACAAATTGGCTACCTTTTATCTACCTGAGGAAGAATTTGGAGACTTTGGCGCCAAGATACTGGAACCTTCAAGAATTTTGGTGATTGGTATATTAGGATACGATTTAATGGTTCATTATCTTACAGAGCAATAAACTTTCTAACACTGTAAGAAATCTCAAGAATTTTACGAAGTCTTTAACGAAATTGCTACTGTCGACGTTTAGATTTTTTAAATGTGTACAATTGCCTACCCAAAAAAATCCTAATGTATTGTCATTTTCTTTGATTATGGTTTATTTCAAATCTTTTAGACTAATAGTAAGAAATTTCTTGTCATATTGCCTTTATAGCAGAATTTTAATTTTTAGTCCTTTGTAGAACAAAATGCATAATTATACATATGCAAATATAAAGTTGCATCTAGGAGGAACTTACAGCTAAGGAGAATAATTTAATCTATATAAAGTTAATGAATATTATTAGATTGATATATTTTATAAAATGTGTTCTCCTTTTTTAGCATGAAATGTTTTGCATTATTAAAACCGTGGCAGAATTTGTTTTAAGGGACAGTAGACATGGGGTTTTTCATCCCATATTTTGAAATGAGCATGTACACTTGGTTCGACTTCACATTACTACTCAAATTCGTCAGATTTGCGAAAAAAATCGGTTCTGCTTCATAAATAAGTTTGAAATAAGTCGGCGATATAAACAAGTAACATATTAAATCTGTAGTCTTCTGAAGTTGCGCACTTTAAAAATGTCTTGAAACCTTTCGGACGAAACGCGCTTTTAGGCTCTCGGCAATAGACGCTCACTCTCGGCGAACACCTATGGGCGCTCAGGCAGAGTTGCTCACAGCGAATGAACAGCGCCTTTTGGTGCCGTTCATTTGTGATATAACCTTCAGCAAACACAAAGCGAACCGAACCAAGATTTGAATGTAATGACTGTAGCGTTGGATTATGTATTGAGCCCTGCTTTAAATTAGATAATTAACAATTTTCTTTTGTATGATATAAGTGTATTAAATATTGGTAGATTACTAAAATTGTATTGTTTGACCGGAGCCCTGGCTAGACAACTCCAGACCAACAAAATCGGCTCTGCACACCGCGTTTGGAACAACTCGCGTATCCTATTGTCAACGCGGTAGATTTCCCACCGTCACGCTGGCTGCTTGGAGCACAATTTATTCCTGGCGCTCCACCGCGAAAGGGTTCGAGTTAGACAAATGACTTTCTAAATGCAACGGGATCTGATTAATTTTTTCTTTTCATATATATGAAACATTCTTTTTCACCCTGAAATGATTTCTATAGCATTCCCTGAGGCAGATTAAGAGAATAAATGCATATTTTGGCGTTTCATTTCGTTACCTTGAAACTAGACAATTTTCAACTCCTTGTACATAATACGGTCATGATTTCCATGAAAATGAATAATTCTTTATGGCGTAAATATTTATCTGTACACTAAAAACATATATCCGCAAAAACGGTCCTTTTCCTCTGAAAACATACAGGATTATGACATAAAATGGCCTTGAGAAAGAATCCGTGAAATTGTATTTTTTAATATAGTTGTATTTTTCTTGTTACTAACGTATGCAAAAAGTAAGATTGAATTCATTCTTCCTTAGGGATGCCTGAAACGTTAAAATGCATCGGAACTGGGATATTTCACCAGATGTATAAGCGAACAAATTGCAAGCCTTACGAAATGTCGCTTATAAATGCAAATGAGGAAACTGAATGTGATATCTTATTCAAAGAATATATCCGAAATCTTTCCTTACCATTGTCTGGTATATACAACTTCCACTCTATGACAGGTGTGTACTGCAATGTTTCTCCTCTTCTGACATGGGTAAAGGGATCCAGATGTAACGTCTCCCGTTTTCCCATATATAGTTAGGTGTATACGGATCTCCAGATGTGGATCCAAATGTCACGGTCTGGTCATTTATTACTATCCAGGTGTTGGAACACAGATGTATGTCTTTAAGGAAGAGGAGCGTCGCAAGAACCAAAAGCTAATTTTTTCCCTTATGCAGACTCCTCAAGGCATCAACAATCAGTCAATCCCAGGCAACGATTGCCATTAACATGTCAAATCCAGATGCACTTCAGCCGGCATTGCTTGCAAATGACATGTGTTTAAGAGGCGGTCGGTCACCCAGATGGTTCATTAACAGATTCCGTCGGTCGAGTTGAGACCATCGAGGAAGTGCTGTTGAGCAGATGTTGGGTCCTGGAGAACAAAATGAGACGCCAATGAGAACTGGGTGCGGATATCTGATGAAAATAGATTTTATTGCCGAGAGGGCTTCGGAGTGATGAGGTTATTCCTGATTTTTTAGAAGCTTCATTGATTCAGGCTTCTGTGTTAGGGTTCATCTGAAGATCGAAGGATTTCTGGAGCGATTATGGATCTCATTTAGGGATATCAGCCTGTTAGCCGATTTTTGAATTATTTTCACATTGGATCTAGGAACTATTTCATGATTGAATTATGATTTTTGTAAATATATACGGCTATAAATAAAATTATTTTAATATACTCTTATTATACTATTTATGTTATTATACTTGCTTGTGAAGAAACTAGTTTTTATCTTTCACATGCTATAACTAAATACTGAGAGCCTTCATTGCAAAGAGTATTTCAGTAATGAATGATAAATTCCGAAATGTAGCCTCAATGCTGCTATACTTTCGTATTTCTCATTTGGAACTTACTGTTATTTATATTGTGCCGGAAGCTATTGGAATGCTTTTGATGTATTCGCATCTCATTTGCTGAATAGTAGCAAAATTAAAATCGGATTCATTTGTGTCTGAAATGCAATTATATTTCATTTACATTAATATGTCGTGTAATAAAATTTTCTATTGGTTTTTAAATGTATTTCTGAAGTGTCTTCTGTGATAACCGTTATACATCCTACATGCAGAATAGGTTTACTTCAAGAACTTCTATCATCATCGTTATCTTACTTGTTCTAACAGTAGCATCAAAAGATAATCTTTTAAACTATTTCAGGCAGTTAAGGGAAATGTTTCGGATCATTAGCAAGTAATTCCCAATTATTTAACAGTATTTTTATATATATTAGATGCAGCAAATGTTTATTTTGAAGAAAATATTGAACTTTGAAGGGGTGAGCGATGGCACGTTAACACTGGCAAAAATAACCAAACTTGTATTTGTATGTTTTGTGGTTTGAATTTCTTTCCAAGAGCTTCATCACATTCTAATTAGACTGTAGAGAACTCAGAATTGCATAAAAGAGTAACTTTAGATGAGGAACTTTAAGTTCCTCTTGAAACGAAAACTGATGCATAGAAAACGAATATCGTGTTTGAGTTAATAGGCATTTAACTGAACTTAATAAAATATGGGCATTTTATAGATGTTTCAAAATGCTTATTTGACAGAAACTCGGGCCTCGGTGGCCTGGTGGTAAGGTCTCCGCTTCCGAACTGGGGACTTCAGGTTCGAGACCCGATTCCCCCGAAGAACCGTCGTGTGAGTCTATTGAACATCAAATGTGTCGTGGCCAAACAGCCTCCTATCTGGTAGGGTATGGAAGTTTGGAGAGGGGCTGCTAGCTCGGATGTCGTTCTCATCTGACAGCGGTTCAAAATTATGAGTTCACTCTCAAAATGGCTCTAGTGTTACTTTAAAAGGGATGTTAATATAGCTAAACCTAAACTAAACTTGACAGGAAAAACTCAATTCAATATTTTTAGACATGTGATTCTAAATTTCTTTTTTTTTGTGACCAAAAGAAGGAAAATTGGATAAAAGATATTGGAAATATTCTTGTGGTGAAAGCTTATTAGCCAGTTAATAGCTACGCTACCCGAACAATTGCTTTTGTATCGTGGTCATGTTACACGTGGCCTGAAACACAAGGTCCCAGGTTCTATCCTCGCTCATATCAATTAGCCACATTGGTGACCTCGGACTATGAACCTTCAATCTTTGTACAGCTGTTGTGGCGCCATCTACCCACAGCAATCCAAAGCCATCAGACTCGCTTGAAGCAGCAACACAAAGGCCGCAGCAACCAGAAGTCGTCACTGGCTTGACGCATCATCAGCAACTACTCACCATACGCGTTTGCCATAACGTTTAGTGCTACTCAATGGGCATTAGAATCAACATCTGATAAATCGACACTCAACAGCCATATCGTTCGTCTCACCTCCGATTACTGGAGGGAGGCTTTGGTGAAAGCGTATAAGCCAGTTAACAGCTAAGCTACCCGAGCAATTTCTTTTGTATCGTGGTCATGTTACTGGGTTGCGAACCACAAGGTCCCGGGTTCTATCCTCGCTCTTATCAATTCGCGACATTCTCATTAAAATATATTTGAGATTGATTTAAGAAAATGTAAGCTTTATTTTAATATTAGTATTTTAAACTGGGATATTTGTTTCATTACAACGAAAGCATTTCGATATTTTATAACATTTAGTTTCGAAGACGATGAGAATTCTCAAGAAAGGTTTTGTTAAATCTTCAATTATTATGCTTATATCGCAAGATATGAGATTCAGAAATAGTAAAATATATTAACAGTATTTAGTATCGGTGTTTTTATAGCAAATACAATCGGAAAAGCCACAATTTAGTCTTTTCATTATTACGGTTAATAGAAGATTTTAAAGAATTAAAATAAAATTTATGCCTAAGTATTATTAGTTTAATAACATATATTTAAATATCGGTATTTTATCTTGGATTAAGAAGGTTAGCAATATTAAAACTCATCTAAAATCAGCAGTCAAACATTAAGATAATTCAATTAGCAAAGTAGGTTAAAAAAGGCATGCATTTGCATAATTTTTTTCCTTTAAAACGAAATTTTTGTAATTTTATTCATGCATCATGTAGAAAATTTTGGTAATACGGGGCATTAATTTTTTGAGAAATACACCTTAAAAAAAAGTTGTCGAAAAATCCTTTACTTAATGCTTAAATATGTTGTTCTGTACTTATGTTTGTAGTGCAACTGCCGACTAAGAAAACTGTTTGAAATTTTAAAACAGACTTATTCTGCGTCTGGCGAGAGATTCCTAGAAACAAAACATTCGTGACTATAAAAGTGTCTGGCTTGTTCCATAGAACTTAGGAATTCATGTCAAATGTAGATATGAAAAGTTGTTTTCAAATTGAATTTTCTTTTTTTCTCCCTGTAAACTGATTCTTATATTACAATTTTAAAACTTAGCCTTTCGTCGAGCAAGAAATTGTTTTCGGTACACAAATTCGAAAAATAGAGAAGTACTTATAGTTAAAAATTTTTTCTCTATTGGAATTTTTTCAATGCTTGGTTCTATCTTAAATTTTCACCAGGTGTTACCATTTATTAATAAATCTTTAAGAATTCCAAAATTTTAATTCAATTTTGTTAAAAAAAAAATATTTCCCGAATGTAGGCTTTTATATAATTTACTCCCGAACTTAATTAATCCATCTTACCTATGAATTTAATAAGAGAACCTTATTTTTGGCATCTAAAGTATTTTTTAAAGAAACTTTTTCTTTTGATTTGTTGCCCTTATTTAAACAAAAATAATGACGTTTGATCCCTTTCCCCTCTAACTTATCCAATCCGCTAACTAGAAACAAACATAGAGCACTGTTTTTGATAGCCATTTCATTAGTCTGAACTTTAATTTAATTAAAATTTATGTTGCGTACTTGTTGTATTTGAAAATACTATTTGACAAGAATAAGACTATTAACTTCTCATCCAATTTCTTGAAAATGTGTAATAATGAAATAACCTGCAATTGTCAGATTCATCAAAATGCTTGTCAGTCCATAACTGAAACTGAAAATCTTGTTTAATAATTATAAAAAAAGCTCTGTGGGTACAGTAGTACTTAGCTTAAAGAATGATTAACATAACTAGGAAAAGTGACTCACCTAAGAAGATATGATTCGCTAAACGAGTGGCTAGGAGACACCATAAATATTACAAACTGGATTGTATCAGTCTGTATTGACCATTTATTCAAAAATAACCCTTATATCCGCATGGGAAAACCTTTGGACTGATAGCATTGTCGAATGCGATTTCGAGATGTTTCAGAAATCACTTGTTTGTCTTGAATGACGAGAATGCGTTTCTGGTCGACATTATGGGCAAAAGGCAGACAGCAATGGCATCGGTGAACTGAGAGAACATAGAAGAAAAACTGAAACTTGTGGAACTGCATTCTACGTCATAGTAAAACGCTACGGAGGAGATTTGGTCAAAAAAATACAAATTACTCCTAACTGAGAGGCATCTTGCAGTGAAATAAGAGCGATGATCGAAGATTGGGAATTTATTGCATCGTAAGATGGGAAGCATCATCTTAAAAAGGCATTAGCTGCGCACGTCAAAATTTCTTTTAACGATAACGTTACGCATATTTTCGTCAAATGTTAAGAAAATTATATTTAAAAAAACGTTCTTATAAAAATCGCTTGCATTATTATAAATTTAATTGCAATTTATTAAAAAAATTGTTTGAGTAAGTTTGTTAAAAATATACATTTTTATAAATTGTTTGGTAATTTATAAAAATTGTAAATGTAAAGGAATGTAATAGATTGCTTAATTTTACATAGACTCCTAAAAAAACTGTTACGTTAAACAAATATTTCGCACTGGATTTAGGAACGAATTTTACTGATTAACTCCTTGACATATGAATTTACAGAACTTCCTAATTAGATGACACATCCTATCTGAGACATTTATTTTTATTCCTATAATAATATAAGGAGTATTTCAGATATAGAAGCATTTCTAAATGATTTTTGTATTTTAAATTAGCTAATACTTTTACTTTATTGCAGATATAAAATTAAAATAATTTAACTGCATTAATTCGATTTCGGAATTAGATTCGTCATCGTATGAGAAGGGGTTAATTGAGATTGGACTTTATACGATTATCAACATTTTATTTCCTGTACAGATAATTAAAACAGCTTTATTAATTTTGAATTTTTAAATAAAGTTTCTTACTTTAAAAGGTTTTTAAAGCTTTATTGAATCCTTTAATATTTTTAAAATCCGATCCATTTATTATTTATTTATATTTCTAGAATAATATCTAAATATAAGCAAGGATTGGGTTTTCCGGTGAGTAAAAAAATGCGTTTACATGGTCTTTCAGTTTTTGGGGAATGAAAGTTCATTTACTTTTTTGAAGCTTCAATCCTAGATAATTATACTTCGTCATTTAAAATAATATGGCAACGAAAAGAGCTTGTGACTCAGTTATAGCTAAACTTTTTGTTTTAAATTTAAACACAAAATCTTGTCCTCTTTCCCACTTCATTTTCGAGACAGGTCCCAAAACTTTTACATCATTGCTCTTTTATTATAAAGAAAATCAGCGACAGAGTATCCAAACCACAACCATTGTACCAAATTAAAATTTTTAAGTTTTAATGTTGAAGTTCCCTAGCTACATCATCAATAATCGTTTTCCTCTTCATTTTAAGACATACTGAAAAATAAACCTCAAAGGGCGATGTTTTTTTCTCTTTATAATTACGGTAATTGATATCAAAATTACGAGTGATATCCAGCAGATAAATTACATGAAGTCATTTAAAAAAAAGGGAAACGCTTATTAAAAAATCACTTGTACTGCATATTGCAGTAAAATTCTTAATTTACTTTTACTTATTGACATTGTCGAAGAATTTGTCTTAGCTGCTCCTTAACTTTCACATTCCCTTATCGAAAAAAGATAACGCATGTAAGAAAAAAGTAAATAGATAGAAATTTGGATAAATAGGATTGAAAGTATCATAATGGTGAATCTTCAGTTCTCTTTAATTTTCTTTTCAACTTTCGTGAACAAATCATTCATCAATTAAAGGCCACCACAAATTTCTTTCTAAATAATGAGAAACATCACGTCCTTCATTGGAACTTCTCACATATCACCTGACCATATTCTTATATACTTTACTCTTACTTTTGTCTGTACACTTCTTACATTTGTCTGCGAATTTCAGTTATTTTTATGTTCCCATTTTTAAGAAAGTGGAGCCGGCGTCCTTGCATAGGGGTAGCGCGTCTTTCCCGTGATGTGGGCGTCCTGGGTTCGAGTCCCCATTCGGGCAGGGTTGTTCTTCATCTATTCTATCTGTGAGATGTGTGAATCTGCACCAATGTAAAAAAGGGGCTGTGCAAGCTAATTTGATGCGTGAGTAGCTAAGATGCACTCTTGGACCTAGTTGGTGCTGCTAAAAATAAAAGACACGCGCTTGGCTTAAAATCGCTGACTTCGTCAGCGAGCTTGTCCATGGCAAGTGCCATTAGAAACAACAACAAGAAAGCGGATGTGAGAATACAACTTGCACCATTTGAAAAAAATCAATTGAAAATTCAAGCATTCATTTGAAACGATAGATTCTGTTACCTAAAAATGACATCCATTGTTTGCCATTGATATCGTGCACATCTAAGCCATGTGAAATCCCGAATGAAAGGTTTTCTTGGCGAAATTGTAATCAATCTCTTCTCCCACTATATTTGAATATGTTGATACAATTATAAACCGATGAAATCTCGGCAAATGATTCAGTATCACATTTAGTTGAAATTTTTTGAAATTGAAAGATTATTAGCACTGAGTGAATTGGGGTGAAATTTTGTGTGGGGGGGGGGTGAGGGTGGAAGAGCAATAATTTTGAGATGATTCTTTTCAGGGAAGAGTTTCTTTTGTAATTCAATGAGTGCGATGCTTATTTTTGCACCACACATTATTGCGTTTTTTTTAGATTCAGTACTTTTATTATTTTATGAAGGATCTACCGAATGGCCTTATATAGAATATAAACTGAATCAATGACCAAAGGAGGTCACTTCGGTAGAGTTATTATAATAATAATATTGGGAAAGAAATTCTTATTATGAATGTGAAGATGAGAATGATTAAAATCATTTTTGTGAAGGATCCTGGTTTTCTCTGGTAAAAGTGAAATGGGTTAACTTATCTATAAAACATATAGATGCAGAATAAACTGAAAAGTATTTTAAAAATCAATTTTTGCACTAGTAGATTTGACATTCTATCTTTAATAGGAAGTACGAGATCATGTATCTTATTAAACAGCATGTATTCATTCCAGAAGTTAATCCAAACCTGTGTTAGACAAAAATTCATATAGAAAAGCTTGGAAAACCTTTGATTGTAATTTAAGAGCTAGTCGAAGTTTAATATCTTCTTGTTATTTTCTAAATTTTTGATGATAATTCTTTTCTTGAGAGAACAATTTTTTCGGGTAATTTTTGCTAACAAGGTGGATTGCCTATTTTTCATGTGTGTGTGTGTATATATATATATACTAGCCACCTTTGGCGACCAGCCGGTTCGCCAATCTTGTCAGTCAGATAATTCACTCATAATATCATAAAGGCCTTCAGTCATAACGTAATATGTATTTCTCTAATTTTCTGTTAACTCCCGTAGAATTTATGCTTTAAATTAAAGTCGAAAGGATTAATCTGTAATTAATATAATAATATTTTTACTGAAACAATGCATTTTTTTTAATAATATGATTACTGAAAACAGAGTCACTGAGCGTTTAAACTTTATGGGCACCAAAGAATGTCTTTCTTAATTTAGGAAATATATCAAGAACTTATCAACAAAATTTTCTCTGAATAATGAGCAGATCGATTAATTAACAATGTTTAATATCAAATGCATCAAACACTAAGAAAATAAACATAATCGTTTAAAATAATCGGCCGAAAACAGGTTAAAAAAACTATTTAAAAAACGATGTACTTAAAACTATAATCATATAGAAAATATATATATTGCTAACATAAATACAATTTAATTACAAAAGCATACACCTAAAAATAATTTAAATCAAGTCAGCATCCGTTGATAATAGTTGTGAACAATCAGAACACAATGCGCATGCTTGGATTTTCAAAGCCAGTTCGTAATGCAAATGCGGGAATTTTTCTACACCAGTTGGGGTAATGCTATTCAGATTAGAAATTTTCAATTTCCTTTATTCTGTTTTATTTTAATTCAAACTTACTTCAAATGAATCTGAAAGGTCGAATAATTAACAATGCTTAATTTTAAATGCATCAAACGTTAAGAAAATAAACAGAATAGTTTGATATAATCGGCTGAAAAATGTTAAGCCTAGCCTCATTAGCGTGGGGAAAAAATCTGAAGTCTTACTCATTTGGCGGTGGGGAAAATGAAAAGATTTTTTTGGCGGGAAAGTTAGTTTTTAATTAATAATTAAAATTCTAATTAAAAAATCCAAAAAGGGACCTCAGGTGCACTGTCCTGACCTCCAAGGTGTACCAAATTTGGTAGCTGTATGTCAAACGGTCTGGCCTGTAGAGCGCCAACGCACACAAACACACACACACACACATTGAGCTTTATATAAACGTAGATATATTAGTAAACATAATTTTTTGAAAAAAGGAATATCATTTAATTGATGTGCTTCATCTTCTTGGACATGCAAGGACTAAGGTGTTTGTTTCTATAGCTTTGAGCACTTTTAATCCTTTGGGGGTTCTTTTTACTTGAAAGTGACTTTCTTCTGCATCTCTGAAATACGATGTATTTGGTTTAATTGCGAAGTTCTTGGTAATTTTTGTGTATTATTCGCTGTTTTCAAAGGGCGTGACATGTCTTTCTTTTTTCTTTTTTTTTTTTTGGAATTTATAAAGAAAGGTATAAGGCGTAATTTGAAAAATCAAATGGGAAACGCGATGTATGTACTAGTGAAAATACTATGAACTAAATTTAATTCTTTTGGCTTTTAAAAAATATTTTTGCTTATTTGATATTAGTAAAAATATTTGAGAATCTTGACGTACACGCGAATATACTGTCTTACCGTCGATGAATTCCTTTCAAATTGCTTACAGAAATAAAAATTTGATTTATACGCCACTCAGAATTCCTCAGATTGAACTGGTAATTGTGATATATAATTATCTTGGTTACGTACAAGAAAAGCCCTTAATAATTCCCTTTTTTTTCCATTTGGAAAGAATTTAAAGGCAAGGAGGAGATGTTGAACAAAATTCCTAGGTCGCGTTATTTGATTTCAGTTGTAATTTTCCCACGTCATTTTTACAGGCATAATTCATCTGTTTAAATACATTCCGAACGATACATAAAATACTTATTAAGTGTATTATTTTTAAGCAGCTATAAACATTAAAAATCGAATATGTACAGATATTATCATGATTTGGAATTACACGAAAATTGGTATTCGCAATTTTAATCAGCTGTCGAAGAACGATATCTGCGTTTGGGTCAGTAGCCGTTCTCTAAAATTCCATTCCATTAAAATTGTTAGTACAAGAATTTTTGACTATCGTAGAAAATAGTGTGCATGATGCTTATATTCAAGATACACATTGAGAAAATGTCTGGTCTGCAGCGAAGTCTTCACCGGATTGAATTTCTCAAGATTAGCTTAGCACGATTCAGTTATAATTTAGTCCCGTCTTTAAGAAAAAAATGACTAATTTAGAATGATTTTTTTTTAAGTTTTATCCATGTTCAAATGACGACGACAACGTTTCAACTGATATTTTTTCACCAAAATTCTATGTTAACAAAAAAAAGAGGTGCTTCAGGTATAAATTGACCTGAAATTGAAAGAAATATTTGTTGTAAAACAGACCTTGTAAAAGATATTTCAACCATGGCCTTCGCATAAAACTTCCACGCCAACAATATAAGAGCTACGAAGGTCACGTATTTCATGATATTCGAACAACATAATGGCGCCATTTCTTCGATCCCGAATATCCAGGTCTGTGTCATATAAAATCAGGAATATCATCATTAAGAAAAAATTTGAATTCTTTAGATTTAAAATCCCCTAGGTCCACTTACACAGTGAATCTACAGTGAAATAGGATTTCAGATTGATACCAACAGATTCAAATTCCAGATCTTACCATTTAATCACCACGGATTTCTCAATGGTTCAAATGCGACTTTGAAAAAAAAAATGGGAAAATCATTGGATGACGATGGGTAAAGCATTGGACCTGAAATAAATGAAACGGAAGAGTAATCCATTTATGCAATTTCATTTGGAAGGATTTGAAATGAATTGGTGAGAGGCAATTCAGATAAATGTAGCATTCGCTTTATATAAATGCTTTTAGGTTTGCAGAAAATTTAGTTTTTCAGATTTTGAATTGAATGCTAATCAAAATCTTCTCAAAATCGTTTGGAAAGAGGTTAATTCTGTGACAAGTACAGAAGTATATGTTGTATCTGGTAAGAGAAATGTCACTTTATTTCTGAAAAGAAGTCATGTTAGCCTTACTGTTATATTAATAATCCTTTAAGCTGAAATGACTTATCAAACCGAAAAATATGTAGAATTTTTGAATTTAATTCTGTAAATTAAAGTAGCAGTTATTTTAAAAGTGACTTGGGGCTTTATCTGATTTTCGCATTTGTTTATTAAAAGTACATGTAAGAATTCAAAATGCTAATTTCCATTTTCTGTTGGTTTCGTGTATTTCTAGTGAAGCGAGTTCAAATTTTTTACGACTCTCAAATAAAACTATTATTGACTTATCGAAAGTTATCAATGAAGGAATTTCTTAATCTTGCATTTTGGCTCGCATGTAACGATAGTTTGAAGTTCTCACCTTGAAATAGAAAAAAAATATGGATTTCGCCATGAGATAAATGAATTTTTAAGATTGATATTTGCTATTTTATTAAGTTGAGAAAAAAAAAACCTTCAAAATTACCTGAAAGGCTCATTGCTATCCGATATTTCTCTGCTGTTAGTACTAATGTATTGCTAAATGTAAATTCTTAATATCGGTTGTTATTAAAAGTAAATTATTTTTTACGGTACTCGGTTAACAATTAATCCTTTGACTACATTTGAAACTATTTTTGTATTTGAAGCGTATTTAATTTTATGAGCATGTGAAGGCAGTGGCTTTTACGTAAGAATTCACTTATTTCTTATCATTCAGTATATATAGACTGGTGCATGATATTGAGATAAGTTAATTAGAATTACAAAAAAAATTGAAATGCAAATGATTTTTTAAATGTACCCAAAGGGTTAAGTTAATTCTTGAAAAGCAAGACACCGTATTTAAATATGTAGAGAATATAAATGTAACGTACAAATAGTGTTAGGCTGACTACCTAACCGGACACATATGCCTCGCCCCCCCCCCCCCAGGGTTCCCGGTCAAGAAAGCAGTTATGAGCACTGTCGACCTTTGCCCGCGTAGAGCTGTCGTGCCACTGAGTTTAGTTTTAGTTTTTAGTTACATATAAACATGTTTCGTTAATGTCATTTTAGTTTTATGCAGATTTCTTTGATATTGTTACAATTTTTGAAGCAAAAATATTCATTTTTTTTTCAGTCTGTACTCAAACTCGCAAAATTTAGTATTTGAGGCATGAAACTGAAATAGTAAATAGAAACGAAATGAGTTAACAAGACAAAAATTATAGATGTACATAGCTGGAATAAAGTTGACATATTTAAAAGTATAGCCTTAAAATAAATTCTGTAGATGGTAATTTAATTAAAATATAAATGTAGATTCGCTAAGAGGTGCACACTTCTATGTTTATGTATGCCAAGTTTAGTAGCTTTTGGTCAATCAGTCTGTCCTATGTCATATTAACATACATTTTATATTTATTTGTAGAGATTTACGCATCGATTCGAGCTCATATTAAGAATATAAATATTGAATCGTTATCAAGGAGAGGAATTTCGGTTCACAAACTTCATTTATTTAGTTTGGAAATCGAATACATAAGCACAATCAATACGAATAGAAACGTAAATAACGTAAAAGCATAATATGTGAGTGAATGAATGTAAAAGCATAATATGTGAAATTGTCTAATTTTACAAAACATAAATAACTTTGTAGGAATGGAAAATAGGAAAAATTTCCCAGAAGCGTGAAAAAAAAATCTGTGGAAGGAAAGAGGAGGAAGTGGGAGAGGTTGAAAGTGGGTGGCGGGAAGAATTAGTCTTCTTAATACATTATCTAATATATAAAAATGAATTTTTGTTCGTGCCTTATGCGCTGCCGTACTATTTAACCGATTGCGATGAAATTTTGCCAACTTATTGTTTGCACTTGCGCGAAGATTGCATTTAAAATTACAAAAAAAAAACCCAGTAAACGACAAACTGCACATGTCATTCAGAACTAATCGCAAATATATCAAACAAAATGAAATTAAGATGAATGCCGATCAATGTGAGGAAAATGAAATCGGAAAATATTTCGTACAAGTGCTATCTTTTATTCTCGTTAAAGAATAGTCATCCTCACAGGATGTTGTCAGCTATTTTAACTTTCAAACGATATTTCCAAAATTATTTCTTCTGCCGCAACAACGCGCCATGTGCCAGTTAATAAAAATAAAAAACTTAGGTTATCAATCATTGGGACGTAGAGGAAATTTTATCAATCTGATTCACAAAATCCTCTAAATTAGCAAGATTGTAGTCTGGTTCAAACAATCATCTCATAATCTTTCAAAAAATATATAAACATTTACGAAGGCGAACTTTTTTATGTAAACAAAATCATAAATTATTTTTAAACCCCTATTTTTCATTCGAAGCAAAGGATTATAAAATGTTTAATAAGGAAATCATACTTTGTTAAGAATTTTCAAATTTACTTTGAATTTGTGGTTTTGTTCATATGCTTGTTGAACCATACAATTCCCTCCAAGATAAACATTTTTCCCTTCATATCAGAGATTTTTTAATTTTAATATTATATACTAAATATAAGGGATATCTATTTCTTAATCTCTTGGATGATCGCTATTTCGATTGAGCTACTCGGAATTATTACCCTCATTGCCTTTGATATAAACAGATAACTGCGATGCAAAACAAATGCCATTATTGGTTTTATTTGTAAATATCTTCCAATAAGAGTTAGTAACGAAAAATTGTGCTGTGAAAAAGGCAAATAATTTTAGTTAAGAAAATTTTATTGTATAATTCTTGTTTATTATTAATTAAAATGCTATTGATATCGATATAATTGTAATTTGCAAGTTCGTATTTAACACTTTTCAAAAACATATAATGACTTCGGATTAGTACCAAGTTTTCGCGTTTACACCAGACATTTCCTTAATTTTTTAAAAATTTCAAACTCATTTATCTATTTCCTTTCAAATCCATTCTTCTTTTGATGTGTGGGATTCCAGAGTAGTCGCTAAAATGACTTGTTAGTCACTCAGCAGTATTTCATCTTGGTAATAACTCGTTTTCATTAGTTTCATTATCAGTATCTGGTAAATGTAAGTTTTTCTTTTAATTTTCTAAATTCCTCCAATCACCTTGATCTTCATAGTGTGCACTACTCATTCATTAGTGTTTATTTCATAACGCGGTTTTCGTTTAATAAGACAGATGTTCACGCTAAATATTTATAAGAATGAAATCTAACAACAATTCAGCCGTAACTTATACCAAGACAATATAACCGTAAAAGATATGCGATAATGATCTAAGATATGAACGTTAGTAATAAAATTGCTGCCATATTTATACTATAAATTTTAAAACGAATTTATTAATTGCTTTCAACAGTAACTTGAGTCAATAATAGCTCGTTATTGGGCTATATAGCACGAAAAAGCTATGACGATCTATACATGTCATTTTACTGGATGGGTTAGTTTGGTCTAAGATTAAATTATATAAATACCTTAGACAGTAAAAATACTGAATTTTCAAGTATTTTTTGAGGCCCAGCTGGCAGCGAATCGGACGAAGTAGGTTCATACAGACGATAAGAGGAATTATTTATTTCTGACTTAACAGAAAAGTTTCTTTTTTAAATCTCGCAGCATAGACTTCATTCTCTAAAACTGTATTGCAATTTTGTGTATCTTTTGCCCTCCAAGATGGCTCAGCTAATGTTCTAGGAAGGAACCTGTTGTCTTTAGGTTAACATCACTGGCGTTTTTGTTCTTCGATACGGGAATACGAAAAACGGTATCTAGTCGTGACTAGAATTTCAGAACGCATAACCATTGTTATTTTACTTTATTTGTTCTTTTAATCATCCAAAAATATTTTTTACCGTTTGCCTCAAATATTTTGACACATTTATTAGTCAATCATTATTTTCCTTTCTTTGTCGAAACCCTTATTTTATTTCAATAATTTAAGATTTCATAAATATGAATTTTGAAAAACAGCCAACAAAAGAGAATTTTTGAAAGTGAAATTTTTGGACCTTCAAATAAATTAAATGATTTTTCTTTTTAGATTCTAAAATGGAAGGACAATCCAGAAAAGAAGTTGAATCAAACAATGTAAATGTTTATAAATTATCAATTTCTCAAAGAAAAAATAGTTGCTAGTTTCTTAGTTGATGTATTGAATATTCTTAGTGTTTCAGAGCTCTGAAACAGATTATGCCTTTTTGCGATTTCGCATTATTTCATAAACTTGTCTTTGAATAAAAGGAAAATAAAATTTTGAGTTATCGACATATTTCAATTGCGTATTAAAAAATGCACAATGAATGCATTGCTCGATAAAGAATCTTGATTTTTAAACAGAGAAAAGAATAACTAGTTAATTATCCCAACTTCTTCGAAAAGTGCGTATCTAAATTTTGTTGCAAAAATTTAGCGATTCTGAGTATACTCGGTAAACAGAGTATGTGCAATATGAAATTATGTTGTAATGAAATGACTTGTATATCTTTATTTCAATAATCGTATTTATTTCCTTGAACTAGCATACGTTTTTTGCATATGAACCATAAAAAGATGCATGTAAAAAGGATACAAAAGGATTCTCATTTATGTTTATATAACAAGGTGTGCCATTTAATGAACAGTAACTCAATTGTTTCTGAGATTAATTCAATTCAGCGATACATTTAAGAAATCCATTTTGAATTATTTGCGGATTTTTTCATAGTTATTAATCTTCTATTTATTGCTTTGATTTCGACTTGGCCTCAAAATATTTTTAACATCTCGAAATTTTCAAATATGTTTGAATTAAAATTTTAGCAAAAACTCAAACTGCAAACTGTCACTACTTATTACTTCTGACGAATGAACTCGTCATAACGCATAATGTTGTACTTTTTCCGTGACGAGTAATCTCGCAAAAAAAGTTAACTGATTAACGAAAAAGGCAAATATATATAAAGCATAAAAAAAATGCAAAAAGCATATCTTTATCAAAATATATATTTTAATCAGATTGTTTTATTGAATCCAATAAAACAATTTTATAAGTATTCAAATTAAAATTTTATATTTATTTTAATTTGATATCCATAGATCATTTGGAAGCATATTTATTGAACTCTCAGTTTTGATGTAAGAAACGATGTGGACGTTCTTACTCCTAAATTTGTTGTGTGAAATTATTTTTAATACCTTGGTTTTAAACTCATTACCTGAGAATTTACTTAAAAAATATCTGCTCCTCGAGCTGCTTTCAGCCAGTTCTCGCATTCAATATTAGTTTAATTATTCTACACATACTATTGTTTTTTAAGGTGTTTTGATGATATTTCACATCCTTATTCTAAGAAATGCATTGTATGAATTTTTTCGGATCCGATTAAATTATATATAAAAGAAACATTTCCTGATAAATTCAGTTATTGCAGATGTCGGTATTCTTTATTTGTTCTTAGATTATAATCCAGTAGATTAATCATTCTTTTTTGAAAGCATTCAATTTTTATATCTAACTGATGCATTAATTATTGATTTGGCTAACATTTTTATGCTCTTAATAATAATTAATAATGAAAAATAAACTTTAATTAAATATAAAATCTTCATTCAATATTTTTCAGTTTTTATTTGTAAGAAAAATATTTATAAATTAATATACCTATTAAATACTCAATTCTTAAGTTTTAGTAGGTACTGAAGTCTATTCTTAATATATAGTATTCTTAAACGAAGATAATTGTTGTACTCATTTCTATTCATACTGAATTTTTTAATGCATCCACGTATTTTTAATTCGGATGAAAAAAATCTTTCACGCTAATGTTTTATTGGGTCAAAGTTTCTCAATTTCAATCCATATCAAGATATTTAAAAAATATATGAAAGAAATCTCCAAGTTGCATTTATATAAAAATTAGCCATTTTAATATGGCTTTACACCATAGAAAGCCTTTTTATCATGTGTGCGTCAATCGTAGATACCAGTAGCTATGTTTAGAATTTATACATCGGCAACAGAGCTACTCGGAACATTTTAAACTAAGATGTTTTTCAATATAAATTAGATGATATAAATTTAAATACCTATTATCAATATTTACGCATGTTTGGCTGTTTTTAAATGAGGTTACAAATCAAATATCGGATAGCACCAAGTTGTTTGTGTGCAATGTACGGTACATTCGTAAACAGAAGTTCATATTTCATTAATTTTCGATGATACTCGGCATTGGAGTTTCCCTTCATTTTTTTTGTCCGATTTTTATATTTTTCATCACTTTTTCCAGATTCAAGAGCATATTTCACTCAATAAACCATCGCTACTTTTGGAAAATTTAATTGAAAAAATAAGTACAAATATTAGCTTTTCAGTCTTTAAAATTCTCAAAGGATCCCTTATTTTTCTCGTTTTTCAATGTTTCTCAATCCGTTATACGTTTCTTCCATGACCATGATTTTTCCACATAAATTGGCCGTAGGATATGAAAAGTGTCATACATTCTTGCATAATTTCTGCGTAACCGAAAGATTACATCTACTTATGGATTGATAAATTACTGAAATATGAAATAATATAAATTATTTGAACATTAAATCTGGAATAGTCTTCGCTCACTTCCATTGTACGCTTTCACATAAAAATGTCAAACATTGGGCAAAAATAGTTTGAATATCATTGAATCTGATTTTTTGGAAAATAATCGAAATTACGTTTTATAATTTCGATCTGCCATGGCCGCATTCTGATTTTATAAATATTACCAGCCATGATACTCGCGTTTCTATCTGCATTTAATCGTTATACATTATATACCATTTCATGATACTGGCGAACGATAGTTGCGGAATATAGATATTAGGCGAGATTCCAGCATTTTTACTAAATCAATCCTGAGAATATGCATTTTTTTCTATAAGTCATTTCATTTACATACATGCTAAATTACAGGCCGATAGATGGTAGAATTGCTGAAGAACTTGTAGGTCAATATCTTTCGCATCCGTCCAGGTACAAGGGATAAGATTTAAAACAAATAAAATGATATTGCATTATAAAAGTTTATTTACCATTATAAAGGATGGAATGAAATAAAATAGAAATAATTTCAAAAATCATCTGAATGTTGCCAGATTTCAAACCATTTATTTCTGTCCCATAATAAATCAAATTCTCATCGCTCAATACAAAGCCTTCGTCTCAGCGTAATTATTTGTCCACAATGTTTTGTCACTTTGTCTTTCCGATTTATAATTTCCTTAATTAAGTTAAATTTTCTCAATTTTTTGCAGCTGCACAATTTATACCATTCGAAAATAATAGTTTGATACAAATGGTAGTGTATGAATTTTTAAAAACTTCTAGTATACCTCTGAAACAAAATTTTAGATTTGCCCCCCATTGAAATTATATAATCAAAATTATCCGATTTCCTTCTGAATATTTGTAACTGGTGCAATTTCTTGGGCTCGTTGTAATTACTAATAAACAACAGCAAGTTAAATGTAATGGTATCGTTACTGTTAAAAATTACACGGTAAAAAATATTTTTAAGCCCCTGCATGCTTTGCAAATAAGCCACTAACGCCATAAGCGATTGAATGAACAACATCCCAGCGAGCATAGTTTAAATAGGGGAACATTGTCTCTTCAAAATAACATGCATATAGTTGCAAAGAAAGCTGTCTATGTTCCTGTCTTTTCAAACAATATTATAATGTTTGCTGAAAAAAAAAACGACTCCCTAAATAGTTTCAGGAAAATACTTCATTTTCATTCGCAATGTCTATTGGAAACTTCAAGAAGCTTTCCTGTTCGTGTTGCCACAAAATATTTTGCACTGTTTTCTGTTTTTACTATAAAATTTCTTAATTTTCATACTCATTCAAGGGTACAGGAAATGGGTTGTAGTAATTTTATCGATAACTTTATGCATAATATTTTGAAAGAAATGCATAATACTCTGCATCAAAATATTCCGAGTCATGCATGTGTTTGAGATGCTCTAATTTTTTCTCGTATTTTGAGGCAAATATTTCAAATTTGAGCATTCTGTTTTCTAATTCAAAATGTTGCCTCATTCTATTCAACGCAGGGTTTTCCCCCGGCAAACTATTAACCAAAATACATCGAAGACAAGGGTACAAAGTGTTAATGCAAGTTATGAAGATCATGTTCATGAAGGTATGCAATCTGTGATGTAATTAATGTTTTGAATATTTAATTTTATTGATGGTATCGTTATCGAATATTTATTATAATTGTGTATTAAAATTAAGAAATTCTGTTAATTTTCTTATTTTAAAATTCTTCGAGAAATTTCCCTAAATAATTTAACTGTTATTCAATGAAGAACTAAGCACGAATTTTAGTTAATGATTTTAGTGAAATTCTAGATATAAGAAACATTCAGGCGTCTAAGAAACAGCTTGAAGTAATTTTAACAGTGCGTTTATGCAAAATTTTAACGATCTACAGTACTAAGAACCAAAATATTCTAGGCCACTGACATGTTTGAGAAGCCTTTGTTTGTGTTCAGAATATTTTGAAGTATATCTTTCTAAAGAGTGGGTGTTTTTGTTTTCTAATTCAAAATTTTATCTTATTCTGTTTCCACAGATTTTTTGAGCCGTGAGGTCTCGGAAACAAGAAAAATGGATAAAAAGAACATTGAAATTGATGGAGATGAAGACCATGATCTTCTTGAAGATCGTGATGATGACAGCGACGTAAGTATTTCATTAGATGATATCTAAGAATATTTAAATCCTGCATTTATTTCGTTTCAAATACTACATTTATTTCATTTAAAGTTTTCGAGCAAACGTTTGTTAAATAAACGGGGAAATTTCTATTTTTTCATTTAAAATATAAAACATAATTTATCCAATTATTTTGGTAATACGGTATATGCAAAAATAGCCGCAAGCATAATGTTGTCATATTTGCACCATTGAAAATTTAATTATTTAAAAACGTGACAATTTAAGCTTTTATGTACAGTCTTGGTTTATTGTGATTGTAAGGCCAACGTCGCAGTGAACATACAGTTTAAATATTAAAACATCAACTATATGCTCTTTGAAAGAAAGATCTACACTTTTGCTATCTTTCAAACATATGTTGAAATTGTCGAAGAAAATAATTCACTACTTAAAAAGACGATTGAAATAGCTTTATGAAAAGATTTATTTTTATTCTTTCTTCAAATACTACGCACAATTTTCTGTTTTTAAAATAAAAATATTTTGGTAAGAATGTTTTAGGCAATTAAATAACTTTTAAAAGCATTCAGGCGTATAAAAACAGTTTGAAATAATTTTAACAATGTGCTTATACAAAATAACTTTAAAGAAGTACATTACTATGAACCAAAATATTCTATTCTATGGATATGTTTGAAACGCCCTTGTATTTGTTCAACATATTTAAACTTAAACATTTCTAAAGAGTGAATATTTTGTTTTCTAATTCAAAATATCATCTTATTCTATTCCAGTTTTTTGGAGCCGCCAGTTTCATGAAATAAGAGGTGGAAATGCACCCTGAGGAGGACGAACATCCTCGTTTGGAAGATTACGACTATGATTGTGATGCAAGTATTCCCTTTGACATCTTTTAATCTTATTAAAACCTTACATTGAACTTCTGTATAAAGTCAAAATCTTTCAGTAACTTTATTTCTTTTAAAGTTTACCAGCAAATTTCTGTTAAATAAGCGGACAAAGTTCTCTAAGAAAAGAAAAATACTCGGTAATCAAGCTGTTGCTTGCTAAATATTACAGAAAATTACTTTTTCGCCAAAAATAATTATTTGAAGGATTTTAGTTTCCTCTGAATTAGTGTATGCTGACACTATTTTGAATAAGTAAACTGCATATTAACTTATTTTGCAAGTTGCAGTAATGAATTTTGAAATTTTTATTTCTTAATTACTGTAAATTGTCTGGATACAGATTTATTATTTTTAAGAAATATTTGGAAAGTGTTGGAGATTTCTAGAGCCTTTGAACGGCCACCAATTCAAATATCGTTATGCGAATGAAACGCGACTCCGTGTAGAAAACTGCTTCATATGACTTTTGAATCAATTGTATCTACATTTAAAGATGCCATCAAATTATTTTAAATTATTTTAAATTTTTGTATATAGATCTAGATTTGGTTAGCCAATTTTAAAAACAAAACTTATTTAATAAATATTTTGTTGCACAAATTTTGTTGGCTAATATCGTTGTGGCAGCTGAGCATGTTAAATTTTATGGAATATGGGCAATTCCTAGTATTTTCATTAATGGATAATGTATGCATTACGCCTTTATCGAAATGCTTTCTGGTATATTTGTCAAGATTTCAATAAAATGGTTCCGAATTAAAATAAAATAACTTTGTTGGTTTGGTTTTGATGGCACTAATTTGGAAATAATGCATAACTATCATCTTTTGTCTTATTAACGAGAAATATTACTAACAATTTCTTCCCATTTTGACCGAGTATTCCTAAAAGGACTGACATCATAAATACTATCTTGTTGCTGCAACTGTAGTACCAAGTCAAGTTTCTTTCAGCTAGTCAATAAAGAGGAAATTCCGAACAGATTCGGTTTTCTGATATTTGTGTATTAACAATGATTAATCACGAAAAATGTTTAGTTTATAGGCCTTTTTGTAACAGTTACCTATTGATATCCCATTAATTCAAAGCTAGTTTTCTCACCCCCAAAATAAGTCTCTCATGTGTGAAAATGTAAATTTGAGCCCTTGTGGCGCTCACGGCCTTGTCCGAATTTCCTAGTTTTATACAAGGGGAAGATCATAACACTTGGTTAGCACAAGAGGATAGTTATTTGAAGCACATTCTTGCTCGTTTCAATTAAGGTTAAAGCGTTGACTGCAATAACTTTTAAGATCATGAGTTTCGAATGTAATAGAAAAGTGCTTATTATAAAAACCGTTAGTATAATATGCTGTACAAAACTTGGGTCTGGTATATTGTCAAATAAAATCTGTTTGAAATCTTAATTTAAAAAAATCCAAAACATACAAATTGCATTTATAACGTCTTTCGTAATGCATTAAAAAAAACTTGTGTGCAAAATTTTCCTAAAATTTGTAGACGCTTGGGCATTAATTTTGCCACGTTTCTATTTTCTGTGAACTATATAATCTGTCAAATGCAGTTTTGTGTGGTGAATTTTTAAATATGTAGAGTAGCCAAAATGTATAGCATTTTACACAATTTTTATTTAGTAAATAAACACATTAATTTTAATATATATTTGGGAAGAATCGCAGATTTCGCAACGAGTTTGAATGGAGGCTTGTAGCAGTTGCATTACACTTATCTTCTCTTTTGGATACTAGATGGCGATACCTGATTAGAGCATCCCGTGTCATCCCATAATGCATTGCGAATGTAATTAGAATGAGATGTGATGCTGAACTGTGAAGCCGTGAGCGTAAATGTCTTGCCTTTGTGTTAGTGCATGTTTAAGTGTGTGAATGTGATTATTAAAGAAATGTTTCCAACAACATTCGTCCTGTTGCTTCCTGCACAGATCATAATCTACATACCACCACAGGCTACAATAAATTTACACGATTCCATACAATTCCCATACTCTTTTCTGATCAAATCATCTTCATTTTACATGGCGATATTCATTTGATCAGTTTAAGGCACTGCTTCAACTTTTGTAATATACAAAAAATTCAATTTCATATTAATGTGCGAAAAGCAAACTTGGCATTAATTGTATAAATGATATGAATATTAATCTTCAGTTGTTATTAAGAGACGTATATATGCAACCTTATTTTCTATGAATTGACGTCTTCTGATAACATTAAACATTTCTAAACTTCATCAGACATCAGAGCAGTTCTCAATTAAATAGGAAATAACCCGACTTGTTTTGAATCTTCTTAAGTTGCCATAAATAAAATGCTAGGTTTTTAAAAATAAATGCCTTTACTATGTCTCCTTAATAAAAGGGCGCCGATGATGTCTAAAACTTTAGTTGCCCATCAATACTTGACTAGGTTTTATTGATGGCGTGAATATTGTAGGTTATTTAGATTTCCTAAGAAAAGAGTTTCTTTTACTGTCGTTCTCTTTGGGAAAATCCGAGGTGTTTAGCATGGATATGGAAATTCCTACATCACACTGGTTAACCATTTAACTTTTTTGTGAACGAAAATAATTTCATGTTTAACAAGTATTTATTGCTGTCCCAAAATATTTTTATCAAGAGTGGCATAGATTTTCAATAATATATGTACGCAAGACATTCAAAATGTCCAATATTAAAATCGTCATATTTATTGGAAATGGGAATGCTTCAAATACTTGATTTCAGAGCTAGTCACGAGTTTTGTTTCCATATTTCCCTTTTGTTAGCGATTTTAATTTGTTTTTTCTTGTATTTGTCTTAAACATCTAATTTTTTTATTAATAATTCACTTTTGATCCATTCTTTGTAGGTATATATCGACTCTCATGGCTTTATTGGTGCCGAAAAGGATGACATTTAAGCTACCATTTCTCAAGCCACCTCATGAGGAAAAATGGAATTTATTTTTGTCAGATATTAAAAATACATTAGGCAGTATTTGACGGATTCTAAATGGAATTGGATGTCGAATTAAAGATATTGGCTCGATTTCGAAACTTTTTAGTTGATGGCCTGCTCTCGCCTGTTTTTATTTGGATTCATCTTACACTTAAGATCTTCGCTTTAACTCGCTTTTAGTGAATTCTTTTCGCTATATTCAAAATAACCAGTCTGAACCCAATCAGAATTTTCGACCGATCCGTCACGTGGATCAAAGAGTATAAATACCTAGAGGTAGTTTTAAACACCACATTAAGAATCCCAAAACAAAATTTCTAGTTTTTCAAAATAAGCAATTGATGAAAATTGATGTATTCTGGTAAATTAGAAAATGACTTCCTGATAACCTCCAAATTGATCCTGTCATGGAATTTATCATAAGAAAGTTAAGGTTTTCGGGAAAATTATCCCAGATTCGGAGCGAGTTGCTACAACTGCCAGTATATGATCCTGCTTTGGCTATTTCTAGGAAAAGGCCTAGAACAGCCCTTGACAATATTTAAATTCCCGTCTGTCAAGACCCAAAATTATAACTTCGTTGAGTATGGAGAATTAAAGTTATCCAAGGTTGAAATAGAATTAATTTTGAATGGCTACGATGAGTTACACGACTGAAATCCTTTTTGGATGTTTTTAGAAAGTAATTAACCAAAATAGTTAAGTAGAAGCACTTTCAACGGAAATTCAATAGATATCTCCTTTCTCCCTAAATCTCTATAGTTTGATCATAACAAATATTCTTGGCAAATTTCATAATGTTAGAGCTTTATGCGCTCGTCTCAACTAGTTCAATTGATTATTTTTCTTAAACTTGCAAATTATAATTGACATCCTATATTATGGCGTGGAGGTGCTCGTGACCACTTTGGCACATCGCGGAACTCCGAAACATCACGACGTTGCTGTTTCTTCACCTTATCAAATTCCTGCGAGTTAATGCGTTAGTCGATAAATGGCGTTATAATATTGCTACTATACATGTGTAATTAAGTTGACGGTTTCTGCCTTTCTCTTCATTTCTCGTAAGTTGTTTTGCAAGTTTGTTGCATACTGGATTTCTCCAAATTAGTAATCCAAATTCATTCCGTGGAAGTGCAATTGCCTCCAAGTTATAGCAGAATGAAAAGATGTATGGAAAACGTCGTATTTGAAAATGCTGTTGAACTGCCGATAAACATGGAACTGTGCATCATAATCCACAAAGTTTTGTTGGCCAAGTTTGTGCATAATGAGTGGCCAGGCGTCTGGAATAGTCAACAAGCCAGAAATTTTACATTGAAGTCACTCGCTCCCTTCATGTTCGCTAGAATTGGTGTTTTGATGTCGATAACGGTTGTTGTGGTAGTACTGTCACATGAATAATTATATTAAAATGTCTTTGTTTATAACTATAGCATCCTTTCTATTTCTTCACATCTTGCATCGATTTGTCTTGAACATTCTGCATCTGAATAACATTTCGTTTCTTTTTGCTGTTGAATTTTATTCATTAAAAATACAATTGTGTTGTAACGATTTCGAAGTTGCTTATGAATACATACTTTTAAATATCTTTGTCTAACATTAAAGTTCTGTATAATATTTCTTGTTGTATTCATTTAAATGCTTTAATAAACATAGTATTCTCAATTATTTACTGAAATTGCAGACTCGAAATACATGTAGTAAATGAAATAATATTAAATTATTTAGCTGTTACTAAATTCTTTTTTTTTAATCGGGCTCAAAATGTATTCTTTGCTTTCCTGACTCAATTACTGATTGAATTCCGCATTTTGAAATTACTTTGCCAATTTCGCTATGTAAATATCCCTCTTTTCGATATCAAGTTTTAAAACGCCTTTGCTTTTAAATCATTGATACAAAATGAATTTATCATAAACTTTGGTAAACATTAATACAAAAATAAAGAATTGCGACTTGTTGTCGATCGTTAATTTTGAAACATGTGCCTATGTTAACCCGTTAATTCTAACATTCAAAGCATAATTGATATTAAAAGTTAAATCTTATTTAAAATGTATTGATTGAATATCTACGAAGTAATGCAAATTTCATTTTTTCAGAAACACACAATCACAAACTGGAGTCATCCTAAAATTTAAAGTATTTCTTAAGGCGTTTCTATTTGATATCTTTAAAAATCAATATATACATAAATCCTCCCATACATTCAAAATGGCATTTTGATGCGAAAATATGTGGTATGAGCCTATTAAACTTGGCCAATTATGATTTGTCATAAAACTCTAAAATTTCGAGGAATCCCTTCACTTTTAGAATAAACTCAGAAGAACTTCTTAATCAAATTTAGTTTACATACACGGGGTGTCAGCTTTTGGAGAGTACATTTTTATTACTTCCTAAAAGTAGTTTCTAGAATCACTTCCGATATCTAAGCTGTCATTTATACCTGCTATCAGTATATCACCGGCTGGAAAAATCATCTTATTAAGACTGATAAAAAAAATACAAGTTGTATGTGGGGCAGATTTTCAATTAAATCCAATATTAAAATAATATTTTGAATCGATTTTGAGACTGCCATTTACTGGCTATACTATCTTTAAACCTCTAAATTTGTGAGCCATTATCACTAATATTCTTCCAAAAAATACAGTAATATGATACTGAACACTGCAGGAAATATTCAATGAAGATAGCTTGCACTTCCAAATAACATACACGTAAAGGTAAAAGAAATGATTGACAAGAATTTCTTTTTGGTTTTATATTCTATCTAAAAATATTGATCTCTAAAAATTGAGTTGCGAATGCTGGAATTAAACAATACATCCGATACATTTTGAAATCCAAATGTAATCAATCTCAAATATATAAAAGGTATATTAAGTTACAAAAGCACTAAGCCTCAAATTTTTATCGCTGATTATAACTGTTTTAAAAATTAAAGTTTGATATGTTTTATCCTAAAATATTAAACACATTAGGAATTTAAATAATATAGATGTTTGATTATATGTCGCCTCATATTTTTAATGTTTCAGGAAAAAAAGACAAATATTTTATAAAATTTATGACGAAAATGAGTTATACCAAGGATTAAACTCTACAACCATATTATGAAATAAGTTTTAACTGTAAATTGTACCAATATTTGCTTCTTGACTGCTATAGAAAAACGTCAACAGCTTATTACATCAATGTAATCAATCGCATAAGTGACTTTATATAAAAGCACCGTGCAAGAAAGCTGACTAAGAATGTCAAAATTATTTCGAAAACAGGCTGACTGAATTTCATGTGAATGCAAGTTGTTATTTATAATTTATTTAATTACAATAATATAATTGTTATCAAAAGCAGAGATACATAATGCTTTATTAAATATAGAAAATTAGAAGATTTAAATTGGGAATGAATTTAAATTGGGTGTTGGACACGACGTTCGCCATGTAATCGCAAGTAAGCAAGACAAATTGAGCATGAAGTGTCTTAAAAATGCATTTTTTAAATGTAATTTTTTTATGGTACCAATACGACTACATTATTTTATTTACTTGTAATTGCCCCTAACTCAAGATATCGTACCATTCAAAGATATTCGGAAGGAAACTGGATAATTTGGAATAAATTATTTCATTGGAAAGTAAGATCTACATTTGTTTCAATGGTATAGTAAATGTTTCCACAAAATCAGACATTGTACAATTTGTCACAAGCCATGATTTACGTATGGTACAAGTCATGTTTACCTTAAACTTTACACCTGCATAAATTCTTTAGTTTAAGAAAAGGATGAATAAAAAATGATAAATCGGAACGACTAATTAACATAAAATGTTGTAGACTTATTATACTGAGAAGGCGGCATTGTATTGAGCGATAAGAATTTTATTTTGCAATGGGGAAAAATGCGTAGTTTCAAATCCGATTACATTCAAATGATCAGTTTTTAAATTATAGCAGTTTTTCTTTATTCTACACAATATACAGGAAAATAATTTTATAATGAAATATTCGTTTGTTTTTAAATTTACCTTCTCCATATACCTGGACGGACGCAAAAGATATTGGATAAGTTTTGTTGCATTTACGTATTATTTTAAAACACAAGGGTAATTTTGGGATGGATGGACTTCTAAATTCTCAACCAGCGTCAGGTGATGAGCACGACAACTGATCTGGCATGCCCCTCTCCAAACTTCCACACCATGCTTTCAGGAGGATCAACGGATTGAACGTTCTCCAGACTCGGTTACATCATTTTTCAGTGGAATTGAGTCCCTAACCTGCACCCTCCGGTTCTGAAGTCTAGACCTTACCACTAGACCATCGCTGTTTATACGCCACATATTGGAACACACGATTCTTAGCGGTTAGAAGAATTAACTACACTATTAAAAATGCTACAATAGAATTTTTACCTTCTTCGATCTGCATTTCTTTATGCATATAAACACAATGACTTAAATCACTTTCAAAACACATATTCTGAGGAAAGATTTAATATAAACTCTAAATTCAAGCCTAAAATCTATTTTGAAATAATAGTTCTGTAATGCCTTACAATCAGTTTCGAAAATCCCAGATTCCATTATATTCAAACTCAATATTGTTTTGTCCGTAATTTATGACATTTTTATTTGAAAGTGGAATGAAAATGAGCGCATACCATTCAGTTAATTTTCTAATAGCTTGTTCGATTTCAACCTTCAGGGATTTTTCACTGAAGTGGAAAGTATCTTCTGTTGTTTCTGGCACAATAGGAACATAAGTCTTCACATTCTAGTACACATTCATACAATGAAATCAAGGAAATGAAAATATTCGTGATTTCATATAATGAAATCACGGAAGTAAGCATAATGATTTTGAGGAACATAAAGACATGAAAAATGAGTAATTCTTTTAGAATCTTAAAGTCTGAAAAAAAAATCAGATTTATGCTTACTTCTTCAATTAAATTTTCTAAAAATAACAAAGCTTCATTCAGTGAAATATGATCTTCAATCGATAAAGTTAAGGAAAATTATTAAAAATTCAGACAAAAAAGAATATATCAAAAGAAAAAACGGACAACTCCATTGCTAATTATCATTGATAATTTATGAAATATGAAGTTTCGTTGACTAATGTATCGTACATTGCATGCAATCAACTTGACGCTGTCCGATAATTGATTTGTAAGCTCCTTTAAAATCAGCAAAAATTTGGGTAAATATTGGCAATAGATATTTAAATTCATATTGCCACATTCAAAAGAGGCAGTCGACTCTCCATTTCCGAATGGTCATAGCACTGGTCTGCATAATCAAGCGATAGTGTTCGAATCCCACTAGAGACAATCCGATTCACAGTTTGTGGAAATATTTAATTCTTTGATTTTATGTTTTCCTTTATTTCATGTTCCAGAAGATTCTGGACTTTTCTTGAGTTTACCAGACAAGTGTTCTGGACTTTACTTACTGTCTCCAGAAAAGTATTCTGGAACTTTCCCTGCTAGTATAAAAGCAGAAGATCTGTCCGTCACTGTGTTATCAGTTCAGAGTTGAGTTAATAAATTGTTTTAGCTCTACTTCTTAAGTGTGCCATTGAGTTCCATACTAAAGTACCTACGCGACAATATCATTATATTGATAGAAGTATTTTAGCTAAAAAATGTGCTGAGTTGTACTGTTGTACAAATTCTAAACATGGTTACTTAGAGCATTACGACTGATGGAGATTGAATAAAAATACTTCATATTTTAAAATATGTATTTCCATGTTGTAATCCCATATTTCATTTTCTTACTCTACACGAGTTAAATTTAGTATTACAGTAGACAATAAATTACACATTTTTCATAATTTTTTTTAAATATCTTAATATCGAATACAATCTTTCGAGAGGGTACAAGGAATTAAAAACGCATTACTACGAAATACTTTTTCATCTTGATTGAAAATGCAGTTTCAAATTACATTACGGGATTGAATATTAAATAACTTCATGCAAGAATGCTTTATATGAAAGATAAACTTTAGTATCTAATGTAGATTATGGTTTTGAAGTATTAAATTGCTATATTAATTTTCAAGTACTTTTTTAGAAATACGAAAGTAAAGAAAAAGATTTAATGAAAATTAAGGGTTACTTCTTCATAATATTAAAATAATTTCATCCTAATGTATAATCAATGCATCAATTTAATTTTGAAATTTAGTGTTTTCTACAAATAATGAATAGCTATTAAATAAGCATACTTTTTAATAAATATTGTTATAGCTGAATATTTAGAAGTTTCGAAAATAATTTCTGAAAATATGTATTCAATTGTAATTTAATTTTGCATTGTTTGCAATATTTGATCAGTAAGATTAAGGAAAAGACTATTTTCCTGATAACTTTTTAAAAGTACTTACAAAATAAAAACAATCATACTCGAGATTAAATATAGCAATAATGTCCTCAATAGAATTAAGAACAGATTTTTTACTTAAATTTATAGAGGGACAGAAAAAGTCAGAAAATCTACCCAAATAAAAATCTGAACTTATGATTTTCAGTTTTAATTAATCAAAATGAAAATTTAGGACAAAATGTCCATCAAATTATGAATTGTTCATTATTTCAAATTGAAAAGTATATTCATGCTCGTTCCCATATTCGTTGTTTTCCTCTTTTACTTACCTAATTTCGTTACTTTACAAGCTGCATTTTAATATTAATATTTTTTCACATTGCTATAGATCAGTGGTAGAGTACATTTAAATATGTTTTCCATTATTTATATTTCTATCAAGATGGTATGCATAAATATGATTCGGCTAACTTTCACGGAACGAAATGGCAACACCAGATTAATTTCAGCGAAGCGGTAGATATTCCCTCGCAAAATGAATATCTTGTTACACGAAATTCAATGTTGCCAACTTTCTTGAAAATACTTTTTCTTCCTTCCGCTTATTTTTTAGTATGTGAATGAAAAACATTTCATATTCCACAAGTGTTAACAGTGGGTTAGAAAGGCAATAGCTCTTGAGAGTTATAAAATAGCATTCGTAAAAAAATTATATTTTTCGAAATTCAATATGGCTGAGAAACTTTCCACTCTGTGACAAAAGATCTTTGATTAAAAAAAAAAGAAACATTTCCAGCAAAATTTTAATGTTGGATTTTGATAGCAGGCGACTCTGATAGCGAAGGGTTTAATACTAGCGTCAGATTTCGCACCTTTAAGTATTAAAAATTATAATATATTTTTAAGTGAATTGCTTATTCTAAAGTTTAGAAAAGTGTAGAATATTATGAAATCATAGCAATTTTCAAAAAAAAAAAAAAAGGAACATTAAATTTTAGTTTGTTGCCACAGAAATTTTATCATTAAATTTTAATCAGCGAGATTTATTAATGAGAAGATTGTACGAGAAATTAATCTTTAGGATGTAGCATTTAAAGATCTAAAATGGTCTAAAAACAAATTGTGATAATATAAAAATAAATGAATAACTCAAAGAATAAATATTTATTTGTTTAATATAGTAAATAGATGCGCAGTAGGAACTTAAAGCAATCGTTAGATATATATGCTGGAATGAGAAACAAGGACTATACAAGCGATTGATTATTATTTACAATCGATGTGCCAAAGCCGTTCTATGCAAGTATGAATTAAATAATCAGAATGAGAGTAAGATATATGCATTTGGACATTTTGCATATATTGCTGAAATGCAAGATATGGACTCGACAAGATTATTTTTAATTATTTTCTACAGAGTATTAATCATTTAAATAATAAAGATGCTATAATAATGGAACACTACATCATTTCAGGGCAAATGATTTAAAAGAAAATCACATTTTTTTAGTAATAAGATTAAATTTCTGTCATCAGACAGTAGCAGCATATAATTCTGAATTTCAAACGAAAACAATCTCTTTCCAAACGGCATCGAGGGGATTTTGATTTGTATTCAGTTTAAACTGACGCATAAAAATTCATTCAGTCAATTCAATATTTTATGAAATAAAAATTTCGTACACATACAAGGCTTTATACGTAGCGTCTACTGTAATAATCTGAATAAAATAGCACCATTTCATTTCAAATCAGGTTTGTAAGCGGGTTTGGGGTACCTTAAATCCGTTGGGGTCAAAGGTTCCCCTCCTGGTGTAGTGTGAAAATTTGAAGAGGATCAGGTGTCGTCCTTATGATCTGTCTGCGGTTCAAAATTACGAGTTCCTTCCAAAAATAGCCCTAGTGTTGCTTTAAAACGCAACATTAATATAACTAAACTAAAACTAAACTCATTTCATTCATTTGAGAATAATTGAGCTTTCAATGCAGTACTTAACCATACAGTTCATTGATTTGTCCATGCTTAACCATAGATTTTCCGTCCGTTTTCCGAAGTCATACTTGAGCACTTAAGGAGATCGTAGTAGCCAGGGGCTAAGAACTGAAATTCGGCTTAGAGTACTAGGTATAAAACCTTATTCCACTAAAGATTCAAATGTGAATCTAGAGTGCTTTAATTCTGATGGAGTCGCATGTTTTCTGCTGATGTAGTTGGAATATGTAACAGTATGAAATATTGTCATCCTCATTTGACCGTTGTTCGAATTTTAAAGTCTGTTTGTTCTAAGTTAAACTCTGTGGGTTTTTTTAAAAAACGGTATGCAAATATAACTAAATTAAATTTGAGCTATATAAGCGGAGACTACCAACTGTACTGAATTTAACTTAAGCAATTCATGGTATGCTATTACATTTGGGAAGAATTTGTTGTAAAATTCTGTAAAAGTGTAACATTTTTTAAAATTTTTTACATAAAACCGATTCAAAAATATCACTGGAACAAAAATATGTCAGTTAAATGTCAGAAAGCTTTAAAAATTTGAAAAATTCAGGGTTTGTTTTAGGCTAAAAAGAGGTATACTGCAAAAAATTTCTCATTTAAAGGCTTGTCAAATAATTTGCTGAAGTAGTTTCAGATAACTTGATTGAATATATTTCTTAGTTTGAATTAATGAAGAAACTCTCTTTCGATCCGATTATTAAATATTGGAGTTCGAAGTTAACATGAAAGCAAATATTTTAAGAAATCTGAAAAAAAAATTACATTAGATTTTAATTTGCGTTGTGCTCGTTAAAAAAAATTTACTAAAATTTAGAATTTCAGAAAACTGCATTAAAAGACGTAAAATAACTTTAAACATGTATTATGTAAAAGTAAAAATACGTAATCTTAGAAACAAAATTCAAGTATTTTATGAGAAAGGCAGTTTAGTATTTAAGAATACTGAATAAAAAAGTATTTGATATTTTTGTAACATCTTTCATCGTCTTTTCAACTTATTCGTCTAACTTACTTTCGTAAAGGTTTCGGTATAAACCCGCATGCTTTGTAAATGCGCACAAAATATAAGACTTGGATAAATTATTTTCAATGATAATCAAAGATTTCCCAACTACTTGGGAATGAAATTTGGGGAATACCAAACTTGGGCCAAATTTCCGCCGTGTTATTTGATCATGGATTAAAATTACGAACCTGGTTGGTATATAATTTCAATTTAAGATATCGTAATTATAATAATATGTGGATTTTTTGTGCTTTTTAATATCTTAACATGCTTCGAAAATAATATGTTTGACATGTATCCACAGTATCTTTCAAAACGTGTTTAAACATTTAAATCATTTAACTTCTCATTTAAAAGAAATCGAAAGAATACTGCTGAAATCAAAGAATTCAACATAAAGATTTTGATAAATGTTACCTTTGTATTATCCTCAAATACCAAATAAAATTTTAAAAATTGATTTTTCTCAGTTGTTTCGTTTCAGCAGTTATTTTCGTATGGCCAAAGCAACGCAAATTCATGGCCCCGAATACAATTTTGTATTTTTCAGAACCAACCACTGTACACAGATTAAATGATTTTCTATACGATACTATTTCTATACGAACTATAGAGAAGTAAATTGGAATTCGAAAATTGGTTAAATCATTAGTGATCATTAGTAAACTGATCGAAATTCTGAAATTCTTTTCACTTGCTAGGTTCTTTAAAATTACTAAATGGAAAAATTTATTTCTTCCGCTTGCAAATCGAGTTTCCATATTTCCTTTTTTTAAGCTTTTTTAATTGTCTCTTGTATTTGTATCAAACATCAAATTGCTTAACTCTAATTCCCTTTTGATTCATTCTTTGTAGATATATATCGGCCCTCATGTCTCTATGGGTGTCGCCTAGGACGACATGTAAGCTGTCTTTTCTTAAGCTACCTCATCGGAGGAAATGAAAACTTATATTGCTAGATATCAGGCAGCAAGTGACTGATCCTAAATGGAATTGGAGATCTAACTCGAGATACTAGCTCGATTTCGAAACTGTTTAGTTGATATGCTACTTTCTACTTTTTTTACTTGGAAACTTCTAACACACAAGATATTCACGGTAATTCACTTTGAATGAATTCGTTTAATTAAAACTCATTGACCGATCTGCACCCAATCGAATTTTCGACCAACCAGTCTCCTAGACAAAAGGATATATATGTGGTTTTTGGACACAACTTCAAGAAGCCCAAAACATTAAAAAGTCCAAAACACCTAAACATCCGAGGATGGATGTATCCTGGTACATTAGAAGGAAAATACTTCATGATATCCAAGTTGAACCCGTTTTGGAATTTATATGAAGAACTTCAATTAAGTTCTTCGAAAAGATATCCCAGATTCGCAACGGAACATTAAAACTGCCAGTATATGATCCTGAGGTGCCCGATTCTAGGAAAAGTCCTAAAGCGGTAATTGGCAGCATCTATATGAATTTCCCATCTGTGAAAAGACCTAAATTTTTTAGCACTGTTGCCAATCTTGTTTATTTAAGTATTTAAATATTTCTGTTTCGACCTTGGATAGCTACAATCGAGAATTTTCTTTCTAGAAAATAATTAATCAGAATAGTTAATGAAAACGTGTCCCCATTAGTAAGGTACTTGCAACGTAAATCCATTAAAGTTCTCCTTTCCCCATACATGACTAAACCATTTTTCTATTAATAATTTGATAATAAATTATACTAAATTCCATAATGTCGGTGCTTCCTGCGCTAGTCTAAACTGCTTAAATTAATTTTGATCTTTCTCTTAAAATTACAAATTTTAATTTCAAATTATGATGCGGAGTTGCTCGTGACTACTTGTCATACAGTGGATCTCCGAATAATCACAACATTGCCGTTTAGTTTTTGTTTCCTTGTATTAACGTCCCGTTTTAAAGCAACACTAGGGCTATTTTGGGTCGTAATTTTGAACCGGCACAACCATACCACTGGCTATTGTTACCTACGATTGTCATAGACAAGCCCCCTGGCGATATTGGCGATTTCAGCCGAGTGTATGGGTGCTCAGGGGCTACTGCAACTCTAGTGCAGAAGTCTAAATTCTAGCTCGTATGAAGGTAACACTCATACACTCGCTTGCACAACCCCTTTTTACAGGAAGGGTCTTTCGCACACTTCACAGATAGAACACAGGTTAAAGAACGTGCTCAAACCCGGGACGCCCAGATCACTTGGAAGATGCTTTCCCTAGGCCAAGAAGGCGGCGCCAATGACCATTAATTCACTTTATGAATTCTCAGTGAGTCAATATGTTAGCCAAAAGATGGCTGGATGATATTGCCTTGCACATGTATGGTTAACGGTTTTGCCTCGAAATACTTATTTCCGGAAAGTAGTTTGTTGCATAAAACATTTCTGTAGATAAGTACAATGATTAGCTATCCAAATTCTTTCCTCAGAAATGATTGCCTGGCAAACTTATAACAGGATGAAAGGGATGTACGGTAAGCGCCACACTTGAAATTGCTGTAAAACTGAATAAAGGAATTGGGCATCGCAAAATGCAGTTTGGTTATGGCAAAGTTTGTTACAATGTGTGTCGAAGCATCTGGAATCGTCGTCAACAAAGAAATTCACTTATTTCTATACTGAAGTCAATCAACCACTTCCATCCTACGAGTTGGAATCATAGTTTAGATGTCAATAATGGATTTTTATGATCGTGCTGTTCCGCATAAACTGTTATCAAATGAAGATTTCTTTATGTATAACTATAGCCTCCTTCTTATTTCGCCACATCTTGTATCTAATTTTGTTTATCACTTTGGATTTTAGTAGTATTTTTTTTTTCGCCTTTTACTGCTTAATCTTTTATTCTTTAAAAGTACAAGTCTTAATAACTTACAAATTGCAAATGTACACTTGCGATTCGAATATCTTTTCGTCTAAAGTTGACGTTTAGTATAATATTTCTCCTTGCACTAATTTTTTAAATGTTATAATAAATGTATTTAGGGATTTCAATTGTTTTTAGAAAACGCTGATTAGAAATAATTATAGCAAACCAAATGAACTATCTTGCTTTTGTGGGGGGAGGGAATAGGTAGATAGTTTGATTATGTAAATCACACTTTGCGATTTTCAACTTTTAATGAAACATCGCACATTTCTTTTTAATTATGTGTACAGAGTCGATATAGATTTATAAAAGTTGGTAAATATATAATCTAAATATAAATTGTGGGTATTTAAACGTATTTCCATATCTTAACTCCAAATCTCTATGCATAACGGGTTTGAAATTTAAATCTTGTTCAAAATGTCATTTTTCAAGTAACTCTGAAATGAAAGTTTTCTTAGAATTTTCCGAAGCAAATCAAACAAACCAGTAAACAATAAAATATTAAACTGAATTTTACTTCCGAATTCGTTTTTACAAAAACATATAACAAGAACTCGCTTGTAAATTCAAAATGACATTTTGATAAGGGTATGTGGTACGAGCCTGTTAAATGTAGAATTTTATGACAGTTCTTCATAATTGTCTAAAAATTCGAGGACTGTCTTTTCATGCAGAATGAAATTTGAAAATATCTTATCAGCCAATCGGCAAATTTTCTTTGAATTTTCAAAAACTGACACTTTTTAATTATTTGAAAAATGCAATTTTATTACTTAATAAAATCCGATTTTTAGAAGTGCACTTCGATGCTTACGTTATTTAAGACTGATCTCTTCAATATATCAACAATAGAGAAAATAGATTTTCTATATCAGGATGCATTATGAAACAGATTCAGAATATAGACATCAAACTCATTTAATCGATTTTTTACTGCCTTTTTAATGAATATGCTGTCCTTGAACCTATAAAATTTTCCTTTCTGAACCATTAATATCACTAATTCTTGGAAGTATTTTTATTGATGTAATATGAAAATATACACTACAGGAAAGAAACCTGTTAATATAGGATGGTATACACTTTCAGATGAGCATCACACAACAAAAGGCAAAAGACATGATTGACAAGAACATATTAAAAGCCTGTCATACTTTTTGTTTATATTCAATCAACGGACATTAAAAAACACACACTAAAAATTAAGTTGAGGATTCTGAATATTAAAAATGGTATTTTCAACACCTTTAAAAACGCAATATACTCAAATTTAAAAAATATATATATATTGAATCGCAAAGGAACTAAAATCTTCAAAAGCAAAATATAATCAATGGCAAAAACATGAATAACTTCTTTAGAAATTAGTTTAATGTTTAATCCTAAAATGTTTGATTTCAGTATGTCAATTAACATTATTTTTCTGAAATCTTGTCGAATATTGTATGAAATTCATTACTCTGAAATAAATTTCCCTCATAATTAAATTTGATAAACACATTATAAAATAAGCTAACTATAAACTGTACAGGTATTTGCTCCTTGGCTGGTGCAAAAAAAAAACCCCTGAAGTTTATTATATCAATGTATTCGGTCATATAATTGACTTCATAAAAAAAAACCAAAGTGTAAGAAAGCGACTAGGAATATCAAATTTATTACGAAAACATGCTAACAAAATTTCATTCGAATAAAAATGTTTAATTTAATAAAACAAATATAGCATATGCTTAGTTTATACTTACTTTAGATTGTCTACACGTTTTTTCGGTAAAGATGCGATTACAGTAATTAAGATTGATTTGAGATTTAAAAATTTTTAAAAAAAATTAAAAACTTCCATTTATGAAAAAGATTCTACAGTCCAGACATAGGCTTTAATTCTGGGTAATGAATAGAAGAGAGGATAATAGGATGGTCAAAAAAGTAGACTAATTCTAAAAATATTTGTATCGGGTCATGGATCAATAGTGGAAAATCCAAATTTAATCTTTAGCAGTCCGAAGAATAATTCATTCAATACAAGGACTCATTTATTGCTCTGAAAAATAAGAATACAAAATATTTGAATTTCTTCGAAAAAATAATTGCCTTCTTGCCACTATATAGATATTTTAATTCCAAAAATAAACAAACGTCAAAATTACGCACCGTTTTAAATGGTGGCTGAAAAGGAGACAACATACTGCAAAGGTTAAATCGTTTTTGATAAAGAACCATTTTTTCTTTGGAAGAGGTAAAGAGAACCATCCAGTTCTTTAAAACATTAAGATGAATCTGGCTTTCTATCGTTAACAAGGAGAACAAACATGATCATGACATCGAATTAAAGATTATAAGAATGTTTGAGGATTTTTGCAGAAATGTTATGCTATTTAATTTTATTTGTATATTAGAAATTGGTCTTTTAATTTCTTGAAGAATGAAATATCATTTAATTGATATTCATCGTTTTCTTAGACATGTATAAGGATTGCAGCATTTGCTTCGATAGTTTTGGCAGATCATAACCTTTATAGAAGATAACTAGCTGACTCGACAAAGGTTGTTCTGCCTTATAAATTATTTCTATTGAATATTTTGGTTGTTAACGAATGCATTGTAAGTGTGTGGGGATGCGATCTATGACAGAAAGAGGAATGGAACACTGTATACGATGATCGCCGATAAAAATAAAAAAACCACCAACCATTCATTTTCTCAATACAATGTATTTCATTAACGTAACGAACATATACATTGTTTGATCTCTTAAAAGTTAAACGTAAAGTGAAAAAAGTAATATATATTTTTTTCTTTCTAAAGTAAAAAATGAAATAAAGAAAATCAATATTCATTTCGAAGAGCAATTGAGTATACGATATTTTTTTCTGTCCGTCTTTAGCCAACACAAATAACCTAGATAGTTTAGCCACGCGAGAACATGCCGCATGTGAAAAACATGGTGTGCCCAAATCTAAGCCGCAAACAGACATCGTTTGGTCTTGCGAGTTATTGATTGTCTCTGCGAATGAGAATCTAATAGGAAATTGAACGCGTTTGAATTCGATTGGCACGTCTGGGAGAATCATTGGAATTCGTGGCAGCCAAACATTTTCGGCTCGGAATTAACCATTCACAATGGTGGCTTCGATACCGTTTTTCCTCTATTTTTTAATTACCTATCGCATGTCATTGCACAGCCATGGCGAGTTCAAATTCCGAAGTAAAATAACCGGAGATCCAACTTTCAGTCGTAGAAGGTGTGGTGACATGCCTGGCAAATCCAGTGAGTTCAAAAACTCTGTTGGATAATTTACAGCTTCGTTAGCATCGCAAACTGTATCGATCAATTTGTATGATACTAAGTCGCCTGGAAACGACTGGTGTATCTTGAAGTTTAAATCGTCGACGTCCTTATTTTTTGGTACCAAAATAGCTCTTTCTGCCAGCCATGCATGATTTATGTATTATGTGCGTACATCGGGAAATATGCGGTCTATGAGAACATTTTGCGAATCAACGACAGTGCAGAAATTAGTGGGCAATTTTATGCATCCAGTATTTTGTTAGACAGAAACTTTTCCATCGCCGATATCTAACAATTGGTCCGAGAATGTGTCAGCAGATGGATCTTGTAGCATTTGGACGCGCCTGTTTATTTCTAGTTGGACTTTTTCAAAATTGCGCCACAGTAGCGATGATTTCAAGCAAGCCTTGATCTCCTCAGCGTACGGTGAACGTGGATAAGAACACCCTAATTACCTAGCGTTATGAAATATACTTTACGAACTATTCTCATACCTACCAAATACACATAAAACATTTCATGAAAATCCTTCGAGCCGTTTCGGAGGAGTACGAACACAAACACCGTGACATGAGATTTTTATATATTAGATTTATCTGAGAGGTATTTCCGGCAGCTATTCACGATGTATCAAGTCTATTGCACGAGCTCTAATTGAATTTTACATATAACTGAAAGTTTTTTGAATTTGGAGGCATTGTAGGTAACCACATATTTAATTTTAATGTAATTAAAATAGAGAAATGTCATTCGACAACATGATCTATAAAGCAAAGCATATGAATATTTTTGGTGTAATGATCCCAAAATAAATTTTTCAAAAAATAATTCTTCTTGGCCTTAGATTTTTTTTTAACCAAAGTGCTGCCGTGCATCCGAATAATGAGTCGTCCGACAATGACTTCTAGTCAAAATTATATATAGAAAGACAAATTTGATCGTACTCTTTTCCCTATTTAACATATTAAATTCCATAAGAACACCCTGAGAGCTATTATGTTCTGTGACTGCTTGTTAGATGTTCAAACACAAACGTAAGAGGAAACATAACGCTATTTTTAATTTTGTTCCGAATTTATTAGAAACTGAAAGACGAAGATTAGGCGTTTTTTAGATATTCCAAATTGAATTCTTTAAACTCAAAATCATTTTTTCCAAGTCCTTTTATATGAAATATTAAATAATTTGTTTAAATTCATCACTAAAATATGGAAAATAAATATCAAGTATATCATTTTCGAAGTATCTTTAAACATAAAAAATCAAAATTACTTAAATGCTTATATTATTATAATTACATCCCCTGTTTTAAAACTATATAATGATTAGTTAATCAGCGCTAAATGGGTTAATTTTAATCCTAGGTCAAATGACATGGATAATGTTTGGACACATAGCCATTCTCTAAAATTTAGCTCCCCTCAAACTGGTCAATCTTTGACTGTCGAAACTCGTAGCTTCGACGAAGCCTGAATCAAAGGGAATACTCAAATGAATCAAGTTTGCTCTGAAACATTTACCGAACTGAGTTCTTTGAATCTATTTCAATTTAATTACTTGTCTTCCTTATTTTATTATATATATATATATATATATATATATATATATATATATATCTTAAATGAGAAACATAACGACTAATATGGAACAGTCCTTGTGAGTTTGAATCATGGTCAGATGACATAGAAAATATTCCAAAGGTGCCACTTCACCAAAATTCCGTACTACATAATCAGGGAAAACATTTAACAGATTCAATATACACTGATCCCACTTATATGTCTGAACTTTGGTGGAATCAGATTTTGAACCTGATACCATCCAGTCCGAGTTCAACATCTTGCAACCTGTTCACTGGGGCTCCTTTAATTGCTCCATCAAAATTTGAAAACCGGAATGAGATAACATGCTCGATCACTGAATAGGATGTCTATATAGTGAGCCGGAAATTCTATTATTTTTAAATGAATGAAGCAAAAGACTATTCTATTGTTGTTTTACTTGGAAGGAACTGAAATGAATTAATGTTATGCTTTATGCAGATAGTTGCAGTAGTCAATACGTTTAAATGCTTATCAGTTAGTACGTATTACAATTATTGAGTTGTGAATGAATTTTGAATGTCAATTTGTATTGAATGCAATTCATAATTTAATAGACATAGTTGGAAAGAAAATAATTGCTTTCATAACAAGCAGAGCAGTATACGTTGTTTGGTAAGAAAAATTTTATTATTAGAATAATTTTAAGATTGAAATATTAATGTTTTTCTTATTGAAATGTAGTGCTGTATATAAATTAAAGATTTTGGTACCTGATTCCATACTTTAAGTATCAATAAATCTAAAATTAATTAGTCCTGAAATTATAGGTGGTGTGTATGTGTAATAAAAACAATTAATTCTTGGTATTATCTATTAACGTATCTCTATCAAAGCTTCAACAAAATCTGTTCGAGGGGAATTCACTACCCAGGTGTGATAGAACCTGAAAATGAAAAGAGCCAGATGTGTAAAATTTTGTACATATGTATAGTTTCTACCTATGTACAAACATTGAAGTCTAAACCGAAAATTCATCGCAGGGTTCCGAATTCCGTTGTGCATCTGTACTCGTAAAATCGATAAATGAGATGCATCGTCCTAGATAAAAAAAACTTCGACCGTGTTCATAATATCGCAGTTCTCTATTTTATTTTGGCTAAATGGATTGAATAAAAATCACTTGAAGTGTATATTCAGCTTTCTTTATAATGCAGAGCACAAAGACGTTCATTTTCGTGACTTGATGATTGGAGCATTTAGGACATTAAGAATTTAATTTTATTCCTATGGATTTTCTGCGGAGATAATGTCTCATTCATGGAGTGTTGTAAATTAATGGAGACCTATCTTGGTACTTTCTTAACGCGAAGGATTATACACTTGTGAGTATGTGTATAAAATCTGGAAGCAATGTAGATTAAATTTTGCATGGGGGGGGGCTTAATTCATGTGCAATTTGAATCGGGACGTAAATTAAGTCTTCTACTATAGTTGCTGTTTTCAATTTCTTTCTAAATTTTAATATTTGACTTCATGTCAAAAGAAAATTGGATTTCTTTCACTTCTTTGAATAACAAACTTTTCAACATTTTTGATATAGGTGACCAAAGATGGAATCTTCATGTTCCTGGGTATGCTCTCGATTGGATTGAAGTAAGCTTGGCTGTCTTCAAAGTAAGCTTATTAAATATTTGTTTCAATTCTTCAAATACATTAGAGTATTTACCTCAAACGTTAATCAACCATATTCTAATTTGTTTTCTTAAATTAGTCTTAATTATGAGCCATCCTAACTTTCAGATGGTTTTCAAATTTGTGTTTCAATATTCCACTTGGCTTTCAATGTTTAATGTTACCCAGGTCATTTTTTTTAATTCTATTTAGCTAATTATTCTCGTGTGTCAGTCTCGATATTGTCCGGAAATATTAATTCTCAATAACTTTGGAATAGGTACAGAATTTTTAGTGTATTGATTTCTGCTTTTCTGAACCTGAAGTCTCGCTTCAATTCAAAATTTTAATTAGGTTAACACTAGATTTATGGCGCGAATCGTTTTGATGAATTCTATTTTTAGAAAAATTTCTAAAACCGTACGCATTTCTATTTTCTCTTATTCAACAGATTGAAATCAGTACAATGTAAAAAATATACTGAAATCTACCTTTTTCAAAACTTTTGATATTCTCGGTGTGGTATACCCATCTTCAATTTGACTTGATCGTAATTTTCAATAAAATTGTTATTGAAGTGGTTCAACCTATGCAAAAAGTACAACAAGTATGAATGCACTTACTATATCTCAATTAGGTTATCTCAAATGAATCAAGCCCTATAAGCAACAGTAGAAAGAACGGAAACACCTGTGGAAAATGTCAATATTGTGTGCGGCAAGTATACAAACATAAATTGAATATTTTTGTAATAGATGGGCGGAAAGAATCGAGAATATAGTAAATGTACTAAATATTATAATACAGAAGGATGTACTAATATATATTGTATTTATAGATATTTTATTATAAATCTCGTATTTTCCTTAATTACTTGTAGTATCTGATTATATTGCTTCCTAAGTGATAGTTTTTCTTTAAATGTATGTATTTGCTGATGCGTGTTTGTAGAGATGGTTATACAAAAAATGTACGTAAATCTAGTGTTAAGTTTTAGCAAAAACTGCATTTTTGTCTCCAGAGAAAGCAACAAATATTCGTAATTCTTATGACAATAGAAATGTACCCATTCGAAATTGGAGCTCTTAACACTGCATATCACGAAGTGAATATCTGAAGAAAATTCACTTGTTCAAGTAACTTTAAACTATTACTTTATTAATTATTCAGTATTCACTTACAAATATGTTGGAATGAATTTTATTTTTAAATCAGTTTTGGACGTAATATTTCAAGTGCCCTCCAATAAAAAATATATCCTTTGACTTTTTTCAAAGCTAGGGGAAATGTCTTCATTTTGGGTGATTTTATTTATTCTCAATTCTGTTTTTATTTCCAGGATTGGAATATTTTAAAAGGTCGTCTCATAGACAGGAATGATGCCAGATACTATTCCCAAAGTAAACGCAGATTTCGAACAGCTATGCGAAAGCATAGCTGTGTAAAGATATTGAAATCGAGAGAATTTATTTACTATGAGCCAATTAACTTCAAATGTATCGAAAAATAACATTTGGCGTTAATTTAGATGTTTACAAATATACATGTTAATAAAGTTAAATTCTTATTAAATTGTTTCTTAACTTAAAATTGCAGTATTTTACAGTTTTGAATGTTTCCAATCGCAAAAATTGATCAGAATTTAAGATCAGAAATTAGATCTTCTTCCTTGCAATATTTTAAACTGCTGAATTGTAAAAGTAAGCAGTAATTAAAAGTAGTAAATTTCTCTTTGGTTTGCATCTTCAGCAGTTAAATTTAAGTGAATGTTAACATCCAAAGATAACCACAACAGCGGATTTTCTTAACCAACATAGGCGTGAAGAATTCTTCCAGTAATAAAATGCATTCTTTCTGGAAAATTGGATATTTAGGGGAAAAGTGTCTTCGCACCTAATCAATTTCATCAGAAATTAGTTCAATATTCTTGGAAAATAAAATTTCTAAGAACACAATTGGAACTTTCATTACATAAATGCGCTAAATTCTGTATCTCTATATACCATTATCTTCTCTGCCAATGTCGGCAGTTATAGAAGAGGGGAATATAAATGCTTTTATTGGGAAATATGCCAGAAGCTTTAGATTCATAAGAGCTTGAAACAATATAAATTTGATTGCGATTAGTTCTGTATTGTAATGAACTGGAATTATCTAATCGCCAAAGTTTAATTTACACTTCACAGCACAATCTTAAGCTACTTCTCATTTTATAAGATGTCGAGCGACGGAAACTTAGGAATTCTGTATTGTTTTTGTACATGTACAGCAAACAGTATGTCAGGAAGGCGACTAACTGAAGACTTCCTCATCCCAGCTCTAAACAACAAAACAATTCGGCCACCTGTTGTCTTAGATGGACGAAGTAAAGGGAATCTTAAAATTCTTTTGGAGTATAAAAGAAGCAAGGAATGGAAGGAGCATTTTTTAGTTTTTAAAGTAAATTTGTTAAAATTTTGTTTTGAATATTCCAATAGATTTTGAAATTAAATGTTTGTAAATTGCATATTTCATGTCTTATTAGAAAATGTTTTATACTCGATAATGGTTTTTAATATTTTAATAACCTTTTGTGTTATTTGTCATAACTACCATCAGAATATGTTGCGGAAGAATAAGAGAGGGTTGCAGACTCTGAAACCTCCTATGTTGCCTCCGATGAAGGAACATGAAAAGCGGACGGATCGGGATGAGATACTGGAATCGGGCGACAACGAAACTGGTCATGAAGGAGAGAACGATCTGGATAGATCCAGCGTGAGTTTATTGGTCGACCAGCTAACCTTGCCGAGTGTTAGAGGCCTGGTTTAACAGCTGGAAGTGGGATTATGAGCAACACTTGTCAAATGTATGACTATAAGTAAAGTAGGTGATCGCTTTTTCATAGAATGTTGTAGCAGCTCTATAGTACGCGATACGAACCTGCAAATCGCTGGCCATTTTGTAGGGTTCATCTGGGATATCCTGTTGAAATCTATCACCACCCGCAGGACAGGCCATAAACCAATCGTAGGCTTGATGGAATGGAGTTTATTCTCGATTTTCAGAACCCATGCCAATTGCCAAGTAGAAAGAATGTGTTTATTGAAAGAAGACCTTAATGTCACAGTACTGAAGTCCTTCGTATAAAAGAGTTTGCAGATTTTACTGCTGGATCGGCCTCTTCATTCCCTGAAATACCTACGACTCGGGACACAACTAAATAAAATATGGGAACAATCATTTTGCAAGAAATGCAGTGTGAATAGAATTCTAATTGCAATCGGGTGCATCAGTGAAGGTTGGAGAGGAACTTTAGCGCTATACTTTTTCCTCGTATGGTAATTGGGATTCCAGCCAGATGTAACGTCACCCGTTTCTCCACACATAGTTGCCTACGGAACCCCAGATGAGAATCCTCCTCACTAGTAATCATTGTGTCTGATCATTTGTTGTACCGAGATAAAGGACCAGAGATTTTCGTTTCAAAGGGATCCATCATATCCTCAAGGCAGATCGACATCAAGATGTTAAACTCTTTTCCCATTCTGAGGGGACTCTTTTCTTCAAGAAACGATCAATCGCCAGTAACCAATGTCCTTAATTCTCAAACTCAAGTGGACTTTCACTGGTATTAACTGTGAATTCATTATAATTAACATGTGTTCTGGAAGAATCGGTTACAAAAGATTCATTAACCGACATTCCCACGATCGACTGGAGACTACTGATGAAGCATTGTAGAGCAGATGTTGCGAGATAAGAAACTTAAAATATTTTGATACTATATTTCCTGCTCTTTAATATTTTAAGCAACAATGATTTCCAAATTGTATTTCAAAAGAAATTATTTTCATCATTAAAGCTTAGTGACGATGAAACTTAACTCTTTGTAGATATCCAGTATTATGGTGAATGATTAAATCGAAAACTGTAACGCTTGAATTTGGAATTCGACTTTCGATGTTTTTACTCTCTATTAATACTAATGATTGTAAAGTGTAAAATAAAAGAATCTATTGAGGTATTTTTTGTTAACTGATTGATGACGGAGAATTTTTGATGTTAAAAATGTTTATCTAAAACGTCATCTGAAATTGTTACACAATTTAAGTGATGTCCCAACCATTATACTTGATCGCTACCTATATTACAGGCACAATGCTATACAACATATAAATGCTTCTGGAATATAAATTTCAACTTTTTCAGGGCCGCGGTGGCCTGGTGGTAAGGAACCGGTGGGTTTCAGGCTCGAGACCCGCTTCCACCGAAGAACCGTCGTGTAAGGGGGTCTGTTTCACGTTAAATCTGTCCTGACCAAACGTCCTCTCGCTGGTGTGGTGTGGAGGGGGTGCCAGCTCAGGTGTCGCCCTCATCATCTGACCGTGGTTCAAAATTACAAGGTCCATCCCAAAATAGCCCTAGTGTTGCTTCAAATGGGACGTTAATATAACTAAACTAAACCTAACTTTTTCATTCTAGTAAATTTGAGTTATTTTACAATTTTATCTGCCATTTTAAATGCCAAGAGGTGTTTACTTTGTAATCAATATACACTTTATAAGTGACGAAGGGTTGAATTTTAAGGCTGCGATGTATATATTTTACAATTCCTGGTTGCTTCTTTGCGATTTTTTATTCGTATTGTAGGTCGATAGATTCCCTAGGATTTCATTTTTTAAAATTAAAATAACATAGTTTCCAAGATGGAACGAGTTAGACAAAAACTTTCAGAATAGATTTGCATATCAGCTTAAAGTATTGAAGGATTACAAAAATTACTGTCGGTGTATGTATCTAAACAACAGCTTTATCTATGCTACAATATTAACTCTATCAGATAAAGTCAATGATAACGCTCGGCAATCTCAACTCGAGACTTTATTCAAGGAACTAAAGTTTTCATCAGTTTTTATCCACAAGAAGAAATCTTCCAGATTTGGAAAGATGGAAATTATAACGTTCCAGAAATAAAGTTGATCAATAACAAAAGAATTCGTAGGCAACTTGAATGCAGTCAGATACAAACTTGTGAATTGTCGCTTTCAGTTCTTACCATTCTACCATCGAGATATTTAGTCCACTCTAAGTTAGAGCAAGTTTCGTGAAAATATATTTGTTACGGCCAAAACCCGAAATCGGCCAGTTCGCGAATTGGCCAACGCTGCTGTAAACTTACCAGCCAATGTCCGATCTTTTCTTGATTTCGGGCTTTGGCCGGCCAATTCACGAAGTGGCTTGGGATGATCGGTCAAAGTAGGAAGAAATCAAGAGTGGATTGTTTATACATTGTTAAAAATGAGTACTTCTGTGTACTGTTTTTTTAAAGTATAATGATTTCAGAAACGAGTTCAAATACAAGTGGCACCTCTCAGTTAAAAATATTGTCTCGTATTATACTGTTCTCATATTAAAGAATAACAGAAATTATTCATTGAACGTATATGCTGCAACAACGTGATAGCTTGAAGATTAGATGTGTGCCCTTCAAATCGTGTATGAATACAAAGGCAAATTGAGTACTCAATTTGTCAACTACCTTTAAAGTTCATGCTTAGTCTTGACTGCTCCATAGTTAAATTAACTTAAGGTTAAAGATCCCAGATCACATTGCCTCCCGAAATATCGCTTCGAAAAATATGAATTTTTTTGCAAAGGCAAATATAAGGGTAAATTAAAACAAATATGAAGGAAAAATAGTTTTGTTGTTAATATTATTTAAAGACATTTCTTTGTTGGCACCATCTGCCGAATTTCACCTACAATATATTTTTTACATACATATAATTCTATTCATTTTAATTTACTCTTAATATTTTTCCTTTGTAAAAAAAGTTCGTAATTTATGAATCGATATTTCGGAAGAGAATGTAATCTGGAAAATTTAGCTTTAGGTCTATGGGGCAGAAAAAAGATTGACGATCACTCTTAAAACATTTCATGGAATTCACCGCTCTTACGCGTGTTATCCTAGTTGGCAGCAAATTGGGCTACAGATCGAACGATCTGTGTTCGAATACCTCTGGGTCCAACCATTTCAGTGGAGATTTCGTTTTGAAAAGGGTTGCGGTAGCACGGTGGTAAGGTCTCGGCTTCGGAACCGGAGGGTTTCAGGTTCGAGACCCGATTCCTCCAAAGAACCGTCGTGTAAGGGGGTCTGTTGCACGTTAAATCCGTCCTGACCAAACATCCTCCCGCTGGTATGGTGTGGAGAGGGGGGTGCCTGCTCAGGTGTCGTCCTTGTCATCTGACCGCGGTTCAAAATTACGAGGTTCGTCCCAAAATAGCCCTAGTGTTGCTTCAAACGGGACCTTAATATAACTAAACTAAACATGGTTTTGACAAATTTAAGTTTGCCTAATTTCTGTAGACATACTCATATTCGACAATACATACTCGTATTCGAATCCCTCTACGTATTCAAAAATTGAGTACATACATTTCTCAAATTTAAGTCTATTATACTCGGAGCTATTCTAACAACGTGAAGTACTTAAGAATGAGTACATTTTACTTATTAAGTATTCTGTTTAATGTGCCACCTACCGGTTATCACATCGGGCTTTGGCCAAGGATTCCCAGTCACTTGGCGAAATGGCCAGCCAATACACAATATTAATTAATATATACAGAATATACAAAAATAATTACAAGTACCTCGGACTTTGGCCAAAACGAGTATTGGCCGGCCAATTCAGGAACGGGTCGAACTTCCGGATTTGGCCGTAACATATATATATCCATAATTTCAGTAAGGTTGTATAAGTTGGGGTTTATGCATCTACTAAATGTATGAGCTGATAAATCCAATGCAAGGCTTTTCTGAATCTTTTCGTTAAATGTCAGTAGGGAGCTGAATACAAAAGAACGAAAAATGATCAATTTCTTATTTTAATATTAATTATTTAATATTTCCTATCGAGAAAACTAACTTTTATACCATATTTAATCCCTTTGTCACACAGTTTAGTGTATAGTGAGCCAGCGGATGCATATTTTTTCGACATATAAACATAGATAAGAGTTAGTAATCTGACTTCTAATTAACATACCTACTTGAAATAATTTGTTCGATATGATAACACATGCAAGTGCATGAAAATCACTGTGGCCTATCCCTTGCTCCAAACTGATTACCAGAAGATGGACGAAAATTATCCCTTCAGAGCAATGTGTCGCTATTTCGGATGAATTAAACCTACAAAAGGCAGTTTTTTTATTAAATTACATTAAAATATTAGTGGGACTGAAATTAATTTCAGATAACAAACTTTCAATAAATTTGAATTGTTTAGTTTCTTGCACGTCTCATCAAATCAAGGGCGATATATTTTTGAATTACTCAGGACGGTAAAGATCGATCCACAGACTAGAAATTTTTTGAAATATTGCACTTAATCTAAAAGTGTTTAGATATTTGGATTATGCTTGAACTTATGTCAAGAGCGTAACTATTCCAGTAACGCTCTTACTGGAACAGTAACTCTCTTGCATTTAATATCGAATTTTAAATAGCCAATAAATAAACTATTATCATAAATGTACCTGAAATATGGTATTGCGTTAGTTGATCGGGACTTTTTGGAGCAAGAGCTAGTGCTAGCCTAACTATTGAGAGTTGTACAATAAGATATTGCATATTTTCTATGCTATGTATGACAAACTGACTATAACTAAACGACAGTTGTACATTAAGTTGTTGCATATTTTCTCTACTATGTAAGCATTGATCTTATTCTAATTCCGATATCTGAAATGAATTTTTCTAATGAGTTTCCATCGCCATTATTTTTATATAAATAACCATTACAATTTGTTGTAAAGTAATTCTGTAATTTATGCAAACTTCACATTCCTTATGGCTTTTCGTTTAAACTCCATAATTAAATTATGAATTTTTGTACCATCATCGCCGAATTTTTTATTCTGTATTTTGAAAGTTTTTTGCATTTGTTAGGTTAGTTCCAGTTATATTCCGGGATAACCTGGTTGGTAGGGCGTTGGATTCGCATCCCTTGGGTTTTGAGTTGGAGTCCTGCCTGTACAAGACTCTCCTTGTACAACATCATGGCTGGTACACGCACAAATCTCTCGTAGCGACTAAGTCCTTCAAGTTGAGACAATCCCCCTATGAGTAGTGGATCAGAAGTAATCTTTCTTTGATTCAGGTCTAAATTATGATTTGTAAATGAAATGTATGAATGAAGTCCGCCCCGTGAAAAGGGCTGTGACGCATGAGTAGCTAAGACGTACTCTTTGCCCTAGTTAGAGCTATTGAAACAAGAGACGCTAAAAACTCTGCTTAAAAATCGCTGATTTCATCAGCGGGCTTGTTTATGACAAATGCCATGAGCAACAACTGCAGTTTCTATATGAAAAACAAGAACATATATTTTATATTCAAAGGGAAAAAAATGTTAATAAATATAAGATATGCTAACAATAGTCAAAAAACCTTTCAGCCAATTCATATAAAAAAATCCATTTTGCAATCTTCTTGGCATTGTCAAACATTTCCTTCTAAAAAAATATATAAAAAAAATCAATTACATTCAACAGATTTATTCTAATGTTTGAAATAAATCTTATTTTATATATGAAACCGCATATCAGATTGAATCCTGTTGAATCCTTTCAGGTGTTCTAAATTAGCATTATTATGTTCTCACAGATTTATAATCATATGAATTATCAATTTTTCCAGCGAACTGTTTAAAACATTTATACTCGGATGGCATGGTTTTGTGGCAACAAGTTGGTGTCATGTAAAAACTATCGAGCAAATGCCGATGATACCACATTGGTGCCTCACGAATTTGTATTTTATGTATTTTTAATTCATTGTAATTGTTTACGATTAATTATTATCTATATTTTGAAAATTATTATTTTATGATAATGAAATTTATAGCCCGAAAACCCGTTCGAAAGAAATACTACCGACAAGAAGAAAAAAAAAAAAAATAAGGATTAAACCTGCTTACTATATATTGTGAATTTTCTTCTACATTTTTTTTTCAACGAAGACGAAATAGCTAAGTCCATTCATATTATTCTTTATGTTTCGAAACTCTCATATGAATAAAGAATCTTCAGTACGATTTCAAACATAGTTTAGTTATATTAACATCCGGTTTTTTAAAAAAGCACTGGGGTTATTTCGGGACTGACCTCGTAATTTTGAGCCGCGGTCATATGACGAGGACGAGACCTGAGCTGGCACCTCCCTCTCAATACCTCCAAACATCCTCCCGCTGGTGTGATGACCAGTGGGAGGATTTTTGGCAGATTTAGCTTGCACCAGATCGGTTATAATATGGTTTTCCGATGGAATCGGGTCTCGAACCTGAAATCACCCGGTTCCGAAGTCTATATCTTACCACCAAGCTACTGCGACCCGTTTCAAACGGATTAAAGCAACAGATTTGATCAGAACTTTGAAGTAAAGTCCATGAATCTCATTCCACCTCTCTTGGCAATAACGATATTGCATCTCCTATTAATGTATATATCTGGAGAGTGCTGACAATATTAAATAATGTAACTTTTGGATTCAGGAAGAGATTAGATGTGAAAATTTCAGATTTATCACAATTCCCTGGTTGGATCCTTCAAAAATTGAAGAATTTTTGTCTTTAAGCTTAAGTTGAAAGCATTATTTGTTATAAAAACATCCAAAGATACAAATAAATCTATTAAATGAACATCCTTCGTAGTATTTTTAAGCATTTAAAAGCGACAGCAAAAATGTTCCTTGATGATGATGATGATGTCGTGTCCTCGTTGCCACGGAAAGAGGGATGCAGTAGCTTCTGAGGGTAGGACCCCTGAGCACCCGTGGGCATAAGTCTGACTTCCAGCTCATATGAAGATGACACTCACACACTGACTTGCTAGCTCAACACCTTCTTACATGCTGGATCTTTCACACACCTCATTGATAGAATACAGGGTGAAAAACAACCATGCCCGAACCAGGACACCCAAATAACGATGAAGACACGCTACCCTAGGCCAGTACGCCGGCAAAAATGATTCTTGAAATACCAGTTTAAATTAGTTATATTAAATTTTCCGTGAAAAAAAATAACTGTATATGTGTAATGGTAGCAAATTCCTATCTCACTACTGGCTAGGGGTCAGTGAAGTTGCTTCATGAAGTGTTTTTATGTTTTATGGTATAAAAGCCTTGGTGGTCAGTGGAGTTGCTTCATGAAGTGTTTTTATGTTTTATGGTACAAAAGCCATGGTGGTCAGTGGAGTTGCTTCATGAAGTGTTTTTATGTTTTATGGTACAAAAGTCATGGTGGTCAATAGAAAGGGAAGACATTTGAACAAGTGTCCACTCTTTTATTATGTTCCTCCAAATAGCATATGGTTTCAACAACTTCGCGAGCACCAGGTCAATATATAAAGCGAAATGTCAGTGAAATCATGCTTTGAACCCCCTTCTCAACAAGTGGCAAGTCTCTTTTCAATTGCTTCATGAGGTCTGCGAAGAGATTCATATTAATCTATTGATCATCACAGCATATGGATCATATAGCATTGCAAAGGTAAAAACTGTGGTAAGCAGTGCACCGTGGTTCAAATATTCCTCAACGGAAGAAATAAAAATGCACTCATATCTTTTTACTTTTCCTTGGAAGGATTTGAAATGAATTGATGAAATTTAATACAGGCAAATTTACCAGTCCCTAAGTATAAATGCTTCTCTACGAGAAAATGTGTCAAATATAGGAATTGATTGAATTAATACGGAGTATCATTATGCATATAAATGTTATCAGGAAAGTGCCGATGTTTTGAAGGAGATTATTTTCATCTTATTTACAAAAATGTATTTTATTGTTTGGTAAGAAAGATTTAATTTTATCGTTGAAAATAGGCATTATGTTTTTCTGTTATTGATCTTTTTTTTCTAAAATGACGTGGATAGAATTATAGCATTTAAGAAATTTATATCGTTATGGAAGTGAAAGTGTATTTTAACTGATAAGTCACTCGGTATCTAATTGGTAATAACTAGCTTTGGACATATGATTTGTAATCGGTAATTTAAATATTTTTTCATGATGCATTCACTTAAGTCTGCGTATTTTCTGTATGCGACTCAAGGTCACATTTTTTTACCACGTTCATGGTACCAGACAACTAATAACGAGTTAGAAAATATGACCTTGAACCGCCTACAGAAAATAGACTATAATAACTTCAAAATCCTGGTTCCAAATGTGAAATCGCATATATATATATAAATATTTCAATTATATTCCGCAAAGGCAATATGTATGCCAATGAAAAACGAGTAGATTAGGGCTTCGAATACAACGAACGATAAAGATATTTCATCTACTATCATCACAGTGAAACGCTAAATGTCTCGGCATTAATTCCTCAGAGAAAAAAAAATCTATTTTATAAGCGACATGGCGTTTAACTTTGCGTTTCCTTGCAACCGTTAAATCTTGTTTTTTATTCGCATCCAATCTGTAAAATTTAATGTCTAAATTTCTGACATGCTGATGTCGTTTCTATATTCTTCCAAGAACATTAGTATACTGCTACGAACATTGTGTTTGCGTGAAAATATTGATATAAAAATTCTAATGTTTACAATCGGATATAAATTAAACTTTCACTAATATTGTTGCATAAATTTTACACCGGCTCTGTATTCCAATAACAGAATCCTCCATTTGTGTATCTGAATCTCTGGATCCGAATAAAAAAAATAGAGTTCTTCCCAATTTTCTCTTGCTAAAAACTTTTTTAAATTTATTCTTGCTAAAACATTCGGCATTCCTTGCCTTTTTTTTATTTATTAGCTAATTTCCGAGATGTAAAACTACGCAATTTAAAACTTGAATCGAGTATAAAATGAATGCATATCATTCTCTGAATTGTTAACTTTGATTTTTTTTTTGAAATATTAACATTTCGTTTCTTTTCCTTGTAACGTGTTGAATGCCAGAAATTCTTGCATTTTCGTGGTAAGCAGTTCTACAAAAAGCTTTTATTTATTTAAAATCTTGTACCTTTTAAAGAACACATCATGGGGAAAGTTTGTAAGTAATCAATATCAAATAAAAATCATTATGTTAAAAAAAATTCATAATTTGTCCAATTTTATTTGCTTAAAAGTGAGATTTTTTTAAATATTTGCAAATTAATGTAATTGTTTAATAATGCTTAGTAAATCCATCTAAATCCAGAAGAAATGTAATGTATACGAAAATATTGATGTTGTAATTTTTCATTTTTACTTTTATTGCTTACAATGCAATACATATTTCTCTAATCAGCTTAGCCAAAGATGGCTTTTATGTCATAAAACACAAACTCAAATTTCTCTAGATAATTGTTCTTTCAACAGAAAATTTAGGGTATTAATGTTTTGGAAACTATTGCCATCTAAAATGGACTCCATTTGCATTGCACAAGAGAATATTGAAAGGAAGATTTCCGCCAGTGGAAAGTATAAGAACGGGGGATTTCTAGCCCTCTCTTGTTTGCAGAGGAGTACAGAACTTTCCTATTGGACAATATTTATCTCTTAGTGTGGATACCCTATTGACTCATCGGTTATTGGCTTGTACCTTTAGGGTAAAGCATCGTTAACCCGAGATCAACTATTATGCAAAATAAAGCCACGTCTACTTCATGATAAGCGACATCAGCGGTACAATGGTAGATGGTTGTCTCATCTGGCAACTGTGTTATTGTCCTATTAGAATCGCTTGGCCTTTTATTGCGCTATAGTTCGCCTCGTGGGAACGCTGCTTTACTTTAAAACATTACGCTTAGTAATATGAAAAATAAACTGTCGTTTCGTGTTTGTTACAGTTTCAAGTCATTCATTTCTGCTATCTCTGTTAGACCATCTTAAACTTCCTTACCGTTTGTACCCCGAACAATTTGCAGTGATTTCAGAAAGTGAATTTTTTTGCATTGCGTAATTTTCGTGTATCATTTTCTTTCCAAAGTTCTTTAACGCTAAACACTTTTATTCTTTCTCGTAAGGTTAAATATAAGGTATTTAATCGAAATAATGATAATCATACTTGAAATTAATCTTGTAAATGTTCCAATTTTTAAAAATGCAAAAGCTAAATCTTCCTATGTTTAAACTTTCTTTTTCAAATAACTTAAAACTAATATCCAACTTCTAGAATTTGATTATTCGTCATGAATGGCTTTTCGGAACCTAAGCCAATTATTTTTAAAATGGCGCCTTTTTGTCAACTTGTACGTGAAGTTTGTTTATTGGGTAATATCCATATCCCCCCCCCCCGAAGACTCGACATCCGATATACTCGCTATGTTTAACATTTTCATTAATGATGTATATAAAATCTGTTACTGCGACATAAATTGGGAAGCTTTCAAATTTTTTATTGCAATCTTGTATGCATTTACTGGCGAATCATGAAAAATCGGTATGCAAATTAATAGATATTCTTTGAAGTAGTTAATAAAATAGTTTGAAATTAAAATGGCGATGTTCAAAGCTTCATAATTACAATATTTTGTATAACCGTAAAACCATTTTTCAAAAATGTCGGTTAAATTAATATCACTCTTTAGTAATGTATACTTAATACGCATAACATATCCTAGAGAAATGTAAGGAATATTAATGTTTAGACATGACAGACAATATCGTTATTGCGTCTTTTTGAACAAATAAAGCAATTTTTCTAAGATAATTTCGAACTTTTTCAACTGATGGCGGATGACAATTTCTAAACTGTTTTGAAATAATTAACATTTTAAGGGGAGACTATTTATACTGTACAAGCATTAAAATCGAGTCTTTTTCATAAACTACATGCTTTTCTGTAAATTAACTAACAGATTTGGAAGCAAATTTTAATTCTCTTCCGTTTTAATGAAAGGCGTAATTTATCCATTGGGAAAGTTTTGTTCCTCTCTTTTTCACCTCTTGTCAGCTTATTGGTCTTCTGCTCTGCGTTTGTATTTCTAGGATTCCTTTAAAAGATAAAGAACGGAAACGAGAAACTACCCTTTCCTATCCTGTTCGTTTTTGCTGGCGTGTTCGTGACACTAATACCTGCCTCCACAATCCGAAATACTTTTTCACCTACCTGTGTGCCTTTTCCAGTAAGTAAAATTTGATATTGCGTACTTTACCCATCACATTATTAAGATCTTTAAAATATCTCGTCAATGCTACTTAATTTTTTAATCTTCTGCCTTTTCTGAGGGTAGTACTGATCTTCATATTTCAAATTAAACTGAGTAAATCTTAGATAAGAGTTGATTTATTAAAAAAGATGGGATTATTGGTGTTTTTCATCCCATCTAGTTTTTTAAAAGAAAAATCTTCCTCCTATGCTTCTTGAATTTGATTAATCTCATTGTTTTATATATGCTCCAGTCGAAAACCAATATTTATTAACCGACTCCTATTTATTAATTTATTTGTGAACTTTGGATCTAGTGGCCATTATTTATTTCTTTTCTAAATGTATAAGCCTAATACGGCTTTTTACACTTATTTTAATGCGCATTTTCATTTAAAAAGCAGTTTAATAATTTTATTGTTCATTCATAATCTGTAAATAGCAGTAATGGTATTTTAATCAAAATTTGTTATCTTAAAAGAAACATTTTCCTCTATCGATTTTTAAGAAATTCTTCGATATAATAAATGACTCGTGCAAAGTTTGGATCATTTTGATTGGCTGTAGAATGTGTTACCCACGTGCTGTTTCTTTTGCCATGGCAACATTTTATTCTTTTAACCATTATATATTTTTTCAGCAGTAAATTGTATTTATTTTAATCTATTTGCTTTTGACTTGGAATTAATTGATGTAAATTCATATCGCAGCAGATATATTAAAATTCAACTTGAACAGAATCGATAATTTCATATCTCTTATCTAGCCCTGGACAGTTATTTTTCTATAGCCTCTTAAATTTAATGAGAAGTTGATTGTAATTTAAATTAAATATAATTTATATTAAATTTACTGACTTGTGCGAAAATCAATTTATTAGAAAAGGAATTGCAAAATTTGTTCAAATTTAGTACTGGAATATTGAATTGCTACCTGCCATTAAAAACGTGCAGAGTTTTTTTTAAAAAAAATAAAGTGCAAGTCTTTATTTTCTATAAAACTGCATTCGTCGTCTTAACGCCTTTTTGAGTCGTCTTGTTCTTGATTTAAACTTTCGAGAATGATTTTGGTTCCTACCGAAAACGTCTAAATTGAATTAGACTATTTTCGCCTAATGCTGCTTTACCGCTCATTGTCGTTTATGAAGTCTAAATTCTTGTCAAATGTTTTTGGACTTTATTTTAATCCAAAAAAAAACGACTTTTATATGCATCATATTATTTGACGTGTTTTTATCATTTTCAGTTTCGCATGTTTTTTGTTCGTAAGGATGCAATTAATGTTTCACTCTGCAAGTAAACATTCTGAATTAAATCAAAGTATCTTTAATTCATATTTCCGATACATAATTTTTATTAGATTTTTAAAATTGTGTACAATCGGTAGCTTCCAATGACAATATTATAATTTTAGAATGTCCAAGTTATGTAACTAACTTGGATAAATAACTGATTTTAGACTTTAAGCAACTTAAAAAAACAAATGCTAATTTTTAGATTCCGATATATTTAAAGACTTTTAAGATAAAAGATTGTACTGAAAAAGCATATTTTTAAATATACGATTTTTAATATTCATATTTCAGACACCTTGGATTCTACCTGGGACACCTTGTATCCAATGGTGGCATACGACCGAACCCATCAAAAGTAAAGGCCGTGAGTGACTTTACCGTGCCTAGGAATGTCCATGATATCAGAAGTTTTCTGGGACTTCGCTCTTACTATCGCCGATTTATAAAAGACTTTTGCCAAAACCTCTTCAGTTGTTACTGAAGGGGTCACAAGATTCTGTTGTGGACCTGAACAAGTGGTAGCTTTTAATAACTTATTGAAAGATCTTGCCTCCGATCCGATTTCAGGCCTTTATGAAGAAAATGCACCAACGGAACTTCATACTGACGCGAGTGGATATGGAATCGGCGCATTATTTCAAATCCAAGATGGGAAGAAGAAAGTAATAGCTTATGCCTCGCGTACTCTGACGAAGGTTGAGAGAAACTATTCCACAACTGAAAGAGAATGCCTTGCAGGCCATATCTCTTTGAAAAGGCTTTCAAGATCGTCATCATTCCCTGTGTTGGCTGAGAGGACTGAAGGATCCCTCTGGAAGACTCGCTAGATGGGCGTTGCGACTCCAAGAATATGACGTATCAGTGGTGTACAAAAGTGGAAGAAAACAAAAAGATGCTGATAGTATGTCCAGAAATCCATTAAAAGTCGATGCTTCATGGTATTGGGATTCCATAGGTGCCACTTTGTTCACTAATCTCTCAGAAGAACAGATGAAAGATCCGGATTTGCCAAGAATAATGCGATACCAACAAAGTTCAGAAGCAAGCAGGCTAGGAAACTTTGAATTAGTTGAAGGAGTCCTCTACAAGAATTTTGATCCGTTCGGAAAGAAATTTCTACCAGTGATCCCGAAGCATTTACGGATCAGTATTCTAGAATCTCTCCATGACGACCCTACCACCGGACATCTGGGATTCACCAGGATGTACGATTGAATAATAAAGCGATTTCATTGGCCAGGCTTGTACAGAAATGCTCAGATATGTGATGCACTGCCGAGAATGTGAAAGGAGAAAATCGATTCCTGAGAAGTCACCAGGTCGTCTCAAGCCTATTCCACCAGCTGCCGCTCCTTTCCAATGCGATGGAAAGGAGCGGCAGCTGGTGGAATAGGCAAGCAAATGGATTGTAGTATGCACAGATTAGTTGACACGGTAGTCACCAGTGCTTTACCGACGGTGGAAGCCACACAAATCGCCAAATTCCTATTAGAGGATATAATCCTGAAGCATGGAGCTCCACGGGTTATCATTAAACCATGAACTAGTATTCCAGTCCAATCTGATGTCCGACATTAATCGACTTTGCAATATCATTCATTGAATGACAACAGCCTATCATCCGCAAACAAATGGCCTTACAGAGCGTTTCAACAAAACTCGAACAGATATGAATGTTGACGCCGAACAGAACTGGGACCAGATATTGCCGTTCGTCACATTCACCTACAACACTGCCAAGCGCTACACGACAGGTTTTACACCCTTCTATCTACTAGAAGGGCGAGAAGCTGAAACGCCGTTGGATTCGATGTTTCCTCTCTTCCCTAACGAGTTCAGTCAAGAAGACGATTACGTTAGTTATCTGATCAATAAGGCAGAAGAATCGAGGCAATTAGCTCGTGCACGAACTCTCGAGGCTCAACAGAAAGATCTCCGGCATTATGACTCCAAACATCGGATAGTGGCATACGAACCAGGGGATTTAGTGTGGATTTTTATTCCAGTTCGTAAAAAAGCGCTTTCAGAGGCTCCTCAAGAGACACTTTGGCCCTTATCAAGTTTTGAGGCGGTTGTCCAACGTTACCTATGAAGTACCCAATTTTGATCCTAGTTCTAGAAGGCGGAAACTGAAGGTAGTTGTCCACGTCTTGCGCATGAAGCCATACCATGACCCAGAGGAACAAGATGACCAACATTCTTATGCAAGTATGGATGTTCCGGAAAGGCATTTATTAATAGATTATTCCCCGTGAAGTAGAGCCACAAAATTAAATGTCATAACATCGAAACGCTGTTCTTCTAAGGAGGATGCAATGCCGCGTTGAAAAGACAGTCTACTCTCCATGGCCGAATGGTCATAGCACTGTTCTCATAATCAAGAGATCTTAAATTCGAATCCCGCTAGGGACAATTCATTGTTTGTGTAAATATTTAATTCCTTGATTTTATTTTCCTTTATTTCATGTCCCAGAAGATTCTGGACCTTTTATTTAGTTTACCAGACAAGTCTTTTGGACTTTTCTTACCGTTTCCAGAAAAGTATTCTGCAACTTTCCCTGCTAGTATAAAAGCAGATCTGCAAGTCACTGTGTTCTCAGTTCAGAGTTGAGTAAATAAATTGGTTTAGCTCTACTTGTGTGTGTCATTGGGTGCCACACTCTAGTACCTACGTGACAATATTCCTATTTCAAGTTCTTAAGAAAACTGAATCTTGCTCTTAAATCCTTTTTCGAGGAACTGCCGATTTTGTATTTATTTTAATGATTTTTTAAATGCTTTTTACAAATTCTAATCTGATACAATTTTCTCACTGGAAACCTCGTAAATGAAAATCGATTGCATGTTTCAAATCGTGTATAATTTCTCAGTATGTTCTGCAGTTTCTGAACTAGAAATGTTCTATTCGTTTAGGAATATTTTGCACTTCTTTTAACTCCTTACAATGCGAAAAATTGAATTTCATGTTATTTGGAATTCGTTGAACCCCCAATATTTAAAGAATGGATGGAAATGTAGAATATATTTTTTGTTCTGGAACTAATTGATATATTTCGTAAGCAATCTAAAAAATTTTAAGTAAACCATTTGATAAATCTAAACTAAAGGATTATTGCTTTATACCTTTCTTTAGCCCAGATGCCATTTTTGTCAATTTTTACTCTTGTAACTGATAGTTTGGTTTCATAGATGTTTTTCAATAATTTTTATGCACAAATTCACCTATTTCTCAGTTATTTCAAAAATAATCCCGACTGTTCTCGCATAACTTAAACCTTAAACTATGAAATGGATATTAAAAGAGCGGGTTTTTTGGATTAGTTGCGAAATCGTATATTGAAAATGGAGTAGCAATATAATGTCACGCTTTGGGTTATTTGGACATTAATACGTTGATTAAAAAAAATCTTTTATTTTCAAATTACTAATGGCAATTCGAATAGCTATTCTAATAGAATACTTGATGTGCAGATTATACACAATATAGATTCTTAAATTTAGAATAGTTTGGGGGAACAATTTCTCAATGATATTGGCTATTAAAACGATAAAATATTTCAATATACTTTGAAATGTATCTACATATTAGCCTCATGCCACAGGCGAGAGATAATTACAGTAGATAATTAACGTTCGATTTTTGGCGATTAATCTGAGATGCGGACAATACATATACATTCGGTTCTCGATTGCTTACTTTGGGCTTGTCTTAGTGATTGACATCAATATTTGACAGAACAATTGATATATTCGCTTAATTCATTCAGTTACTGCATTTACATTCATGTGAAATCAGATGTTTAACGGGTTGGCTGAAATCTGATACGAATCCGCATTTCAGATATTGAATAAAAACGTGACGTACATTTATCTAGCTCCCTTCTATTTATAGTTATCTTTTCTACTTGCAACCAGTTCCCCGAATTGAGTTTTTAAAAATTTCTTAATTTAAGAATGGAATAAAGATCTCACATTTCATCCATTTAGCACAAATCGATTTTCAGTTCTTGAGCGTTTCACGAGGTGAAACATTGTCGTTTCTTGAGGTTGAAGTTAAAACCTCGAAACGCATACAATTGGCTGTAAAGCCGCAATTAGTCTTTAGGAACATTCGTTCTTTTGAGAATTAAAAAGTCGTAAAGGATTTCTATTTGTCTGCATTTCATGTCTGAATAAAATAAACATTTAGATGTTTTTGTCTTTTGGCTGTATACAGTTTATCCTTAATATACTGATAAACGCCTTAATTTCATTTTGATTTACTTTCTTATTCGAGGTTTTTGGTGTCGTGCCTCGTTTCGTTGCCAATTTCAATGAAATAAACTTCAAATGGTGCAAAAGTGTAATAAAAGTAAACAATCGGAGAATCATTAGCACTCGGTTCTCAATCATGAGAACTTTTCCAAATTCTATTTCGCTCTCTGCACAAGAATGTAGTTCTCCTTCCCTGCCAATATTACTAAGCCATTTGTTTCCTCCCCAATGCTGCGTTTACCCGGTGGTAAGGACTTGGCTTCTGGAGCAGAGGGTTCTGGTTCAAGACCCTATTTTCACCGAAGAACCATATAAGCGGATCTGGTTGCATGTTAAATCCATAGAGGCAAGATGTCTTCCCTTTGGCGGAAGTTTGGAGAGGGGCTGCCAGCTCGGGTGTCCGTCTCGTCATCTGACCACAATTCCAAATTACGAGGCCCGTCCAAAAAGAACCGTAATATAATTAATCCAAACCAAAAGATCGCAAGTTGTTATTGTTGTTTCCAATGGCCCTTGCAATAGGCAAGCCCGCTGATTTGAAATCAACGATTTTAAGCCGAAAGGGAACGTCTCTTATTTTAGTAGCGCCAACTAGGGCCAAGAGTACGATTTTGCTACTCACGCATCACATTCGCTTGCACAGCCCCTTTTTACAGGGGGGGGCACATTCACACATCTCAGATAGAACAAATGAAGGACAACCATGCCCGAACCGGGACTCGAACCCGGGACGCCTAGATCACGGGGAAGACGCGCTACCCCAATACCAGGACGCCGGCTAAAGATCGCAAGTAAAAACAGAATTAAACCAATATCTCTACTAATTTACAGGCTTCTGGAAAAATACTAGTGTAAAACAGTATCTTCATCATAATGAACAAAATCGAACATGTAAAAATGAATAATATATGGAAGTCTTAAATTAATGCAGCTGCCAATATTTGTAATGAACATTTTAAATATGAACACATTGGTAATTTGAATTTTTAGTCTCATTACCTTATTCTAATTAATTGCGTAAATTACCATTGGAAAATTTACAATTTTCTGTCTGTTATTACCTGGATTTCATCCTCGCAGATTGCAAAATTTGTATCAGTCATTCAATAGATGCATTTTAGACAGCAGTGGTGTTAATACAAAATATTTTAGGTTTAAATCATTTAAACTATACTTTTATTCGGAAACTATTTTAAAACTATTAAATTTTAATCATTAATTATTGCATAATTTATTTACTTATCAATTTAGCATAAATGATTATTGACACAGTGTTAAATTTTGAACTTGCATCTTGGAAATAATGCCTCTTCTTGAAATATTTGCTTTCATAAACTGCAAAGGAAGGTCTTTCACTTATCCCCATCTTCGTAGAGCTTGTTCTTGCGAAAGTTTTGACAAGATTCAAAATAAATTTAAATCTATGTTAATTTAATAATTTGACTATCGAATGTAATTTTAATACGATTTATCTGAATTTCAGATTAATTTATCTTCAAAAGCTTTTGCAGGTCTTTGTCTTTCCTGATTATCAAAATTCGAGCAATAGAGGTAACGTAGCTTTAAATGGTTTTTAAAAAATTATAGAAATCGTGTTTAAACATTACAATCCTAATACGCATATTTACCTTCCCTGTTCTTGCATTTTACACCATGATGGTGATTTCTATCGTGTAGTTTCATGTAGTAAAATTAGTCAATCTATTGAACCAAAAATCATTTAAATGAAAAATGTGTCCAGAACTCAACATTTCAATCGTGTCTGCGAGGTTGACTAAGGCTTTTCATTTTGTGTGATCAGCAATCTTCGGATTTCGTGTGCCATCTGTAACCAAGCTTGTTATGTTTAAAACAAATCAAACAGAAAAAAAAGTTGCTCTACAATGATTTACTCTTTGCATAACACAGCATACGAAATAACTTCTTGGGGCATCACCATTTGTTGTAAACATACACGAATATCCTGTTTTACCTGGAGATGATATCATGAATGAAATACTATTATGCTATAAAATTCTGCTTTTACGGATTAAGGATTCACTAACAGAACAGCTTGGAACAAGCAGATAAATTCAAGCTCCATAAATGTGAATAAAAAAAGGTAGAAGTACAAATTTAGCAATTTTATATCCATAAAGGCTTTAAATTCCATCAAAAGCGTTTAAATCATGAAGTATCGCAAATTATAAAAAAAAGCAACTTACGATTCAACCCTTACCTCATTGACGAGCTAGATGATCTGTCAATTCCGAGTCATAGGCCTCGATCCTCCCAATTAACTTTGTTAAAATTACCTAAATTTGAGATGAAACAATGAAACTATTATTTTCCCATGTTTCTTTTTTCTCAGCAGTAGTATTTAAGGAAGTTGGAACGTTTTTGCTTTTTTATTACACAGGACAATGTGGGCTTCTCTTTCATCATTTAGAAGCTGTGATGAAGGTTTATAGGTCCAATCAGACAAAAAAAAAAGGATTGCTGATCATTTAGAACAAGGAGATTTAAACTTGGCTATGGTTAAACAACATGGTTAAACAATGTGACAATAAATCCACGAGGTTTTGCATCTAGTTTCTACTAGCAATTTTCATTGGCTAGATGGTGTAAGGATCTAAGGTCACAAAGAAGTTATTAGAATTTACCCAGAAAATATATGACATATAAAAACTGACACCGTGGATAAATGTAGAATTTAAATGCGCGTTTGATTATACAGAATATCTCATATTTTTGCACCTTTTGTGACTAAAATGTTAACATTTCTCTCGGATTTTTATTTTTTGTCATACGGAGATTTTTTTTAAGTACTCCCTTTGCTTAAGATATCTAAAATGGGTACTAGATAGAATTTTTTTAAAATCAAAACAACCCAGACTCTAGTACCTATATATAAACCACAGGAGTAAGTATCCCAATGAATTTAAATGAAAATTACTGTAAGAAGATGATAAAAAATAGCTATAATTGCATTAATTTATTATAAAATATTATACTCTATACAACATTAAAATATTTTGAAAAGAATGATGAGTATTCTACTAAGTAGATAATTAGTGAACTCTAATTGGAAAATTCTAAAAGTTAAGTGACTAGGAAAAACAATTTTTTTTTTGGGGGGGGGAGAATAAAAAAAACCATGAAAAGTAATTTATATGAAGGTAAAATAAAAATCAATAAATAAATTAAAATTTCCTTTAAAAATTTCAGCAAAATTTTATTCAATAATTCAGATTATAATACTTAAAGGAAAATTTATACTTCATATAAGTTTTATGAATTCAGACTTAAATGAAGACGTGAGATTTATAGAGTTAAATTATTATGAATTCAGTCATTTATAATTTTTCAGTTTAGAAAAAAAAATTCATGTATTACGAGGTAATGCAGCACCAAATAAAAGGTCAAATTGAGCCGAAAGGCTGCTTCTATTATTCCAATTGATTTTTCTAATTGCCATATTGTTGATGAACTGAGAAGTACTCTACTTGGAAAATACGAACCAATTTAGTAATAACATACGAAAATAATGCTTTTAAATTAATGCGATTACGCTAAAAGTTTATTGGTTATAATTCAAACCACCTTCACAGTTTCTATATTTATCTATCATTGTGTCTTCTAATTCCCTTTTAGGATTAGAACTTCTTCGACTAATGGTTGTTGGTTACTAATTGAAAACATTTAAATTTTTAAAGAATTGTTTCAAGAGATTTCGCCCTTTCTAGGTTTAATTTCCAATTCCTGGAGTAATCCTTTAAATGAATCCTTTTATGTAGCTAGCAAATAATAAGACCAGACGATTGGAATTAGATGGATAAAGGCAAATTTTCTTTCATTGTACTGGAAAATAAATTATCTGAATGTATTAATTTAAGACATTTCAATTTAATTTGGGATATAAATTTGCTTAAATGTAAACAGTTATTTCTAAATTATTGACCACATTTTTTTTATCAAAGACATCTCTAACTTATCAATTTATGCAATCTCTATTATGCGCATAAAGTGAGTAAATGGAACAGATGAAAGTGTGACTTTAAGTCACTGGTATTAGGTTTTTTCCCAAATATCACGCCAATTTGTTCTTATTATTTTTTCCACCTGAATGAAAACATTTTATTCTAAATAAATTGGGCATCAAATTAGTACGTATCTTATAATTTTAAAGCTGCAATTCTTATATAATTTATTTTCGTGTACTTCGGAAACGGATCAAATTTTGTATTTAGATAAGGGATTTTGCACACAAAAAAATTATTTTTTATAATTAACTATTAGAGTTTTTTTATGTGCTCTCATGCTGATAATGTCATATAGCACCATTTCTTAAATTTTGTGGTATTTGCATTGTTGCCATGGGATGATTACCTTCTGGTACCTAAAAATGTTGTGAGATGGCGTTATATTACATTATACGAATATGAATAAGTTCGAATCGTATGCAATAGCAACAATGCAATTATTTTGTTAACGAAGTGGAATAACATGTTAAACTAAGCGCATACATGATATATTTTATTTAAATGACCAGTGCAAATGTAGGTAAGAATGAAAAATATTCATATGTAATAACTATGTGATTCGTATGTAAATATTTCCTTCCGAAAAAACACGATTTTATTAAAAAAATGCCAAGCGTAGTTCGATTTTCCAGATACCACGTTTTTAAATCAAATTTCACTTTACCCCTTATTTAATGACGGTACTTAAAAGTTCTATTTAAATTCAGCTTATATCTTCATAATGTAACCATTTTCTTTCTGATAGTATTCAAAAGCAATACTATCAGATAGCAAGCAGCTAATATAAGTTAAAAGTAAAAATTAAAAATATTTAATTTTTAATTAAATTAATTAAGATATATCGATTAATTAAAAAATGTCCCCTTGGATTCCTTGGGATTATTCTGCAAGGAAACATAATTACTGGTGCAAAAATGAAGTTGAAAAATTGAGGGTAAATTTGGTAAAATTTTAGACTAAGCTTCTATTAAAAAAATCCTAAAAGTACATTTTCAGCACAAATTTTCATATAATGACAATAATTCAAGTTTCATTTGTCCATTTCTTTCACTTAGCTTAACTACATTATTTACTGCATTATAATCATATCGATTATTAGATTACACAAATTTATAATAAGAATTCCAATTTAACATTAATCCCTACTAGTAATAAAAATGGATGTGTGTGCGCTTCTATGTGTTGTTGCTCATGGGTTGTCCTAGAGTTATCAAATGTGGCTTTTTGTAATTTGTAGGATGAGGTTACATACCGCGGAATGATATTTTGAAATTTTAATTAAAAAACAAGGTATTCTTTATGTGTGTTTTTCCACATTATTTTTCAAAAATAAAATACAAAAAGAACTTTTTTTATCAAATTAATATTTAAAGCTTATTTTACAAAACTATATATCATTATAAAAGTGAAATTCAAATCATATTCATTGTTTGAACCAATATTGCAATTATTTATTTTTTAATATAAAAAAAATAGAATATTCAGTTTTCTTTTACTAGGTTGAATAATTTCAGTGCGATGCAGTTTTAATACTTCCCTTAGAGTACTAAAGGATAGAATGTTCTTTATCCAATGATAATTTCTAGCTACATTAAATCCCAGAGTCCATACACAAGATTTATAAGACGAAGAGTAGAAAATTTCAATCTTAAAAGAAGAGAATAAAATTAGATTCTGTAACTCTAGTTTGACAAGCTCGTGTCCAGTCAACCCCCTTTCAGCTTCAGCAGAGAAGCCAGCTATATCGTCTTAGACAACCCATTATTAACTTCTTTTGGGTTTTTTATTTAAGGTCATCATTTCTGCTAGTATCAAGATTTTTCACAATGCCACTTCTCACCATGATAAAGCGGTACTATAAGAGAAAGAAGCGATGCTCATTGGTGGCAGAGTATTACCTTTAAGATAAAAGGTTACTTAGACAGTGCTCTGCAAAAATGTTCTGACGTTCACCTTATGAAGGAATTTGTGAAATCCAAAGCAATCAAATGTTTTCGCAATTAAAATTTAGCAAGGTTCACGATTCATATTTCACATTCTTTATCTAACAGTGGCTCCTAATTACGATATCCGATACAAATTAGCACTGATATAGTTTCGTAAGGGAACATTCATCTTGCATACGTCGATAAGTAATATTGTATTATTATACATATGCTAGTGTAAACATTCCTTTCAGTACTTAATATTTCGAACAAATAATTGTAACTTTGTTATAATTACTAAAAATTAAAGTGAAAGTTTTTTATTATAAGACTTTTATAATTATCAATATCCAACAAGGGCGTGAGAATAATCATCCTTCTCAATAGCAGCCAGACTGAACAAGAAAGTCAAAGGGATTAGGGATACATGGATCAATGAGGGATTAGATTTTAATTCAAATTCGCAATTAATATTTCAATTAGCAAATAGATCATTCAAAAAGCTCTTACCTGTTAGAAAGGAATTGGAGGCAACAATTGGATTTTCCACATTTTATTTCAGAAACAGCAAGCACATTTACACAGTATCAAAAAGCACAAAGAAGAAAGCAACACAACTATATATCACATTATACAGCTGGAGACTGATTCAATATAAATGTTACGGCCAAAGCCCAAAGTTCGGCCAGTTCGCGAATTGGCTGGCTAATTCGCGTTTTGGCCAAATGTTTGGCCAAAGTTCGAAATACTTGCAATTAATATTGTATATTCTACATTGGCTGGACATTCCGCGAAGTGGCTGGGAATCTTTGGCCAATGCAATTGCAATGCCCAATGTAATTGCAATGCCAAGTGTAGAACAAATATATGTAAATGTAGGAGGAATCGACGGTTATGCAATTCGCAATGCCTTGGAAGTTCAACTTGTAATAAATAATGCTTAACACTATCGTAATTGTTTTCATCATTTGAAATTAGTGAAATTCACAATTAAAACAGGATACTTAAAAATAAGTAAAATGTACTCATTCTTGAGTACTTCGAGTTGTTATAATAGCTCCGAGTACAAAAGAATTAAATTTGAGAAATGCATGTATTCACTTTTTGAACACGTACAGGGATTCGAATACGAGTATGTATTTTTCCAAATCTGCAAAAATTATGCAAACCTAAATTTGCAAAAAGAAATCTTGACTGACATGGTTAGTCCCAGAGGAATTTGAACACAGACCGCTCGATCTATAGCCCAATGAGCTGCCAACTAGGCTAACTCGCACCAGAGTGGTGCATTCCAAGAAATATTTTAAGGGTGATCGTCAATCTTTTTCTGCTACATAGACCTTATGCTAAATTTTGCAGATAACATTCTCTTCTAAAATATCGATTCATAAAATATGAATTTTTTTACAAGGGTAAAAAGCAATATTAAGAGTAAATTAAAATAAATATAATGACATTTATGTGTAAAATATAAATAAGGACATGTTAAATTCGACAGATGACGCCAACAAAGAAATATTTTTAAATAATATTAACAACAAAACTATTTTTCCTTCATATTTGTTTTAATTAGCCCTTGTATTTGCTATTTGGTTTTGTAAAAATTTCATATTTTTTGAAGCGATCTCGGCAGACAATGTGATCTGGGATCTTTAACATTAGGTCTATGGAGCAGAAAATGACTAAGGATCACCCTTAAAGGTAGTTGACAAATTGAGTTCTTAGTTTGCCTTCGTATTCATACACGGTGCGCAACGCATTTGCTCAAGATATAATTCCTCATTTTGAAGGGTGCAAATCTAAACTTCTTTACGCTATCGTGTTATTACAGTATATACGTTCACTGAATAATTTTTATTATGGCTTTAGTATGAGAACAGAATAACACGAGATCATATTTTTATAAATTAAAAGCTTATTTTTAACTGAGAGGTGTCACTTATATTTGAAGTCGTTTCTGAAACCATTGTACTTATAAAAAACAGTACACAGAAATATTCATTTCTAAATACTTCAATGTATTAAAAAATGAATTCAACCTTTTTAACAATGTGTAAAATAATCTGCTCTTGCTTTCTTTCTTCTTACTTTGGCCGATCGACCCAAGCCACTTCGCGAACTGTCCGGCCAAAGCCCGAAATCAAGAAAAGATCGGACATTGGCCGGTAAGTTTACAGCAACGTTGGCCAAAACGCGAACTGGCCGATTTCGGCCTTTCGCCGTAACACAAAGAAATCCACGAGAGACACAAAGCGCCATTTAACGGAAAAACTTTGGAATTCAAGGGTGCAAGACTTAACAAGGAGTACATCCATGATAAGCCTGACTCCAGCATCGGAATACACTTTTTTAATTAATTATTAATTAATTAAGTCAAACTAGTATTAATTTAAAACACTTTAATCATTTAACACATTAGAATTTCGTCTTTTAATGGAGCTATTATATGGAATGAAATATAGATTATTGTTCCATTTAAAATATATTATCAAATTATTCATGGAATAAAAAATAAGTAAAATATAGCCTTTAATTTTAAATCGCATCTTCTTTGAAGGAATACATTCTAACTAAATGAAAACTTAAGTACATAGCTTCTTAAATGTATTTTTTGTAGACAAGAGCTAGACTCCCAGCTACAACTGAACCGATTTTGTCAATTTTTACTTCATATAAAGACACATGACTCCTAGATATGTCATCAGTTCGCGATTTTCCCCACGCAACCTTTCATTTTGAAGTGATATCACACACACACAAAAAATAATAGTAACGTTTACAGACAGTCAGACTCAATAATTGTACTGCATTTTGTAATTTTGTATATCAGTTTATTACATCATTTTTCAAGCATAGCAAAATAGATAGAGAGAGAGAGAAGGAATACTCTATACTTATTATGCAAATACAAGTTTAATTAAAATAATATTTTCTTTTGTTGTGATATGATGTAGCTTATCACAATTTGTTTTGTTCGTTTCAGTATCCTGAGACGACCACTTTTCGGCGATTCTATCTCACTAAGGGGTGACGGAAGGATGTGTGCATCTCCTGAATTTACTTTACTTAAATGTAAACATCTCCTCCTATCCTCTTTCGTCTCACACCTATTTTTTCCGAATTAAACTCATCCTAACGCATGTGCAAAAGCGAGGTGGGTTTTAGAATCCTTTGACAAACAATAGCTATGACCAAATAAATACTATTAATATGGTGCGTGAATATTTGGTTATCGAAAGCTCCGAGTTATATTATAAAACTTTAAAATAAATTGCACAAATCACATATAATTTTTCCAAAATATTTTTATAAAACGTATGTATAATTTAAATATATCTTACAGTAGTGTAATCTATAACTATGTTAAAGATCTTAAAACATTTAATTTACTATTACTGAGGATGCAAGCTACTTAAGGATGTAACTAATAAAAATTGTTCAAAAATAATTTCATTTTCCGATAATTCGTAGTTTTAACTTTGAGTCAACCACAAAAAATTTGAATTATAGACGATATTTTAGCCTTTGATAATAGTTGTTTCCTTTAAGATCCCATTCTAAGTTGACCTTCATTTTCACATTTCTTGATTTTGACAATAAAGAAAATGCTTACAATTTAAAAGAAGCCGTAAATTACGTTTTAAAAAAGATACCATTTATAAATTCATGTGAATTTTTCTACTTCTAGAGAAGTTAAGATGGGATATAAATTCAACGAGTTCTCTGCATCGAATTACTTTACGTATTGCAAACCATTAATGTTTTCTTAAAAGGAAATTCAAGGAGAAAAAAAAAGAAAATTTTGATTTATCTATTATTATTTATTATTAAATAATAAATGAAAAGAAAGTAATTTTAATAAATAAACCATTCATGATAATGATTTACTTTCTTTTATTCCTTTTTTAAAGGTCCTGTAAATAAATAACTTTATGACTATACAGTGTCTCACAAAAGTGATGGGACACTTGTGCTTTACAAAAGGAAACTGTAATAAAATAAATAAATAAACATGTACAAAAATTTTTTGGGTGTGTTTCATATTTAAAGTTAGTAGCAATTATTACATTACATACATTTTGTCAAAATATTAAAACATTAATTTAATAAAAATACAATTGTTTAGAACGGAACAAAAAATGGCTCACATAAGTGATGGGACACTTACTTTTTCATCAAATATTTATCCAAAAATTTTACTTTTTAAAAGGTTTTAATATTTTTTTGGATTTCCTTTTACTTTCTGGAGTGATTTTACCCCATTCTTCTTGAAGCACCGATTTTAATTGTTGTTTTGAAGAAAAGGTGTGTTTGCGAATTCTTGATTCCAATTCTTGCCAAATATTCTCTATGGGACTTAAGTCTGGAGATTATGGTGATGTTTTTATTATTTCAGGACAGTTATAAGGCAGCCAGGGTCTAACGTTCAAAGCAGTGTGCTTGGGGTCATTGTCCAGGTAGAATTTAAAATCTTTATGAAGGTTCAATTTTCTTGCTGAAGATTTCAAATTTTGCTTTAAAATGTCAATATACTTGTACTGATCCATTATACTGTCAATATAAACATGATTACCAACTCCAGCGGACGATATACACCCCCATACCATAACTCCTCCACCACCATGTTTTACTGTTGGCACCAAGTTCTGTTTGCGAAATTCTTCCCTGGGTTTTCTCCACACCAAGATTCTACCGTCAGAACCAAATATATTAACTTTACTCTCATCAGCAAATATAACTTTATTCCAGTAATCAGAATTCTTATTTATGTTGGATTTTGAGAAAGCTAGTCTGAGTTTTCTATTCTTTTCACTTACGAAGAATTTTTTTCTGGCTACTCTACCGTGATATCCAGCAGATCGAATTACCCTTCTAATAGTCTCAGGATTAACAATTATTCCATATAATGCTTGTAAATCAGCAGCAACTTTAAAAGCACTCTTTCGTGGATTTTTTTTTAATATTTCGAACGATAATTCGCTTTATTCCATTAGATAGATTTGATGGTCGGCCAGGTCTTCTTTTATCCTGAATAATATGATTCTTTTTATATCGTTTAATGACATTGAAAACTGTTGAAGGACACAAGTTAACTGTTTCAGCAGTTTTTCTAATAGATTTTCCACGTTCAATATGCAAATTAATAACTAATTTCCGAATTTCAGGCGAAGTTTTCTTTTCGTTTAGCATTCATGGCTGCACAGAGCTAAAAAACACAAAATCTCCAAATCAAACTGGAAAGAAATACTGCAGACGATTTTATAAATTATTGCCAATTGCTTTTTAGTAAAAATAAAACCACCAAAAATATTTTTATTGCTTATTTCAGACGATTTTTGTTGCATATCTAATGGTGTCCCATCACTTATGTGAGCTATTTTTTGCTCCGTTCTAAACAATTGTATTTTTATTAAATTAATATTTTAATATTTTGACAAAATGCATGTTATGTAATAATTGTTACTAAATTTAAGTATGAAAAACACCCACAAAAAATTTGTACATGTTTTTTTAATTTATTTTATTACAGTTTCCTTTTGTAAAGCACAATTGTCCCATCACTTTTGTGAGACACTGTATAGTACTTTCAATACAATAATTTTGCAACAAAACTTCAAAGGACACAGTACAACTGGTAAATATTGCTATAAAAATTTCAAAAGTGAGAAGTTTTTATCACTTATTTTTAATGAATTAATGGATTATACAAGTTCTTGAGTAAGTTAAAAGCTTTAATACGCCACGAGTAACACCTGATATTACGACAATCTATCTAATTAGATGACTCATTTATTTTCTATGTCTTAATTATGTGTTAAAAATAATTATTTAGTTTATAAATAGTTCGGTTAGATAATATTTACCAATTTTAGTTTTGAATTCGAAGTAGGGAAACTAGATTAGAATGACAGACGTTATTTTAGCGGGAATATATCTTTTAAATTGAGAAATTACATAGAAAAATTTGAAATACAAGTAAAATGAAATTAGAAACATACGAATTAATCAATTTTCGTTGTATTACTAAATGATTTCTTAATTCAGTTTTTAACTATTTTTAATATTATTTAACCGGAAATGGTCCGTATCAAGAGTCAATTAGTGTCTGATCATCGAACAATAAGTTTTCCTCCTATATTAAAAAAAAAAGTATCGCAAACTAGTAAGTTACACAAGCTAAACCCTGTCGTACATTTTCTATGTCATAATCAAAAGTATAGGGTAATAATGTTCAGATGATATTCTGGAAGGGGCATAGATATAAGAAGGAGCATAGCATCTTATGCTATAATCACAAATTTCGGATAATAATGCGATATGCTGTGAAGCTTTGTAACTCCTATGCCATAATCAAAGTGTCAGATAATAACGAGTCGGCTATGCTGTGGAGGCAGCATATTTCCTATGCCATAATCTCAAGTGTCAGGTCTTAATACAAAAGCAATGCTGTGAAGCATTGTAACTCTATGTTATAATCAAAAGTGTCGGGTAATAACGATCCGGTTTTGCTTTGGAGGAAGCATAGTTTCTATGCCATAATCGCAAATGCCAGGTAATAATGTGCAAGCAATGCTGTGGAGCATTGTAACTCCTATGTCATAATCAAAAGTGTCAGGTAATAATGCTCAGGCGACGCTCTAGAATCAGCGTAGCTCCTATGCGTAATCATAAATGTCGGGTAATAATGAGCATGCGATATGCTGTGAAACATTGTAACTCTTATGCCATAATCAAAATGTCGGGAAATAACGAACCGGCGACGTAGTGGTGGCAGTATAATTCCTATGCCATAATCAGAACTTTCAGGTTATACTGCGCAGGATATGCTGTTGAGGCAATGTACTTTCGGCAATGATTTTCCGTATTGTTCTTACTAATGATTGGAATTATCGTAAATTATCATGCATGTATCGCATAGAAACCGCCTTACTGCTTCGCTTGTTAATTTACGATATTTATCATCATTCATTCATTGACAGCCGTGTTAAATTTCTTAAAATGAGATTTATAAAGGCCCGTATGTCATCGGTGACCCCCAAGGCAGTAAAAGTGTTAATAAGAACCATAGAGAAAATTATAAGTTTCAAAAACTATGTTGTTTCACTGCATTACCTGCACTCCAGTGTACGAACGGACTTATATTAAGACCATAATTGTCTAGACTGACAGCAATTCAATATTATATATGAAATAATATTAATTTCCTTTGGCAACGGTAGATATAATTTTGGGAAATGTATACTTGTTACACCCAGAGGCAAGTACAGATTCTTTTGTATAGTTTATGAGCTATACTTATAAATTAATCACGGTTAGTGTATATTTTTGTGATGAATAAACTACTAATAAGTATTAAGACGTGAAATTTTGGTAAAGATTTAAGTCACTTAAAAGATGCATCAAAACACATTGCCAGTTCCCTCTAATTCTGGCAAAGATCGAAGAATCAGCAACATCTACATTAATCCTACATATGATCCAACTATCTGCAATATTCGACGAGCAGAAAATATAAACATAAATGGACAGAATCAAGAAGTGTCGAATCGCTTATCATATCAAGAGATAATTCGTAACAGCATTCAGATACCAGAAAATCCTCCAAGACGTAAAAAGCGTTGTCCATGTAAGGTAACATGCTTTTTAATTCCCTCTTCGAAATCAACATGCGATTTAAGTTTAGTTTCAGATAGTTTTTAGTTTACTAAATTAGTCACGTTTCTTTTCTTTGTTAAATGCAGGTTAAATGAAAATGAATACACTTTTTTCCGAATTTTTATTCCACAATTATTATAGTTGCTACTATTATTTCAAAGATAATGCTTGAAGAGACATCAAGAGGTCTGCATTCAGACATTATAGATATTCACTGTGTTCTTCTGCATGTATGCATGGCATACATTAATCAAATCTTCTGTAATATATTCATGTTGATGCTGGACATGACACAGTAATATTACTCATCAGTGATGATCGTTCCATTACATATTGACTACTTTAAAAAGAGATCGCACTGTATGTGATTTGGATATTGTAGTGGCCGAAGTAAAAATCATCTCTGTCAGCAGAGCGACAGACTCATAGATGCTGTTACATATCATTGAAGTATTGACCATAGATCTTCACTGATTTAAAATTCCGAAACACAACCGCTACTGGCAAATTTGGATTTCAATCGACCTATAAAAAGATGTCCAAAATATATATTTGGAACTATATATAGATAATATATATTTGGAAATATGTATTCTAAATAATAAATAATAAAATGTATAATAAATAATAATAAAAATAAATGGAAATATATATTTCAAAATATATATAATTATATATTTCAAAATATATATAA
>JAPMOR010088168.1:0-13404 GCA_026543865.1 Argiope aurantia | reverse complement strand
CAAAATATATATAATTATATATTTCAAAATATATATAATTATATATTCAGAAAAATTGCTGAGTTCACACCATATTTCATAATTATTGTTTGCCAACGCCATGAAAGTCCTTCATGGATCTACCCCTGGTTCACACTTTTATGCGGAGAGAAGAAGATAGACGTTTATTTGAAAGTATACGAGAAAGTTTGAGGAGACCACTTTTACTTGTTTAAATAAGATACAGATCTGATAAATCATGATTACACTGCTAAACAAATTATATTACTGAAGCTCTTTTTACTTATAAATTTGACCATTCAAAGCAAGTATGATATCCAAATTAATATTATCCAGGATGTTTTTAATATTTTCATAAATTTCCTTCCGTTTAAAATTAGAAAAAGATTTTTATGTATTAAAAAATATAAACGTCACTATCTTTAAAAATCAGCTTTGTAATTTTAATGAAAAATTCGTTTTTTAGAGAAATTCAAATTATTCAAATAGTTACATATAACAGGAAAAAAATATTCTTGAAATTAGTGTAAGTAAATTCCTTGCTCATCTTCTTTAGATTGTGCGGCAATGTTGTGCTTCAAACGGTAACTTTTAAGAGATTTAAATTATACTAGCTGTATTTATGTGGTAGGCATAGATAAATACGTATTTGATGACTAAAGAGTTCATTGACATAATTAAAGAGGTAAGATACATCGGATAAGTCGAGGAAGTCTTGATTTTTAGTTTTGAATTCAAATGTAATATTTTGGATTATTCTGCATTTTATTTATAAAGTTGTAAATTATATTGGAATAAGAAATTTTAATTACTCATATATTTTGAGTGTTATTTAGCATGGAGAATTCCTCAAACTAATTATTCCGTCTTTAAAAATAAAGTAGTAAATTATATTGAAATAAGAAATTTTAATTACTCATATATTTTGAATGTTATTTGGCATGGAGAATTCCACAGAAACTAATTATTCCGTATTTTATTTATAAAGTCGTAAATTATATTGAAATATGAAATTTTAATTACTTATATATTTTGAATATTATTTGGGATGAAGAATTCTTCAGAAACTAAAAATAAGCATAAGATTTAAATTTTATTTATTTCATGAGGAAGAAAGCTATTTTTTTCTTGAATTAAAAAATATTTATTTATTCGCTTCATGGAAAAAAAAGTTAAACACTGAAAAACAAATTAAATCTTCAATAAACAATGAAAATAAATTTTGAGGCATGAGTTTTGTTTGCAAACTATTTATCATCCTTCATTTTCTGAAGTTAAAAGTAATTTAACACGTCTTTGGCCCTAATAATGCAATCTGGATAAGCAATATAATAAAATTAGGTTTCGTTTTCTATCTCTTAGCTATAGTAAAGAGGGCGTCATATAATTAGATAGTAGGTATGCATCACAGGTGAGTCACACAGCAATCAGTAAGTTAATAGGTGTATTTTTAGGCGAATCATATAAATATGATTAAATGTTCCAGATTACTCGGGTAAATTCTTTTGTTCCAGATTCTTAAAACAATTCTCAAGATTGGCTTTGTTTTTTGACTTTTAATAAAACTTTTGAGAAAGTGTCCAAACTTAAATATTAGATTTTAAAGAATTTATCTTATTCAATGTAAACCATTTTTAAAAATGGAGTCATTTTATTCTTATCTGTAAATAGGATTGAGTATCATAATTTTATAATCATATGCTATTTGAGGTCATTGTTGGGCCGTGGTGGCCTGGTGGTAAGGTCTCGACTTGTGAGCCGTAGGGTTTCAAGTTCAAGAGCCCTTCCACCGAAGAACCGCCGTGTAAGGGGGTCTGTTGCAAGATAAATCAGTCAGGGCCAAACGTCCTCCCTTTGGTGTGGTGTGGAGAGGGGGTGCCAGTTCAGGTGTCGTCCTCGTCATCTGACCGTGGTTCAAAATTACGAGGTCCGTTCCAAAATAGCAATAGTGTGGCTTTAAACGGGACGTTAATATAACTAAACTTGTAGTCATTGTTAAGTAGAAGTGATAAAGAAACTAGAAACATGGGGCAATTCTGTTTTCGATTCGAATCCTTTTTAACCCATCCTTGATCTTTTAAGATCCTTAAAGTCTCCTAAACCTCCTCCTCCTATTTTCAGAAAACTCTGATCTGCAACTACGTTAGCTAAATGTTTTTTACGTCTTAATATGTTCATTGATCTTTTTGTTTCACGACTTCTATCTAATAAGACGATACATTGTCTAATATCTCTTCTCTGTACTAGAGAAGGGTAGATTTTATCATTGCACTTATTTTTTAATGTACCAGGGATTACTTGGCGATATTCAATGGCAAACACTTAGCTAAAGCTAAGCGAAATCGCCAAGCTCCATTATATATATGCTAAGATTTCGCCAAGAAAGTTGGAAAAGATTTGCGTTGTTTGAAAATTTATAATGTGGACCATAAAAAGGAACAGCCACTCTAATTAGATAATAAATACGAATCATGGGCTTGAATCAGTTAGGGTTGGTGCCTGGCTGACACGATAATATATACTTATTTTTATCTTGCACTTTATCAGATATCATTAACATTTTCACATTTGATATTTATGTCTTACGAAAATTCTTTTCATATTTCAGTTGTTTGATGAAGATCATAAAGAGGAACGGTTATTCATCGCTCATGTACTTCTTGTTACCCTGTTTGTGATGACATTTGGTGGTATCGGCATTTCCATTTTGATAAAAACCATTCCGTTGACGATCTTTCCAGACTTATGGAAGCTGACGATAGTTTTGGCATTTCTCACATTTTTAATAGGTGTATATGTAAGTTGTATATAATTACTATCATGGTAAGAACGGAGTTTTGAATCGTTTCTTTATTTGCTATGTATAAAAAATAACGTAGATACTAATTAACTAATCTCCTTTTCTGTATCTTTATATTATGATGCAGGCGCGTTCAGTATTAGTTGGCAATCAGTGGTGGATTTGCAAGCAAGCCGTTATAAAGAGGGCTGAAGGAATGTTAATTTAAAAACTTTAATTTCCCAGGTAAAAAATTTTAACCGCTTAACTGTTTTGCCCGCGTGCTATACGTACATCGATTTATTGAATTTTGGTAGTGGTAAGACAAAAATAAGCCATTGAATAATATAATTACTATTATACTATTGAATGGTTTATTTAAATACAATAGTGTAATTGAATATATTTAATAGTGTAATAATAGCTAAATAATTCAATAGTAAAATTACTCCGAATACATAGATAAGTCAAGTATTCAATGGATTTCCATTTGAATCAAAATAAGAAAGTATTCCAAAAATAGAAAGTGTCATCTTATTAAATATAAAAGAAAATAAAACAAGTGGTTAAAGAATACAAATTCTATAAATTTAAAAAAAATTCAGAATAATATCAATTGTTTGCCAAATATAATTTGTCCGATTCCAATGCGTTTCATTACTTTCACTTAAGTATTAAATATATTGATCCTAATATTAATCATCTTAATAAATATTGACCTTTGGCCACCTGCCGGTTCGCCAATCTTAATGTTCGTTTAAATTTTAATAATTAAATATTTTACGCAATTCCTACTTTAATAAATTCTTCATCAAAATATTTTTAAACTTCAAATTTTGATAGTCATATAATTCACTCATAATATTATAAAGGCCTTCAGTCATAACGTAATATGTATTTCTCTAATTTTCTGTTAGCTCTTGTAGAATTTATGCTTTAAATTAAAGTGGAAAGAATTAATCTGCAATTAATATAATAAAATTTTTTACTGAAACAAAGAATTTTTTTATAATATGATTACTGATTACAGAGTCACTGAGCGTTTAAACTCTGTGGGCACTAAAGAATATCTTTCTTAATTTATGTAATATCTCAAGAATTTGTCAACAAAATTTTCTCAGATTCATTATGAACAGATCGATTAATTAACAATGTTTCATTTTAAATGCATCAAACACTAAGAAAATAAAATGAATCATTTAAAATAATCGGTCGAAAACAGGTTTTAAAAACTACTTAAAAAACCATGTACTTAAAACTATAAGCATATACAAAAAATATATAAATAACACAAATACAATTTAATTATAAAAGCATGCAACTAACCTAAAAATAATTTAAATCAAGAATCATCCGTTGATAATATTGTCAACAATCAGAACACAATGCACATGCGTGATTTTTCTACGCCAGTTACGGTAACGCTATGCAGATTAAAAAATTTTAATTTCCTTTATTCTGAGTTATTTTAATTCAAAAGTACTTCAGAATGAATATGAAAGATCGATTAATTATCAATGTTTAATTTTAAAGGCATAAAACATTAAGGAAATAAACAGAATCGTTTGAAATAATCGGCCGAAAAATGTTAACCCTAGCCTCTTTACTGTTGAGGGAAAAAAAAAAAAAAACGAAGCCTTAATCATTTGGCGTTGGGGAAAATGAAAAGATTTTTTGTCAGGAAAGTTAGTTTTTAATTAATAATTAAAATTCTAATCAAAATTTCAAAAAAATGGACCCCAGTACCAGGGACCCAGACCCACGTACTAAATTTGGTAGCTGTAGATCAAATGGTCTTTTCTGTACAGCGCCAAAACACACGCACACACACACGAGCTTTATATAAGTATATAGATAAAAGTGGATGTGCGATAATTATGAACAATAATAAATATTGTTATCAAAAAATCTATTCGTAAAATATTTGATCACACAACTTTATAAAAATAGAAACATTTTTCAGAAGATTGTAGACTTTGTAATTAATTTTATGAGTATAATAACTTTTTAATGGTTGATTCAATATCAATTAACCAATCCGTACTCAAAGGAAAACTTTTGTTGGTATATTAATCTATTCTCTGTAAGGAAAATATTAATTTCTTTTTCAATTGAATAATACAGAATTTTTCGTAATACATAAGTTTTCAATTGAATAATACAGAAAGTTTCGTAATACATAAGTTTTCAATTGAATAATACAGAAAGTTTCGTAATAATACCTAATTTTTAGATTAATAATGCATAAAGTTTTGAAATACATAATTTTTCGATTGGATAATGCATAAAGTTTTGTAATAATGCATAATTTTTCGATTGAATAATGCATAAAGTTTCGTAATATGTAATTTTTCAATTGAATAATGCATAAAGTTTCGTAATATGTAATTTTTCAATTGAATGATGCATAAAGTTTAGTAATACTACATAATTTTTCAATTGAATAATACCAAATGTTATGCTCATGTAATAATACATAATGTTTCAGATATGCTGGGAAGACAACATCTATAGACCATCATAGCAACGTCAGGGGAGGATGAACATTATTATTACATAAATTGAAACTTTGGCAGCAAATTGGTCATTCAATTCATTACCCGTTCCTCCAAAGGAAATGAACATCAGCGACATAAAAGAATATGTTAAAAGAATCTGTATATGTTTTTAATTTTAGTTAGTTTTAAGACAAAGTGTTGGTAGAAACAAATACTAATCAACTCAACTACTACGATTATTTTCCAAATATGAAGCAATATTTTAAAACATTTTTTGTCTTTATATTACATTTGTATTTACATTATTACATTTATTACATTTGTATAGAAAATACAACTTCATTTATTTAGAAAATACAATTGCAATTCTATAGAAAAGGCAAATGCGATTGCTTTGAAAGAATGTCCTATATAAACTTAAATTACTCCCAAGACAAAAATAAAAGATTCTTTTTACTTCAAATTGTTATTAATATTTTTGTGTACTCTCAACAGACTTGTTTCGCAAAAAATTTTTACTCCTCCAAATAGAGATATATTAATGAGATTCAGCATACATTATACTAAATACTGGAGAAAAAAGAAATGTGAATCTTTGAGTTTACAAATAAGCAATAATTTTTTTTGAACTATTAAAACCCTTTCGCGACGGGCGTGTCATATATGCATCACCAGCAAACGTATCTCACAGCCGTGCGTACCACCTGTGCTTTTTTGGAAATCGAACTCATGAGACGGTGATATATATGGGCATTTTAAACTGGAATAATTTTTGAACGCTACTAGATGGCTCCCTGTGTCCATTACTTTTGAAATTAATACAGTTTTAGTATCCTGACCTTCAGTTTGCTCATATTCAGCTTTTGGTATTTTACTCATCAGCTGTTGTGGGGGAGGGGGGAGGTAATGTAAATAAGATGCATTAGAGAGTAATGTAAATAAACATAGCTGGTTTATTATGGCAAAAAAAAATGCGATTTGCCAAAGGAAGAAATTGCTTGCAGTATGAATAATCTGAAAAGGCAGCAAATATGACGCTATTGAGATTTACACTTTATTTTTTGTGGATTTTTTTTCAAAGTCAGACTTGCGACGTTAAAGCCCCGTCCCGTGCGTGCGTCTAGGATAGAGGCCTCCAGTCGAAAAGGGTTAATGTATGATTTTTACTTTTAAGCCATTTACCTAAGGATGGCATTGAACTAAAGAGCATACATTAATTTCCATTATTAAAATCATCATTTTTTTTTTAACTTCCAATAACTTCTGATAGATTTTGCCACTCCTAAGCTTTTCAATGAATTTTTGAAAACAAAAAATATCAATATTTTATGCTGTTTATTTATTTTTAAAAAAGCTATAAATAATTGTTTGAAATACAAAAGTGCAGTCTTAAGACTACATTTAATATAAATTATCATTACAGGCAAACTCGTGATATAATGACTAAGAAATTCATAAATTTACAAAAATAATGGAATGAACAAATTTTGAATTTTTTTGCTGAGATCAGTTTTTTTTTTTTTTTTTTTTTTTTTTACCCCTTCTTAATAGTACCAACAAGAGAGAAACTTGTATTATTATTAACAGGTGCACTGAAAATAGTCTTTCATTGAAGGAGATGCTGTATCATATTTTTATCTATATCTCTCTAATGATCTAAATAATTGATTTGCGTACCATAATTTCCTTGGCCAGAATATTAAAGAAAAAAATTTGAAGATAATTTTAAAAAAGTGAAATCCACTGTCTCAAATTTCAAGTTACCATTTTTTTTAATATGTGTTACTAATCTGGTAAAAAAAACATATTCTCACATGACTCATATTTTACCAGCATTTAAAATAAACGATGGTTTTTTAGCCATCTCAAAATGAATCTAATTCTGAAATTTTTTTCTCGATAACGGAAATTTTTTCGTGAAAAATCAGTTTAAACCGGTTTTAAACAACACGCAACTAACAGATTTCGCATGCGTTGATATTTAGAAAACTATGTTTTATTTGCATCTCAAAATTGTTTGAGATCCAAAGTTTTATCTCGAATGTGTGTGTGTGTGTAAAGCCGGTTTAAACTAGTTTGGAATGATCATGTGACTATTTTAGAAAAGCGATGGTTTCTTTTTCCCCTATCTCAAAATCGTTCGAGCTAAAAAATATTATTTGCCAGCTAGAAAAACTGAATATTTAATATATAATATAGATTTTAATACTTCCTCTCGCTGTTTCGCGTTCATTGACATTTTTTTCTCTGTGTTCTTCGGACGATAGCTTCTTACGACCCTACCCTTTATTTCCCATGGGCCGCGGTGGCCTGGTGATATGTCTCGGCTTCGGAACCGGAGGGTTTCAAGTTCGAGACCCGATTCCACCGAAGAACCGTCGTGTAGGGTCAGTTGCACGTTAAATCAGTACTGACCAAACGTCCTCCCGCTGGTGTGGTGTGGAGAGGGGGTGCCAGCTCAGGTGTCGTCCTCGTCATCTGACCGCGGTTCAAAATTACGAGGTCCTTCCCAAAATAGCCCAAGTGTTGCTTCAAACGGGACATTAATATAACTAAACCAAACCAAACCAGCTTTATTTCTCATACAGGAGAATCGGGTAGAGTGCTGACATTCGCACCCAGGCGCAACATTTTGTTAGCGATAAGTGGATAAATGGAACCACTTTCTTTATCATTTATAATAACGCTAAATGTGAAAAATTGATGCCACAAAAATATTAAATCGTCAATTTTCTGGCCGTTTATTTTGTGGCTTTAAAACCACTAATATATGTCTTAAAATATGTCTTTGTAATTACTGGTATTTTGATCAAAAAGTTAAATAACTTCAATGGAAACCAGATGATCAGAAGATCGAATCTGCAAACCTCTACTCTTAAAAAAGGGACTCTGGTCCAGTACCACGATGGCCCTATAGCAGTAAAGATACTGTTAACCTATCGCGTTATCTTCACTGTAATATTAAATTCCCTACAAAAATTGCATGACATGCATTAGACAAATATAAGTCAAATAATCAGATTTCATCATTCCCTACAAAAGCTTCAACATTCAGATTACATTATAATGGTCACTTTTACATAGCTTGAGTGTGACATTCATTAGACAAATATAAGTCAAATCACCAGATTTCATCATTCCCTACAAAAGCTTCAACGTTCATATTATATTACAGCGGACCCTGCTACATAATTTGAATGTGACATTCATTAGACAAATATAAGTCAAATCATCAGATTTCACCGTTCCCTACAAAAGCTTCAACGTTCATATAACACTACAGTGGGTTCTGCTGCATAATTTGAATGTGACATTCAGTGGAAAAATATAAGTCAAGCCATCAGATTTCACCATTATGTTATTGGTAATACCGAGATTTGAAATTTTCAACTTGTTTTTCCGTCGTATGTCTTGGATTTGATTTACATTAATTAATGTAGTCAAATGGCAAGGTCTTCGCATCCGAGAATTCTAGATTCTAATTTATATAGAATCGTGGAGATAGAAGACAGCGTGTTTCAAAATGGTAATACAAATGAAAATATGGCAATACAAAATAAAAAATTCAGTTGAAACTGGTTCTCATCTGACGCTGAAACAAGATGTATAATACCTTAATTGTCATAAATTAAATGTATCCTATTGTAATTTTAAATGTAATCTTTTGATTTTTTTTTACTTATAAGTTTATTATGAAGCTCTGGATTTCTTAGATATTTTTATAAAATTGGGGACTTACTTTAAAATTTTGCTATTATATATCGACTACTAACACATAATTTTAGGATGGAATTCTAATTTTCAATCATAATTATGTCTTAAGCGCGCTTCTCTCCAAATTACCTCGCTCCGATTGCATTTGTTTTTCACGAAATCCTTTTGTTGAATACAAAAGGATTCTTGATTATCCTACAATTGATAATAAATCTGCAATATAATGTACCATCAATAATCTTCTGAAATCAAATACAAATTTCACCTCCAATTACAACACTATTTCATGGCCTTCATTTTATCGATCATTTCAAATTATGACAGGAATATTGTATTTTGAGTAATCTTCATAGAGTTTTAAATTACACTCCTTGTCATCTGACCACGACTTAAAGTGAGTAATGTCACGAAATGGTTCTTCAAAAATTAATAATACATTAATCCAAATAAGCATAGAAAATAAAAACATAATATCAGGTTTAACTGCAGAACTACAAGAGGTCAGCATAGATTATACTAGAGATCAGCCATGACTGATCCATCAGATTCAGCATTAAATATGATCAGGTATCATTTTTATAACTAGCAAAAGAAAAAAACATTATTTCACACAGTGTGCTAAAATTCTTCCGCAAGAATGGGCATTAGGAGTAGATGTAGGATTTGTGTTGATAAAACACTCTGAATAATGGGCATACAGACTCTAAAGGTCATGCGCATGAAATCGATCATAAATGTTATTTAAAATGGATTATACTTTCTTAAAGTTTACGTTTTTCTGAATTTAAAGACATCTTTAAAGTTTTAAAATGGACTACACAAGAAATGACGACCGAATATGGGTAAGAAATGTTTTGCAATCTTATTAACGTTTTGATTTCTTTTACAAATAGTAAGAAATTAAGTGTTTTATTTTATTAATAGCAAAACTATTCCCTTGGTGTAATATATGAGGTTTTCAACTCACATAGAATGAAAGTTCACTTTGACACATATATCTTTCAGTGTAAAGAGAGCTTAAGATGTAATTCTTAAATTATACTATATCAACTATCTTTAATTATTTTGAGTATACATACAGACTATTTCATACAAATATATATTCTTTAAAATTTATTTAATCATAACTTTTTTATATGGCTTGATTCCAGTATGCCCTAATATCTCGTATCTTTGTTCCCGGGAAATGAAATGCTTTGCCTTATGAATAAAAAAATAAATATTTATTATGCATAGTTTAGGCAATATTTTATGTTTTCTAAAATATGAAAATACTATCAAATAATTAGTGCGTATCCTTATTTTGTAAAATTTCGGAATGTTTTTTTTTCCAATAAAAAGACATAATCAGTTTAATAATCATAATCAATTGCTGAACTGTATTTCAAAACAATTTCCTGTTTCAAATCATCAATTAATAAATTGTCATTAATTTTATGAAATTAGCATTTTATTTATAATATGATAATATAATATAACATTTTTAAATAGTATATTTGATTAACAAATGGTTCAATACATAATAACATTCTGGAATATATCCGATTTTAAAAAAACTAAACTTTAAATTTTGCGTTTATGAATTTTATATTAAACCGCGTTATTTTGCGTTTATTACTATTTTTATATTAAACCTGTAACTTAAATGATTTTTTTAAGAAATCAGGCATTTTCTATTTTGATTGTGCTTTCATTAAAAAAAAACATCTGGAAGAGATGCAAATTTCTGCAGTTTTATTTTATTTTATTTAAAAAGCTAGTATTAAGTATTATTTGCGTTATTTTATACTTAATATTCGATAATATTAAGTACAAAATAATGTACTTAATATTATCCAATGTGCGAAATTACAAATTTAATAACCAAAAAATTGAAAAATATTATAAAGCACACACAAAAATGTCTTTAAACTTTCATTGATATTGGGGAAAATACTGTATTGAAATGCAATAAGTATTAATGAAAATCTTATATTTTGAATCTCTAAATGTGGTAAAAATGCTTTTCAGCAATACTGTGATGTGAAAATTTTAAAAGAAAAATAAACCTTAAAATTTCGAATATATTTTAACAAATATCATAAAAATATTTAAAATTCTTCATTAACTATTTCGGAATAAATAATTATTTTCTAAATTTGGTGACTTTAGGACAAACAATCATCTCTGTTGAGTGTTTTGGACAAATTTTCCGTAAGGCATTTCATATATAAAGATCACCATATTATAACATGCATAATATGGGGAGACATTCTATTAAAATCTCACCAGGCAAAATAAATTAGTTTACCATTATCATAAATGTAAAGCACATGTTTCGTTTTCATCTATATTCTATTTTAACATATAAAATAATTCAGTCGTGGTTCGAATCGTACCATTTATGATACAAAATAAACAATTTTGTGTATCGTTTGCTTGTTTTTACAAAAATAAGTAGGCGATTTGAATTGCCATGAAAAATAGCGAAATATGGGGGAAAATATATATTCATCATTGAGTGCGAAAGCTTAATTAGATTATGGGTAAACCTTGAAAACATGCATATTTAAAAAATATATATATTTTTCAAAATTTTTGAAATTAAATTTTTTATTTATTACATAAAAAGCAATAACCTGCAAAAATTCCAAATCGATAACTGAATTTCTTTTTGAAAAATGTGACCTTTTTTTAAAACAAAGTCATCGAAAAATGCTTCTAAATACTTTTGTCAAATTTGGATAAGAAATAATAATATTACTTTGTAATGGCTGGTTCAAGAGGAACAATAATTAGTTTTCGCAAATCAAAGGGTCATTGTGAAATACGTTTCAAGTGTAATAATTAAGAAAAAAATTACAAGCTGATTCTTTCTTAAACCTAAATGTTATCGCTTATAATTGCAGAAATAAAATGGGAAATACAAATTCAATTTTCACCATGTTCTAACACAAGACCGTTATAATACTATCTGATATCAAATTGCAATAAAATTTTAAAACTATTTTCCGATTACAGAATCCTGATTGAAAAAAGAAAAAATATTTAGAGCCATATTTCGACAAACTAGATTTTTTTCCCTTCAAAAAAGTCGAATTTTTCCAAAAAAAAATGAAAATATGGATTTAAAATTTTACCAATTGTTCCTTTCTAAGCAACACATATGAATTTAATTCCAAAATTTTTGCTTAGATTTTTTAAATGAAAAATACTTTTCCAAAGTTTCACTTTTTAAAATTTTATCCGATATCAAATTAATCCCTTTGTGGCCAATGAAGAATTGCGCATCGAAATACTGAGCATTTAGTTTTAAATCTACAATTAAGTGAATGTATTAAATAATTTTAAATTTCCAAAATCGCTAAAACGCTTCAATAATTCAAATATTCATACATTATTATAAGAATTAAACTAACAATAAATGTCACAAATAGGTGTTGTTTTTAAGATGTTAATTAAATTCATAACTCAAGAGATTAAATTATCCTGGTCTTCAAAAGTTCGTTTTACGGATTTTTTTAATATCCAAATTGTTTTATTTTTATTTATTTTTTTATTTTGAACACTTTTTCTCAGATTAATATTTTTAGATTTCAGTATAAAAAAACTGGTATTTCAACTTTGACCATTACTCAGTCAATTCAACAATTTAACCAATGGAATTGTTGTTATAAATTTTTCCCATATCAAAGAAAATTCGATTACCTTAATTATTTTTTTATCTAAAATTAAATTTTCATATAAAATTTAATTTTAAAAATATTGTATATTATAACATTTTTCTACTTAGTGAAAACAAATGCTACAGCATTCATGCCCGATTACGTGCCTTTCTTGCAAACTAAATTTCATTCACTCCTTTATTATATCAGGGCCGTTGTGACCTGGTGATACGATCTCTGTTTCGAAGCCGGAAGGCTCCGAGACTCAATTCCACTAAAGAACCATTGTGAAAGCGAGTCTGGTGCAGTCTAAATCCGTCGGGGAGAAATGTCCTCGAGCTGTTATAGTGCGGAAGTTTGGAGAGGGGTTCCAGATCAATCTCCATCTTCGCCATCTCAGCATGATTCAAAATTACGAGGTCCGTACCAAAATAGCCCTAGGGTTGCTTTAAAACGGACGTTAATATAGCTAAACTAAACATTTATTATATTGTTCCCCTTTTTTATCAAATTAATGAGAATAATTATATATATATTGTCACGTAGATACTTTAGTATAGAACTTAATGACACACACAAGAGGTAGAGCTAAACCAATTTATTAACTGAACTCAGAACTGAAAATACAGTAACTGACAAATCTTCTGCTTTTATATAAGCAGAGAAAGTTCCAGAATACTCTTTTGGAGACGATAGGAAAAGTCCAGAACACTTGTCTGGTAAACTAAAGAAATGTCCAGAACACTTGTCTGGTAAACTAAAGAAATGT
>JAPMOR010088119.1:1607-16103 GCA_026543865.1 Argiope aurantia | reverse complement strand
TGTCGTTCAGCCGGTAAATTTGTAAACCCAAAAAGGGATTTTGTTGCGGTGAGGAAATTTAATATGTGAGCTTTATGCCGAATGTTATATATGTATTATGAATTAATTCCATCTATGCATGCGCCGTTTTTCTGTCAATGCATAAGTAGTCGAGGTGGCTAAATGGCCACCTATCTGAACAGAATGCGATAGTTGTGCTATCTGTGTTTATAGCATATTATCTTATATAATATACTATATATCTATCTATCTGGACTGTATGTTTATATCCTGCTGTCTTTACATTATGCAATACTATGCTACATATGTTATCCAGATAGATACTATCTAGCCGAATAACTATCCAGACTAAACTTATACAGATAAACAGCATATTGTTTGGTATAATATGCTATCTATCAGAATAATTTGCTATCTATTTTTATAGCATACTATCTATAAATTGTAATAGACATGATGCAAAAATCTTTAATCTAGCAGGGTAGGTCTGTCGAACCTAGAACTAAAATTTAGAACATAGTTACTTTTTGAATAGTAGGTGCTCACTAAAAAACAAAAAAAATGTTAATTTTAAATGGATTTATTATTAAAAATTAAAGAAATGTTTTCGTTTACCCATAATAGCCTAAGGGCATAATTTTGTATAAAATCCATTTTAGTTCCGTCTTAAATTTCAAAAGTTTTACACTTTTAGTAATAAAACATTCTCCTCATTTTAACAAATTTCTCAAAATATTCTTATTTTGCAACAATATTTCTCATTGCTTTTGCTAATGAATTTATATTCATGCCTTTCTCAATGATGTTAAATACTTTTCTGTGTGCACGTTATTCCTGCCCCATAATTAAAAGAAAATTTTAAAGATGAATGAATTGAGTCTAAAATAGTGTCGTGCTGACGTGATCCTATTTAGAGGGGCGAATTTATTTAATTTTTTTTTTTACTTTATATATTTCTTATGCTTACATTATTTATCAGTACTTTTGACACTTATTTTCTCAGGAATTTATTTTGCAATTAATTTGTGATCTATCAAATTTCTTTTTTTTTTCATTTTTATTAGTTTTTTTACTTCTTTTCTTTATTCAGCGTGATTTTTAAAAAATTATCTTGCAAAATACGAGGCATTAATCATATAATTATTTAAAGTTACGTCATTGCTACCTGAAATGACTGCGAGAATTTAACACAAGCAAGTGAATAGCATACATTTTATTACAAAAATTGGAAAAGTTGCAAAATACATGGAAAACAGGTATACATATTGAATACAACTTTAAATATTTTAACACATTTCTAAGATCGAGTCATTGAATCCTGATGTGCCTGGAAAGTTACTGGAATTCTTGGTTGGACCTTTTTATAATGCAAAACTCAAGACCAATCACTGTCTTTCCAAAATCGTTTATGAGATTTTATGACCTTGGCATCAAGTGCTACATGAAATGACCGCGAGAATTTAACATAATCAAACAAGCAGTGCATATTTTATTCCAAAAATAGGAAAATTGCGAAGTATTCAAAAAGCAAATAAAATATATAAAGCTCTATTCAATATGTATAACACATTTCAGATCATTGAATCGTGATGATTCTGAGAAATTCCCCGAAAGTCTTGTGTGCCTTTTTTTATACAAGATTCAAACCTTATCACTTTCTTCCATGCATTGTTTGAACAAGTTTTAAGGTCATGGCATCAAATGCGATGGCGTTTACATCTATCAGAAATAGTTTCAGAATCGCAATTTTGCTGAAGAATTTTTTGTACAACTCATTTTTTTTATATATTAAAACCACAATATGTAAATTCTAATTAAGCTCTACAGTCACTGTGATTGCAATCGTCGTCTTTTTTTGGAACTCATAAACAGCTTCATTTGTTCGATGGCTTCTTTCATTACATTTTGAATTTCGTCGACAATACTTTTTGGCTGAAGTTATATTCTCTTACATGGAGTATACCGTTATGATACTCGACAACGTAGATCGAAAAACGCTCATAATATTAGTCATTGTGATTGTCATAAATCCAAACAAATGAGAGCCGATAATTTAACCTCTTTCAACGTCTGGGATTTCTGATACTCACCACTGTACAAAAAACTTCAATGACTTCAGCATCCTTAACAAAAAGTTGATAAGAAACTAATATATTGTTACGAAATTTTCTTTACCGGGGTTTGGATAGTGGATGTGATATGGTATAAAGAACGCTCAATCAGCAGACGGTAGTAGAAAGTAAAACAACGACGTTTATTTACACGAAGACACACAGGACAGCACAAAAGCGACAAATATATACAGCACAGAAGACGATTATCTTCACCCGAGACGTGTAGCATACAACAGCACACACAGCAGCATACAACCAGAATCTACTGCAGACAGTAGCGCACAGCTCAGTTCAGCACTAGCTTGACTCAGTCGCTTCCGACTACTCCGTCTTCTACTTCTCCAACTCTGACTCGGATTACTGACTTTGCTCCGTCGATTCCGCTTACTCTTCTTCGACCACTCCGTCCACTCTGACTACTGGCTTGCCTTCTCTGGCAGCTGCAGCCCCTTTTATAGGTCTCAGGAGGCGGGCTAGAAGCCTCTCAACCAATCAGGAACGTTCGAGGCGTATCTCGGTTCCTACTGGACGGATAGGGAAAATTCTCGAAGTTTCGGGTATTATCTATTTTGGCGCCAAAGTCGCCAAATTCGTCGCCAAGTCGCCAAATGGTCTCCAAGTTTGTCGCCAAGCTCTGGGACCTTCGACGCGCCACCTGGACGCCGTCTAGTACCGATGACTTTAAAACTTTCTTTCCGACGATGGAACAAACTATGCTGGGTAGCCGAATTGCAGGTTTGTAACAATATTGTTACAAACCTGCTTCCCAGCATAGTTTGTTCCATCAACAGAAAGACTATTTTAAAGTCATCGGTATTAGACCGAGTCCCGGTGTCGCGTCGGAGATCCCAGAGCTTGGCGATAAACTTGGCGACCATTTGGAGACTTGACGACGAATTTGACGATTTTGGCGCCAAAATAGATTATACCCGAAAGATCGAGAATTTTCCCGATCCGTCGAGTAAGAACCGAGATACGCCTCGAACGTTCCTGATTGGTTGAGAGGCTTCTAGCCCAGCCTCCTGAGACCTATAAAAGGAGCCAGTCTGTGCTGCTAGGGTCGTCGTCGGAGAGTAGTCGAAGAAGAATAGTCGGAAACGACGGAGCGGAGTAGTCGGTAGTGACAGAGCGGAGTAGTCGGAAGCAACAGAGCGGAGTAGTCGGAAGCGACAGAGAAGAATTGATCTTCCAGGGATTAGCAGATCAGCGATGGAGTCAAGCTAGTGCTGGACTAAGCTGTGCGCTACTGTCTGTAGTAGATTCTTGTTGTATGCTGCACGACTCGGCTGAATATAATCGTCATCTATGCTGTATATAGTTGTCGTTTTTGTGCTGTTCTGTGTGTCTTCGTGTAAATAAACGTCGTTGTTTCTTTTTCTACTGCCGCCTGCTGATTGAGCGTTCTCCACACCATATAACTTCCACTATCCAAACGAACCCCGGGAAAAATTCGTAACAATATCCATTGCTTGCATGCAATACATATTGTGATGGTAACATCTGCATGCCATTAATATGGAAACATTTTGCAATTGAAAAGTATTAAATATTGCCACAGATATTGATGGCTATTGTAATTATAATGTCTGTTAATTGTAAAAGATAATCAAATCCGTTGCATCATTATCAAATTAACGTTCTTATTGATCAAACAAGTGTTTATTGAATGAAAAAAAATTACAACTGGAAATCGGAGACTATTGTTCTTAACCATTACATAGATGTCGGAAAAGCATCCTTTAGAATGATTCTTTAGCATTGTCCGTCCACACGTATAGGTATGTACCTATTATGTTCTCCTAGATAATTATTAAGTTAAATTTATACCAGTGTTTATCTTATCTATCTTATCTGGATGTTTCTCCAATCTTATACTCAACACGAAAGCGTTTCATATACTGCATATCTAAATGTTTCTTATTCGATCTTTAGAATTTTATCCTTTTATTCGGCTTGCGACATGGTTAAATTCCGACTTCGGGCCCGCTGGATTCATTATGGTATCAATTCTGAGGAACCTCATCCTCTGATCAGGGTTCAAAGTTTGAGTTCCGCCCTAAAATAGTCCTAGTATAATGCTTTTGAACCGGACATAGCTAAACTATCTTTCCACTCTTCACATGTTTTTATACGTTGTAGTGGGTGGGATATTAGATTGCAGTTTTCTTTTTATTCAAATAAATTTGAAGTTAAAATTAGATTCATTCATCAATGAAATCATAATCCTAGAAAAACATTTTCCGATAGATATTAAATTTCTACTTAACTTTCTAGAAAATACTGCTCATTCCATTATTATTATTATTATCATTATTTTGCAACTCTGAATTTTGTACACTTGTTCTAAATTTAAACAAGCTGTAAATTCGATGGACTTCCTTGTGAGATATTGAATAATTTTAAGAAAGTATTTTAACTCAATTAATTAAAAACCCCAAAATGAAAAATTTCGGAAATAATTAGCGTATAGTTGAATTTTACCCCAGTAATATCACTATTAGCGGTAAATTTTTACAAAAGACCACAAAAAATGCCCTTTGAGCCCCTTCCTCCTTCCTCTAATACCAAAGTCTTTAAATACATTACTTAAGGAACCTTTATTTCCGTAACTAATGACCAGATCAAATTTATGTCTTTGCTAACTCTATCAAATGATAACTATCTGCATGTCTATACTTTTCTATGTATGTAATCTTGTGATCTTGTTTTGTTTGTATGTAATCTTGTTGCGTACGTGGTCTTTTGTCTATCTCTTTAACATCCAAGCACTTTTCAAGCGGCACTCCCTTTAACATTCAGACTTTCTCAGCGTGTCTTTGGGGGGCATGGACTCTTTTGAGGGGCAGTTACTCCCCGCACACCGGGTTAATAAATCTGTCGATGCTCTATCTTGAGTGAATTGCCTTGCGGTTTTCGACGACGAGAATAATTTTCTATCAGCTTAAGAGTTTTATTCTAATGTATTCATATTTTTTAAGGTGAAGCGTTTCGCTCTCGTATTTGTGGGGTATTTTTTTCTACAAAAAATGTGAAATTTATTTTATAATTGAAAAAATTGGGGGGGGGGGTCGTAAATTTTATGTTAGGCTTCTAAACCATTTAAATAAAAACTTATTTTACTAGCACTTTCAAAATATCTTTATGTTTCATCTAATTTTCATTAGGCTGTTACATTTTTTTTGTTGCCAAAATTAAATAATATGCCATATATTAGCATGTAATTTTTTACATAGTAATTTAGAACATACATCGTCCATATATCAATGCAATTAGTACATTTTTTTACATAGTATAGATGTCAATGCAATTCATTGATAGACGAGATAATGTTTTAAATATTCATTTAATACCAAAATAAAAACATCGTTGAATTAAAAAAATGTTACTGCACCTTTTGAAAGACGTTTCGAAAATAATACGCTCTTTCAGCACTTAGCTAAGATTTTTTTATTGTGTTTAGCATTTTTTTTAGTAAAAACAGTTATTTTCATTGAAATTTTAAATGTAAAATATTGTTACAAACCTGCAATTCTGCTTCCCAGCCTAGTCGGCTCCATCATCGGAAAGAATGTTTTACAGTCATCTGTATTGAACGGAGTCCGGGTGTCGCGTCGGAGGTCCCAGAGCTTGGCGATAAACTTGGCGACCATTTGGCGACTTTTCGACGAATTTGGCGGCTTTGGCGCCAAAATAGATTACACTCGAAACATCGAGAATTTTTCCGATCCGTCCAGTAGGAACCGAGATACGCCTCGAACGTTCCTGATTAGTTGAAAAGCTTCTAGCCCCGCTTCTTGAGACCTATAAAAGGGTCTGCAGCTGCCAGAGCAGAGTTTCCCAGATTCATCCTACTATAATCAGATCAAATCTAAAACTATCATAAATAAAAATCATAACCCTCTCCAACACTTTTAATCCATAAATTAATTCCTATTAAATCGTAATAAATCTAGATTTCCATGATCCATATCGCCCTTCCTATTGGCTGTCACCAGTAAAATCTTACCCCATCCCCCTCACAACCACTCTACCAGGCACTTAGATTTTTCGCTCAACAAGCATCCCAGAATGCACCTCTGCCATAGCCCAACAGTCCAGCCAATTCAAGACGACCTCGCCGACAGAAACAAACCTCCCATTGGACAAGAGATGACAGAAGACAAAACAACTTAAGCCGATATTCCTCTCCACCCAGCTTTAGTCAAGACCCTTTCGTACCCATGACTAGACGATGTAGCAGAGATCAAAAGTTTTAGCCGATCGGAGATGGCGCTCCTAGAGTGGTCTTGGGAGAGCAGAGTGGTCGGAGAGAGTAGTCGGAATCGACGGTGAAGAACTGGTCTTCCAGTGATTAGCAGAGCAGCGACGGAACTAAGCTGTGCGCTACTGTCTGCAGTAGAGTCTTGTTGTATTCTGCTGTGTATACTGTTGTATGCTGCACGTCTCGGCTGAAGGTAATCATCTTCTATGCTGTATATAGTTGTCGTTTTTGTGCTGTCCTGTGTGTCTTCGTGTAAATAAGCGTCGTTGTTTTTTTTCTACTGCCGCCTGCTGATTGAGCGTTCTCCACACCATATAACTTCCACTATCCAAACGAACCCGGGAAATTTAGTAACATTTGGTGTCAGAAGTGGGGTAGTGGTCAACAGTGTATGGTGCTGACGAGATCCTAAGCAAAAATGGCTGACAGCGGTAATGGTGAGTTACTGGCTCTGTTGGCTGAGATGAAGAAATCTATGGAAGCCGAACAAGAGAAACGTTTGCAAGAAATGGAAGCCTTCACGGAAGAAATGAAAGCCGGACAATAGAAACTTTTGCAAGAAATAGAAACCTTCACGGCAGAAATGAAAACAGGATATGAAGATATGAAGAGTGAATTGAAGAAAGGCCTTTCGTCGTGGAAAGAAATTTTAGAAGATAAAGTTAACAAAATTGTAGACATCCAAGTTATCACAGAAGAAATTGAAGGAAGCAGCGAGAGCCAAGTTTAAGAAAAGACTGAAGATCGAATGGAGACCGGTGTCACCGAAAAGGAGCTTAGCCAACCGGAGGATGAACCGAATAAGGAGATGAACGAACAGGGAGAATGTCAAATAATTGCGGAACTGAAACAGTCTTCTCCGAAGGAGTCCCCTGAAGTGGAACCGAAACTGCATGCGCTTGGGGATGGAGAAGGACTTTCTTCGGACGGGTCTGTTGGTTGCGACCAGTGCTTGATGCCTATGGATGCAAGAGTTGATGCGACCCTGTTTGGATTGGATTCGTCCCAAAGATTAAAGGGACTACCTCTCTGCAAGCCTCTTGGTATCACCTTGCATAGTGACACGGAAGGAGACTACGTGGCTGGAATCGCTGATCCCTGTAGTCACGGTCTCAATTTCCTCCAAGAATTAGGATTTCCTGTGGATTTTTCGAGAAGTGTCATGCAAATAGGAGCTGATGAATCTGCTGTGTATCCGGTCAAGTTGTGTCGTTGCAGAGGAACCCTTTCCGTACAGGTAGATGTCCTCTTCAGAAGATCCAGTGTGGAGAGCTGCGAACCATTCTCAAGTGTCGAGAAAGAGCCGGGAATAGGCGGAGATATTCCAGTGGAAGCTTTGGCGATGAAGGCGAATACCTGGCTTTTGAGTGGACTTCAGAAGGCCCCAGTGGATCATCCTGATATACGATTGGTTCGATGGAAAAAGCTTAAAGTGACCAACCGACCAGCCTGGCAAGAATTCATTCCGGAGGCCTCTACTACGATCCAGCGTTTCGCTCCATGGGCCACATTGCATTTTAAGAAGAGAAATCAAGTCTGGGTGTGCAATCCGAAACGACGAAGAGGTCCGAATCAAAACCACTGAGAAGGTTCGGATGAATCTTTAGTCGCCGCCAAATTAGTAAACGATGTCATCTTCGAAAGACCGGAAGTTGCCTAAAGCATCATCATCACATCATTCGGAAGCCTCCGCCAGCTGTTGGATTGAAGCAGGACCGCCGGGACGTCAGTCTTTGAAGAGGGGAGTATCGGCGTATGACTCTGCCTTTTAAAGTGCAGATTGTAAAAGCCCGATAAATAAAATAAACATTTCTTATTTAGGATATTACGACCAACGATTGAAAGTGTTTTAAAGAAATTAAAATCAAACACAGACTACATCAATTCCAAGTAACGGCGAGCATCTCACTCGTTCTACTCATTTTTTACAAAACATCATCCTCGTTACCAGATGCAACAGCAGAAATAAAGTTTCATTTAGCACAAAATAATATATAAAATATTTTTGCTGAAATTACTTCAAAAACAAACATGAACAATTATAACAATTAAACAAACACAAAACATTAACAATTATTTATAATATTTAGTTACGAGTGAACCACAATGAATTGCGGTGATGAGTTGCGTTACTCACAACATGTTCCTACATCACTTCCTTGCCAGTAACGAAGTTACGCAAATTAAAAAAAATTGAAAATGACATTTAAATGTAATATAAATATAATGCACCAGAACAACATTTTAGACTCACAACTCGTTACTCACAACCTGTTCCTACAGGAGCAATGTTACAAACCTGCAATTCTGCTTCCTAGAATAGTTGGCTCCATCATCGGAAAGAATGTTTTACAGTCATCTGTATTGGACGGAGTCCGGGTGTCGCGGCGTCGGAGGTCCCAGAGCTTGGCAACAAACTTGGCGACGTGTTTGGTGACTTTGGCGCCAAAATAGATTATACCGAAACATCGAGAATTTTCCTGATCCGTCCAGTAGAAACCGAGATACTCCTTGAACGTTCCTGATTGGTTGAAAGACTTCTAGCCCCGCCTCCTGAGACCTATAAAAGGGTCTGCAGCTGCCAGAGCAGAGTGGTCGGATTTTCATTTTCATTTTCGATCGGGGCTCCAGTCATGGAAGGAGACGAACGTTCTGAGAGCAGATGCTCAAGTAATTTTTCTAAGAGCAGCAAAGGTGATCGATCGAGAATTATGTGTGTAGGATTCAATGATAACCACACAGTACCATCGGGAACAGGCAACAAATCAAGTACTGTTGCTTGCATCTTCCAGGGCAAGTAGCTATTCTAACTACAAAGAAAAAAACCAACAGAATTCACCTAAAGTCATAAATACCAAATATTCAAAAGAAATAGAAGCATGGATGGAAAAATACAAAGCAAGTAAAGCCACCACTTTAAAATAGACCTAGCTGTAAAAGAAGATAAACAAATGGACATCGACGACACATCTCAAGTAAACCTAAAAAAAGATGATTCAAACAATGATAACTTTCAACCAGTTAACCCAAAAAAAGCTGCTAAAATAAGGAAAACTGAAGAAAAACCCGTAAGCATGGACGCAACAAATAGGTACGAGATCCTGAGCCATAACCAAGATATCCATGAAATAACCTACAATAGACTTGCTACCATAAACCTAAAACTCATAAGTAACTACAATATCACACTCCAAGAAATCCACAGAAAATTCCCCCAGACTGAAAACAAACTGATCAGAAATATGATTGCAATCCAACCAGCTAATGAAGAAGAAAGAACCAAAATCATTGAAATGTTAACAGAGAAAAAGGAAGAATTCATTCTATTCGAAAATTATGAAGAAAGGCCAATAAAAGTAATTCTGAAAGGACTCCCAATAGACACAGATAAGGAAGAAATAACTAAAGAACTTGCAGAAAGAAACTACAGAATAATAAAAATCTCATAGCTCAGAAACTACAAGATGAAAACCTTGTATCCAATCTTTCTACTCGAAATAAAGAAGTCAAGAAGTGCCCTCATCATCTACAAAGAAAAAACCCTCCTCCACCTAAAAATCAAAATAGAAAGTTACAGACGAAAAACAACTGCAACCATCTTCTATAACTGTGCAGGATTTCATCATTCAGCCAGGAATTGCAGACTAACACCCAAGTATATCAAATGCGGAGGTACGCACGCAACTAGGAACTGCAACATAATAGAAAAAATTCAGGATCCAGTTTGCGTAAACTGCAAGGAAACAGGACATACAGCCTCATGGAAAGGATGCAGTAAATTCCCCAAGCTAACAGCAATAAACGGAAGACCCACCTAGGAAGATAACGACAAAAAATCAGAGAAATCAAGACCCTCAACCAGTCCCTCCACCTCGAAATCAGAATACGGAACCTACTTTGACAACCAATGAAAATTTCCCCTCCATCCTAAAAACCCTGCAAATTCTTAAAGAACTGAGAGAAATACTTCAGGAATTCTCTAAACTCATAGAAGCAGCCAAGCTAGCGAAGAAAACAGATAACAAAGAAGAAAGAAAGATGATAATCCTAAACGCACTGATCGGCTAAGTTCCATCATAAGTAAAGTAATTCTTCTTCAATAACCCAGCATCCTGATTGGCCACTTACGAACAATAACTTATCCCTCACCGAACTCAGAAAACCTTCTGCATCACCCTCTCCTACACCCCTGACAGCCTGCTTTTCTATTGGTCAAGACATCTCTCCCACTCTCCCTCACCTGCAAAGAGCAAATTTCGTTTGAAGTACCAAGGCAGTTTCTCTCCTTCCACCGTATCATCAGGACCCACCACAGTTCATGCCATCATACCTAAAAGTCAAGTCTATTCAGCTAGTCATATCATTAAGGGGATAATCCTATTCCAAGAACGGGTGCCCCGATAAGCATATCGTCGAAGTCGAAGTCAAAGAGCAGAGTGGTCGGAGAAAGTAGTCGGAATCGACGTTAAAGAACTGGTCTTCAAGGGATTAGCAGAGCAGCGACGGAGTCAAGCTAGTGCTGAACTAAGCTGTGCGCTACTGACTGCAGTAGAGTCTTGTTATATGCTGCTGTGTATGCTGTTGTATGCTGCATATCTCGGCTGAAGATAATCGTCTTCTATGCTGTATATAGTTGTCGTTTTTGTGCTGTCCTGTGTGTCTTCGTGTAAATAAACGTCGTTGCTTCTTTTTCTACTGCCGCCTGCTGATTGAGCGTTCTCCACACCATATAACTTCCACTATCCAAACGAACCCCAGAAATTTCGTAACAATATTATTTTTCCTTATCCATGGTGTTACTAAGAGAAAAGTTTTAGAACTTTAATTAAATTTTTAAAGAAATATTCACATTTTGTTTCCAAAACTTTACGCATTCTTGCTTTTACACTAAATAATCGAAAAAGAATGTAGGGTGAATATACATTTCAAAAATATCTTTATTTTGCCACAAAAATCTTTTAAAATATAACTTTTAAAATTTTTGTCTAACCAAGGGAATATATTACGTCAAATGTTATGTATCCCATCTATCGAAACAATTCGATAGATGAGATAACATATTTTTTAAACTTTATTTAATACTGAAATAAAAAAAAAATTATGAAATAAAATTCGGAGAAAAAATTACTCAGAGGAATATATTTTGAAAATATATTCCTTCGGCTTCCAGCCTGAACATTATTAAAACATTCATCACTATTATATTCTTCATTAACTAAATATGAAGATTTAACACATTGACTATTACATTCATCATACATATTACTTTTTTAGTATAAACTGTCATGCTCCATTTCTGATTTTAAAATGTTATGTGAAGTTTTCTATAGTATTGTTAAGTCATGATAAATTTTTGAACGAAAGTTTCATATTAAATTTCCACAAATTTACGCATGAGGGAATCATTTGCAATTTTTTGATAATAAGTAAATAATAAAACATTTTTTGGTTCCTCATCTCCATCTCTCTCTTTCATCTGATCCTCGTCAATTTCATCTCCTGCTTCTTTGTTTAGAATAAACGAGAGATGAGCTAAAGTATCATTTTTTGGCCAACCATCATCTTCGCTGATAGATCACAGTCACTTTCATGAGAAGCAAGTAAAATTGCTTTAATTTCTTCTTCAATATGTTCACGATTTCTTTTTGTTTGTTTGTTTGTAATTATGGCACTTGCCACGGACAAGCCCCGCCGTCAGAGACAGCCGAATCGATTTCTTTTACTCATAATTAAGAAATAATAAACTTTTCAATACAAAAATTACTCTGATAATCCAAAAGCCCGATTCACAGTACGTAAAATAAAGAGTAGACATTCACAACTGAAGAGAAATTTTCAGAATGGCATTCGGTACGATTCGGTTCGATAATATGCTTATCGGGGCACCTGTCCTTGGAGAAGGACTATCCCCTTATTGATGTAGCTAATAGAGCTTTGCGTTTAGTATTTTGCCATGATATTGTTGGGTTATTGATGAAATTACTGAGGTAAGGTTCTGGTGAAGCTAGCGTTGTGATTGGCTGGGCTGAGGAGGATTATTGGATGGCGTAAAGCTATTGGTTGCTACTGGTGGAGTGGGTGAGTGGGTATGCGGGCAGAAGTGACGGACTTTGCGATGAAAATCAAATGCAGGGCGAGATTACATATGAATAATTATAACACTAGATGGCGCCATGGGCTTCGACTGTTTACATTGATTTGGTCAGGTACTGTTAAAGGGTTAGACTTGTTAACGAAAGGGTTATGCTTTAAAGGAGAACGTTTTTGGGTCTTTTAATTCGTGGGTTGGGATCGTATTAGGGATTAGTTCTATTGCTTCGTTATCAATATTTTCAAGGTTAATAAAAAAGTTAATGGCTAGTTTTTGAACAAATTTTTTGAGTAGAGGATATTTGATTGCTTTGTAAATTTCTGAGTTGGAGAAGAATCTGGGTGCTTTACAAATATTTTTTGTTATTTGGTTTTGTTGTTGCTCAATAAGTTTGAAGTTACTTCTGGCAGCATACCCCCACACTTGGCAGGCATAGGTGAGTACTGGACGCAAATAGGCTGTGTAAATAAGTAATTTATTTTCCCTATTCATTTTTGAATTCCATGAAATAAGGGGGTAGAATTTTCGCGCTAGTTCACGGAATTTATTTTTGATGTAAATAAAGTGGGGTTTCCATGTTAATTTCCTGTCGAGAACTACACCGAGATATCAATTCTGCGACCACGGGATAATTTTGTCGTTAATTTTAAGCTGGGGGTACAATTTATTTGCAGGTGATTTATAGAACATTATAGCTTCTGTTTTCGTGACATTGATTGTAATTTTCCATTTTTCGAACCAGCCTTCAAGTTTTTTTTATGTGTCTGTTAAGTGCTGTATGTAATTTGAGTTTCTATTTTTTTGCAAGAATTGCTGTGTTATCCGCGAATATCCAAGTCATTGTATTGAATTGTTTAGGGATGTCGTTAATGAAGATGGAAAACAACACTGGGCCAATTTTAGAGCCTTGGGCTACACCGACTTGAATATTTTTTTCTGTGGAGATTGCATTTTTTACTTTGACTTTAAATTTACGATTTAATAATTAAGAATAAATTATTTGAATGAGGTAGTTCGGGGTATTATATTTAATAAGTTTATAAATTAAACCGTGTTGCCAAACTCTATCGAAGGCTTTTTGGATGTCTAAGAAGACTGCTGCAGATTTTTCTTTGTTGTTAAAAGCTTCTTCGATGAATTCGGTAACACGGTCGAGTTGGTGTGTTGTAGAAAGTTTTTTCCTGAATCCAAAAGAATGGCATTCGAAAAGGAACTCAGTATTTATATAACTTATCTCACTCTGTGAAGAGGGCAATAAAGAATACTCCCGATCGGTTTTTTTTTTTTTTTTTTTTTTTTTTGATCTTTTAATGCCATTTTGAAAGCAGTAGTTTGTACTCGGCATCAGAAATTCCGACAGTCCTTTCATGACAGAATAAGACGCTTGGAGTATAGCACGACTTCCATCTACAGTAACCAGAGTTGCTACACATTTTGTGAGAAAACTGCGATGTGAATAGGCCGCAGTGACAATGCGTTTGTCTTTAAATCATTATAATAGTCTTAATATTGAAAAGAGCTTCTGATGCTTATCCAAAAAATAAATAACTTGTCGGTATCCTTATATTCATCGTTAACAGAGCAGCACTTCAGTGGAAAATTTTTTATAAATGGCCATAAAATCTTTCCAATTTTAAGCTAACAACGCATGAAAATAGAAACTGAAACCCTTTCAAAATATAAAATATACGCCAACAACCTATTTACTGAATCCCTTCAACCCCTACCGACCTAAGGCACAGGGGAAACTACTGTGAAAAAGCCGCGATTGTCGAAGATAACGAGGACCTCCTGGAGTGTTTAGTAGAGTAGCCGCTTTTATTACCAATCTCCCCTAAAATGGCTAGCAGCCGCCCCAAACCGACCCACTTGAATGTTATAAGGTAAATTCTCAAACCGCCCCAAGCCACCCGGCTTGAATTGAAAGAGCTATAACTGTCATTCCATGTCAAGTTTGATATCAATCTGTCGGCAAAAAGTAGATTTCAAAAGTAAATAGATTTTTACTACAGATTTAGTAAAAATACTAG
>JAPMOR010088090.1:48908-64381 GCA_026543865.1 Argiope aurantia | reverse complement strand
AATTCGAGTTATATATTCATTAGATTAATTTGATTCCTTAGGAAAATTTCTTTATTAAATTGATTTGATAAACTTTAAGAGTCTTAATCTGATGTTTACTCAGCAGATGCTGAGCTGCCTAAAAACGTAAGTGAAATCAAAAATTTGGAAAACAAATATTTTGCAAAATAAACCAAGCTACAGAAATGTCTCGGTAATTTGAATAAGCATGCTTCAGTTAATATTGTGAATGATATAATACAAATGGTTGGTATTATCAATTACAATTTTAAGTTACCTAGAATAAGCATTAAGTCATTTAGTGGGAAGTATAATAACTAGCCCGCGTCCAAATATTTATATTTATCATTGACTTGCATAAACGAAATTCTTCCAAACATCCAAAAACGTCCACTATCTTCCTGGTCTTTTAAATGAGCTACTGTGAGAAAGCATAATCCAATTTTCGATTCCAGTTACTCAGAAGTATTGCAAAAATGAATTGATAATTATGATAAGAAAGCATTGATCATCTCATTCTTAATAAAAGCCTTTAAATCAGCTGACGATTATTAAATTAATTTTGGATATCTAACTTGCTCAAAATTGACAATGCATCTATGAAAGAATTAAAAGCCTAAAATATGTAGACGAAAGATCCATCAAAAAAGATCCTTGATTAATTCGAATTCTGCAACCAAAGTTCAACCTATCCTAATTGGACTCAAACATCTGCCGATGAGAATCTTCTTATATTAGAAAAATGACTAGAGTTCTCAAATAGAAGAGGTGTTAATCTTGAAAAGTAAGTCAAAAACAAACAAAATTAAAAGTTATTAAATTCGCATCTATTCGTTTACCTAACAACTCTATCAAATGCTCTTCATTACTTGTATTCTGAATGTTTTCAATACCAAAATATGAATTATCAGTAAAGGAAATAACTAGTGTATCAATTAAATTTATATAAATATTGCCCTTTTGACAAACATAAGACACTCTCTGTAAGCGTTCTTTCAATGCAAATGCAAGGAAAAATATCATCCAAATACGTATTACAGAAATCATCAGATAAATTGAGTATCGATGTTTCATGCAAGCGAAAATCCTAGTTTCCATTCAAATCTGATTGTGACTCAAAGCATCCATTAAGCATTGCAAGAAATTCCTACAGCTTTCAATGTGAATATGGCTGAGCCAGATGCAAGTTTCGATAAATTTTATGTGTTCCTGACTCTCATGCAATCACAATCCTGAAAGATAGGAAGTTTAAACTAGGATCCTTTTCTAATCTTGGGAAAATGACAGCTTCATTTCGGAAAGCCGACCTAGCAAGTGAAATCTTCCCCAGAAAAATGTAAGATACCCACTATAGGATTAAGCCAGCCTTATATGCAAAGCTATGAGTCTAGTAATAAACACATAACATAGCCTCCAAAGTGAGATAAAAGTTATCGAGATTAGTTTTAAAAAAAACTTACATGACTCCCTACTTCACATGTAATAAAATTAGAATATTCTTCTCAGTAAACATTAACCTTACGAATACTTCTTTTAATGCGCCAGGCTAGATTGACTTAATTATAGGAAGCCGATTTTTTGCCCTCTATTTTATTTCCTCTTCAGGTTTTCAGTACGCAAAGCGAATTAATTGCATATAATTCAGTTTTTGGATATTTGATTTTCGGCAAGTTGCCAAAAGGTAATATTAGACCAGATACTGGATTTCCCATCGATATTTACGAATTGAACATAGACTGTAAACTCAGATGATACTAGAAAATGAAAGAAATCATGGGAATACCTTTCACATCAGAAGAATAATTTCGTGCAACGCATTTTCAGGAAACGTATTTAATTAATGCAGTGATCGTTTAAAGTTTAAAGTATTTTATAACTTATATTATAGATTAAGGTTACTCAAAACGCACAGCCTTTTTTTATTAGTTTTAATAGAGGAGAAAGGTAAAAAATAATCCTGGATTTCAAGAACACTATAAACATTTAAATCCAACAACATTTGATATTATACCATAGCAGGTGCTGTAAAGTATTCAAACGCCATAATTTGTTTTCGAAGATTTACAAAGGACTAAAATAATTAATCAATCAATTCAGTTTTGAGAGTGAGACCCAAATTATAAAGAACTCTTTTCAAAACACTTCTGAGTTTCCGATTTCCTAAAGTGGTTTTCATTGCAAACGTAGCTAAGATACATTTTCAAACGCTTATAGGTTCTGAAGATAAAGATTTTAAGATTTTTTAAAGATACAATTAAAATAACGTAATTCGGGAATAAATTAAATGCAATAACTTATAACTTATAATGTTTCTACTTTCTTATTATTAACTAATTAATACCGTTCTAATGGAATGCACGAAACAATCGTTATCTATTCACAGGCGCTCTTAGTTTAAATTCGCGCTCTTGCAATACGCAAGTCGAACTTATTCTTTAATGATTTTTTTGTAATCTCTTTGTATTTAGAGTTTTAAGTATTGTGATATTCAAATATCTGTAAATATTATATAATTATATGAAAAAATGCAAAAGATTTCATTATATTCATTGGAATTTACAATATGTACAATAACTCCCAGAATATTCCAGTTGTAATAATACTTATTTGCTTTTCTTTCCATGACCGCGAATCAAAATAAGAAGTCAGTCCTAAAATAGCCTAATATTGTCTTGAAGCGGGACGTTAATATAACTAAAAATACACCAAACGTTGCTATATTTTTAACTACCTCAACAGAAAGCAATTTCAGAAAAATTACTATTCCTTCTGCTCAAGTTTCCGAGATTTTAAATTTTAAATTTTCAAATTTCGCTATTGTTGCTTATTTATATAATAGGATTTCGGTTATCATTTGCGATCGTATGCATTTTTTTTTTTTTTTACCTTTTGCATTTTAAAATTTAGAATGTAAGATAGTATTCAAATTGCAATCGTTATCGTATCATGAAAAAATCTTATTCGGAAATACTAAATATAGAAAAAAGAAGAAAAAAAAAATAGATCTATGAATCTGAAATATTGGTGCTTCTTAGAAATAACTTCTTATTATTATTTCTTTTAATATAATAAATGTCCCCCTTTAGACAAAACTCGAGATTTCATCTCCAAGATTTATTGCATGTAGCACAAAGCGTTTCTCTACCATTTCTTTCTCCCCTATGAGAAATAAAAATCATAAGATCTTAGAAACTGAAGATTTTTTCCGAAATAAGGGAAATTCAAGTAATATTCGTTTCATCCAGAAAAGCAGATTTTGAGATATATTGCATCAAATCTGAGTTTCTTGCCTTTTTTCCCTGATACGATAGGAAGCGTATGGTCTAACATTTCAAAAATACTGAAACAAATGAATAGAATTTTTATATATTTGCACGAATAGATTGATAGCATTTTCTCAATCGTAGATAAACAAAATAAATTATGGGTTGAATTTCGTTCGAAATGTTTGTAAAAGGATCCTCGGACCCTGGAATAATTCCGAAATATTTTGAATCTAACTGGGAATTAAATATTTAGAAAGTTTCCTTTTTCTAACAGCTTTATTTTTGGTTTTAGCATTAGAAAAAAATTTAATATTTTGTTTTCTATTACAATTGCGATGATTTAATTTCAAATTGAGGAGGTTCTTATTACGTATCCAATTATTACATTTTAATATTAGAAATTCACGTAAATTACATTCAAAATAAAGTATTGTATTAGTAATTTACTTGTAATAGAACTTTAGAAAGTTGTTATTCCTTGTGATAATTCATCGGTTTTAATATTTTGTTTTGTAATAACAGTTCAGATGAACTTTATGGTCGAAACATGAAGCGAAACAATTATATATTTTATACTAACTTGTACCCCCGACTTCGTACGCGTGGAAATAGATTGGAATTTATAGAATCAATGGCTTTATCTTTTGTTACTCCTGCGCATTGGGGAATTAGGACAACACAAATGTATGAATTTTCAACGACAGTTGGGGTAACGCAATATAGATTATAAATTTTTAATTTCCTTTATTCTGTTTTATTTTAATTCAAAAGTACTTCAGAATGAATCCGAAAGATCGATTAATTAACAATGTTTAATTTTAAATGTATCGAACACTAAGAAAATAAGCAGAATCGTTTGAAATAATAGTCAAAATCATGTTAAACCTAATCTCATTGACGTGGGGAAAAACAAACAAAAAAACCCTGAAGTTTTACTTATTTGGCGATTTTTGACGGGAAAGTTAGTTTTTAATTAATAAACAATTTAATACTCAATTAAACGGAATAAATAGTAGCCTATGTCCTATTCCAGACTATAATCTATCTCTCAGCTAAATTTCAACCACTTCTGTTCAGCCGTTCTGGCGTGATTGACTAACAAACATCCATCCATCCAAACTTTCACATTTATAATAATAGTATAGATATAAATGCAATTTAATTACAAAAGCATTCAACTAACCTAAAAACAATTTATTTACATAGTATACCTGAAATAAAAACAATCAGGAAATCAAGTCCGTGTTTCTTTAAAATCAATTCAAGTCTATTTTATTTATCGATCGAGAGTGAGATAGCTACTACGGTATAATACACATAATTTTTAAACTTTCAATTAAAATGAAAACACAGTTGTTAACAATCAGAACATACTGAGCATGAGTGAATTTTCAACGCCAGTAGGCGTAACGAGAATGCGTGAATTTTCTACGCCAGTTGGGTAACGCAATTCAAATTAGAAATTTTCCATTTCCTTAATTCATGTTTCATTTTAATTTAAAAGTACTTCAGAATGAATCCGAAAGATCGATTAATTAACAATGTTTAATTTTAATTGCATCAAACACTAAGAAAATACATAGAATCGTTTGAAATATACGGTCGAAAACACGTTAAGCCTAAAATGATAAGCGTGGAAAAAAAAAAAAAAAAAAACTGAAGCCTTATTTATTTTTGGCGGGATTTGGCCTCAGATTTTTGGCGAGAAAGTCAGTTTTTTATTAATAAAAAAAATCAACCACTCAATTAACCCGGAATATATAGTAGCCTATGTCCTATTCCAGACTATAATCTACCTATGTGCTAAATTTCATCTAATTCCGTTCAGCCGTCCTGACGTGATTGACTAACAAACATCCATCTATCCATCCAAACTTTCACATTTATAACAGTAGTATAGATTTTCTTTATTTAAGGTATTTGAGTTGACTTGGAAAGGATTTTCAAAAAAAAAATATGTTTATATTAAAATATGTTTTATTATTAATATAAAAATAAAATTATGAATGAAAATGAAATTACTTCGTTTTTGTACATATGTAGATTTTGAAAAAAAGCAAATTTTGATGTAAATGTTAGCATTTATTTACAAAAACTAGGATTGTTCTAGAAAAAAAAAATGTTATAGTTTTTCATTTTTCATTCTAAAATAACATGCGTAACATATCTTAGAGTATAATTAACTGTTATCTAATAAATATAATGAAAAATAAAATTTATGTGTGTAATATATGAAATTATCTATAAAATTTTGGATTTTTTTTTATTTAGAGTAAACAATTACAAACCCACTTCTAGAGTATTCATCATCAAATCTATAGTTTATTACATTCTGCATAACATAAAGAGCACTAATTATGAATTTCATGATTCTTTTTTTGAAATATGACGATACAACTACAGTAGAATAATGAAAAAAGAAAAAAAATTCGTTCTTCAGAAAATGCATTTAATGTTTTTCAGTGCTTATAAATTAGCATCTCTGACATGTCAAAAGTTTGCTATAACTCGGTTTCTAATTGACATAGAAAAAATAATCATTGGAAACAGATACGTACCCATTTTTTCAAATTGCTAAATATATAAATAAATAAAATAAGAATTTTCACCCAAATCTATGTTTTTAATCTAGTTTAATACCTTAAGAAAATACAGTTAGATTACACCCAGTTAAAATTGTGAGCATCATCTTTGGCCACCTGTATTAATTTTTATAACGATAGTTCAGATAAATTTCATTCTGTATATGTATTTTGAAAGATTTTTGTAGTTAAGTGTTTGTATTTGAAGCTTACATAAATTTTTACGCAGGAATGTATCAAATAAGTCTTACACATTTGGAAAAAATTTTGTTGGTTTACACTGTATTAAAATAATAATCATTATATGTGAAACAATGAATAACTTTCAAATATATCCAGTTATCAAAATTTTCATACAGATATCTAAGAAGAATTTTTAAGAAGGCTAAGGCTAAATGGCTAAGAAGAATTTTTAATTTTAATCATTCGACACAATCAAAGATTTATAATTTTTAAGAAATGATTGATTATTCGAATAAACCCTAAATCATTGCAAGCATCATAGCAGTATTAACATATACATTGTGAGTCCGCTGCCAAAAATTGATGCCATGGTGCCATTGTCGATGGTGCCGTGCTTTCTCAATTTCAATTTCTCATCTGGAAAATAAGTAAGGCAGAGACTGCCCTTTTCATTAGCAAATGCAAACTAGAATAATTAGTATGATACCAAATTTAATTTTTATACAACATTTAACTGACATTCACTTCGGACGACACATAACATGCAAGAACAATATAACGAAATTTAATACAAATACATCATCTAGCTCTAAACAAATATCCTCTCTTTTTGCACCGTCTCTCCCGCCGTTCAGCTTCTCCAACTCTCTTCCCTTCAGTTCGCTTGTTGATTGTCATCATCCGCAAAGCCCTCACAACCACTATGTACCGTATAACAAAATGAGAAAATAGTAGCATTTTCTGGTTTTTACAACTAATTTAATGAAATACGTTTGTATGATCCATGACATCAACACGACCTCACAATTCCAACACTTATATTAGTTGCCAAATTCGTTGATAAATTTATGGACATATAAGCATGTCAAAATAAGGACATAATTCAGGCGTAAGTGAGAAGTAAGCACTAATAGAGGAATCAAAAATTAATTTATAGTTTCTTACAGAAGTAACTATAATTTAAAACACAAAAATATTTGATTAGGCAAATGCAAGTAAGTGTTTACAGCAAATTATTACCAAAGTAGCGGGAAAAATTTTCACCTGCTACTATTATTGTCTTCAAATGATTGGGTTAAATATAAATATCAAAATAAAAATATGTATAATTTGAAATTTTTTGACTTGGAATGAAAACGTTAAATATTGGACAAAGAATTTCAACTTTTATATGATCAAAAATAATTTAGTTCTTAATTAATCGAAAATTTCAAAGACTGATTAGTTAAAAATGCTAATAGTATATTTCAAAGGAGGACAACAAAACTGTTTTATCTAGATTACCATATTAATTAATACTCTATTACGAATTTAAGAGAATAATTTCATCAGTTATTGAAATGTGTCCACTCATTATACTAAGAATTTGTATGAATTCTATTAAAAGGTCTAAAGCTGATTAATTTCTAACTTGAGATAATAAACAAGTAAAGCGAAATAAAATATTTCATTTATTATCTTTTATATCATTTATTTAATTTATTATTATTGATTCTAATTAAATTATAGTTCTGAAAGAATATAATTAACGAAGGAATCTTTACAAAATATGTTTTATTATCTTTTCAAAATGTTAATTAGGATATTGGCAAACAATTTATTGAAGTCCTAGGAAGTTATGTCTGATATTGTAATTTGTTTTTAGTTTTGAAAGTTTTAATGCACTAAGTGTGTGTGTTTTCATTTGTAAATTATAAATAATATGAAAGGAAATTACCCTTTCGAGTAAAGCTAATTGTACGTTAAATTCAAACTACATTCAAACTTCCGGCCGAGAAAATTTAGTAACAAAAAGTGTAACAAAGTTTTGTAAAACTCAGCTTTTAGAATTATTCCTTTATTTCAAACTTTGTTTTTAATAGTTTTGCAATAGTTTAGTTGGATATTTAAATAAATGAAAAACTTAACGTTAATATGCAATTGTAGTTTTAGTACTTTCAATAAAAGTAGAAGTATTACTAAGTTATAATCGTTTGATTATAGCTGTACTGTAAAGTAAATATGTTCATTGCATATTCTTTTAAAATTTATTTGCCAAGTAAAAAGTTAAAAAAATTTCTAAATCACAGACAAGCCGCTGCATAAGAGTTCTCGTAAATTTATCATAACATAATTAATAAGAAATGAATTAAATTCAGTAATATGTATTATATGCAGTAAGATGTTTTGTATAATTTGGCAGTTTTGAATTATTTTGCATAATAAACATAGATTTTGCAATTAAAATGTGTTTTTAAAATAAATCTCTACCGATTAGGTGACATATTGATACCTTTCGGATTACAGTGAAATTAAACTATGGTTTTAGGTAAAGGAGAGACTAGAATTATTTGAGATTTTTTAATTTTTATTTTAAAGTTAGGGATTCTTCACTGTATATTAAAATATTGTATATGTATTTCGCTCTCCAAAGTAGCTGTGTAAGGCAATAAATTAAAGAACATTTATAGCAGGATTCGTTTAAAGTTCATTTGAAAACATATTTTCTCTGATATTTTTCTTAAATTATACAATGAAATGATATCAAAAGTTTCTTTTTCCTATTCGTTTAATTATATCTTTCTCCCCCATTAAATATTTGAAACGAGAAATCTCATTTTTTGTATGTTTTGTCATGGAAGGTGATCATACAACATCATTTACAACAAGAGACATCTTACAACAAAAGATAAGTTCTCAATTTTGATAAAATTGAAACATAATAATTTTCATTTATCATTTGATATAAGATCTTATATCAAATGATAATTCTAAAAAAATTAAAACCCTTCTGTCTTTTTCATATAAAACGAGTAAAGACAACTTTCTTTTATCTTAAATACTTTAAAGCCGCAATTCTTGCCAAATTAATTTTTTTGCTAAAACAATTCCATAATGTGCTTTTAATTATTCCAAAGCGTAAAATTTTTGATGATATTTACAGAGCTTCTAACGTTTATTCACTAAAACAACAAGAAACACTTCAACACTAATGCACTCATAATAGTTGGAAAAGAAAGAAAATATTTGAATGAAACGGTATGCCACATATTAAACGTAAGAACTCTCTAAAATTTCAAAATTCACTTTTTCAGATAGTTTTTTCATATAAGACAAATATTTTATTGTTTTACAGGACCTAAAATTTTAACATACAGGTTTATTTATTCTGAAACTTTCCTGAATTTGGGAGAATGATAACTTGGTATCAATTGAATAATTAACAATTGTAATTATAATTTTCTAAAGAAAATTTTGCAAATCTAATTTTATATTACTGCGTAGATTTTAATTATATTACAGCTCAAAGTTAAAATAACTGTTGAGTCGTTGTAGACAGTAAAGCATTTTTGATTGAAATGAGCATGGGAAAATAATTTAATTGATAACCTCTACATATTAAGGTAATAAGGCAACTCAAAAGTATGATAAGGACAAAATGTGTTGCTAATAAATTAAAATGTTCATTTTTAATGCTATAAAATAAATAGGTTTTCGGGTTTCTGAAAGTAAAATACTACTAAAATATGCTAAAGCTAATAAATGTAAGTAATATACTACTAAAGCGTTTACTAATTTTTGTAAATCATATTTTCAATATGACCACATATTTCGAAATCACATAAGTAAATAAATATTTTATAAATAACATGGTTTGTGTAATGCGTGGAAATAACGATTCCCTAATTAAATTTCCACCATTGTTCTAGAAGTCCTATATCTGTCTTTGAAAACTTGTTTCTGTTCAATTGATATTTTTTTGTCACATAAATACTAGTTTTTTATCGGTAGTTGAATATGACGATTTGGTTAGCTTTGTTCTTTTATAAAATTTGCTATTGTATTCCTCCATAACTGCATCTTATGAAGCTATGGGAAGTTATTTCTGTTCAAAGTTAACGGTGTAATACTTTTATATTAATTTTACATTAATCACTTCCTGTTATTCTCTTTTGTATCAATTGGTTTGTTAACTATCCAATAGCTATTAAATATTTTGGTGTTAGTTTTCTTATATGTGTTTTTTTTTGTTGCTTATTAAAGCTATGTCAAGTATCTATTTTTCATAAGAGATTGAATGGCTGCTCAAAACATCACAAAACAAAATGTTATTTCTTCATTTGAACCTAACATTTTCCCAAATTAAATTGCCGCATTCTAATCGACACGTGTATTGAATCAATGTTCGACTTCAAACCATCGTAAGACACAAACATGGTGCCATTCTGCCATGTCTCATTCAAGTTTGTGGTGATATTCCATCTGAAAATATACAGATTAATGAAGAAATTTTAATAGAGTGTAAGAAAGGGCGAATAAACTATTAAATGAACAAATCATTTTTCTTCGTTTTTATTTGCAGAATAGACACAAAGTCTTTCACAAATTACAAAAAAATTGTTTTAACAAACTTTTATAATGTGACATATATTTGCTTCCGCATAATGTAAAGAGGTTTATAAAGATTTTAATAAAACCAATTACGTCAGTATATTTCGATGTATCTTGATAAGCGGTATTCCAATTCTCGCCAATTATTGTTCATCATTTCGGATATTGTATTGAAAGATATTGTATCACATTAAATGCAATATCTGTCATCTTATTTTTGAGTGCATTATATTTGAAAATTTTTCAACATTCTATCCTTTATATAACTCCAAAATTGATATTGAACTATAATGGCGGTTTGAATTCGTGGAACCAATAAACACATTGAACTATTTTCTTCATTGACGCCATTTTAATAATAATTGAAGGAAAAATCACTATACTGCATTAGTTTTCTTGTCTGTCTGAGTAAAATTAATTACGAACGTGATTATTTCATAGTAACGATTTTGAAATATTATATTTAATGTTTCTTTTATAACAAATTTTTGTAATCATAAAAAACTATAAATGCAACTGTAAATATTCAAGACAGAATATAATGCATTCTAACTCAATATGGAACATGAACTAATAAATATATACATTGTAAAATATATTAAATCGTTTCTCTACAAACCTTCTTTAACTCTAAGTCTCAATTACTCTGACACTTCCAATTTTCTTTGGAAGTTTCTGTATATTATTCCATCTTCTCACGTTGAAAGTAATTTAAAAGTTTCTGATAATCGTGTGCTACAAAATTATACTTCCAAAAATGCCCAACATTTCCTTTGCAGACGGTAAAATATAATATTTGCTATTTTATTTAATTCTGCTGTTTTCATATTTATAGCGGTGGAATTATTCTCCAATCTTTATTTTCTTTATTTCCCCAGATATAATCGAATCTTGAAATATAAACTCATGTATTTCGATTACATTGCAATAATTTTATATTTTTAACATTTACTGTCAGTAATCAATATATAATTTTTATCCTTTCAAATAGTGCCATGAGATTCTAAATTTAATAATTTATAATTCGATAATTAATGTTTTTAATTTTCAATTGGTAGCTAGATAATTAATGATTTTCAATTTCCAATAAACATATTATGAATAGTTTTTAATTGAAAAATAAAAAGTAAATAAACAACAATATGTATTTTCAGTGCACCATTAAGAGTTTATTTTAAAGAAAACTGTTTAAAATTTACATTTGATAAATTATAAAAATAAATAATTATAAATAATAATTTTGTAAAGTTACTTTTGTTAAATTATTACAATCTATAACAATTTATAATAATTAATAATAAATTTATAAATAATAATAATAAATTTATAAAAAATAATAATAAATTTATAACATAATAAATAAAGAAATTAATAATGATAATCATTTTCAGGAATTTGTGTCTTTAAAGCAATTTTTGTTCAATTAATACAATTTCAACTTTATAGAAATCGAAGTAGAAACTGAGGGTGGTGAGTACTGAATATAAAATTAAATTTACTTTAATTTATTTGTTTCTTCTTTCTGTCGCATGAGTCTGAGTTCAAATTCCAGGACAAGCTTGCTTTTTTTTGTTTGATTTTATTTCTCACAATTTGGTGGAGTTTTTGTCTTTTCATTTTGTTTCTTATACCAAGAGCGTATGTGCTTGAAACATTTTTTTTCAAAATACGTATAGTTGTTAGAGTCTTAGAATTGCTCCTTATTTATCTTTCATATTTTATAATATCAAATAAATTAAGTTACAAATATATTAATGCACACAATGTTAAAAACAATTGAAAATATCTTATTTTCGTTGTAGCGCACAAAGTGGCATCTGGTCAATCTTGACTGTGGTTGAAGTTGTTTCAATTTCATATTAAAAGAATATTTTCATATTAAATTAATAATTATTTAATTCTATATAAATAAATAATTAATTTATGTATGAAATTAAATTTTTAACAAAGACAAAAGATCTGATAATTATATAGGGATTCAAATGTTTGCATTTCACTAATTTTATTGCAAAGAATAAAGTCTACCTTTTATTCTTAAACTGATAAAATGTCTAAATTTATTAATAATAAAATATTTATTTCACCTTAAATGAATTATCTAGGATTTTTACAAAATTTCAAAATCTATTATTTAAAGATAATTACTGACAAATTATTTGGTTTGAGTAAGTCTACATTTAAGGAAAAATAGACTTGCTTCGTGATGCATATGAAAAATCAATAGTTTATCATACAGAAAAAATAATAAACTCCGTCCTGATTTTTCAATAAATTACTGCAGAGTTAATGAATTTGAACAGTCAGGTGTGCATATATATTACAAAAAATAGAGTTATTACCAGAACTTCGTTAATAACTCTCATTTTTCACTTCAGTAATTCAGGAAGCTTTTTCAAAATTGTTCTTGGTAACACATTTTGAGGCAAATTTAATTATGAAAATTCTTGAGAAATAATGCAAACATTCATTTCAATATATTAACTATAAAATTTATTGAATGAGAGTTTAATTTTTTCGTACATTCTCAAGGAATCCGAAATATTTTTTCTATGAACCGGAACTTATTCATTCGATATATTTTTTGTTAAATATCAGTATATATATACTAATTGTCTATCTAAATCTATAATGCTGCTTTACACTAAAGCATATTCCTGTTTTGCCGTCTAGTAATTGAGACAGACTTGTTTCTTTCATGTACATAAAAAAATAAGCACGCATAATATGCATTATGTGTTTAGTTATAACACGCATTGATGTGATTGTAAAATCCACGTTTTATTTACATTTTTAATGTTTAAATGCAGCAAATATCAATAGCCGGAAGTCTGAAAATTTTATTATGTTCTCGCTTCGAGCCAGTTGAAAATTATGTATCTCTTTTTCTTTCACTCAATATTTCTTTTTCTTTTGTATTTGGAAATATTTGATTGATACAAATTTTCTTTTCTGGTAGGAAATCACCATTTGTTTCTATTCAATTTCAATGGTTAGTTTTAGTTTGAGTATTCGTAAACATTATGTATACAGAAAAAAGATATATCTCGCTGCAACGAAACAAAGCTTAGGGAAAAAAAGCATATTAACATTAAACAGGATGCGTTCTGTAGATACTACATGTTAAATTTCGAATTGAAAATCTACATAATAAGAAATATAGTTAATAGATAGCAGATATTTCGCAAAGAATGCTGTTTAGATAGAAGATCTTTACTTTAAAGGATTCCATGTTTCTATCATTGACTTTTAATATTATTATATAAATAAAATGCACTACAGATGATATAAATATATTTTAATTTCTTAATTATTCTGCAAATGCGCATTAGGTTTTCTGCAATAACTTTTGTGAGTTAATCTGAAATAATGTTAACAGGATAAAAACTCGACTGAACAATAACACTTTTGAGTTTGCAGAAATAATAAATGTCCTCTAAATTTGGATCAAGCGAATATTATTTAAGTTTAATTAACTTAAATCAATAGATAAATATTTTATGTATTTTGTTGCATCAACAATTCGCTAATTATTTCCCATATATATCAAATATTCGATGAAATGTGATCGATTTTGTTTAAAACTTTATCGTAGCTCAGAAACAAAGATAATTATTTTTTTTTAAATATTTACGGAACAAAAATATATAAATATGCATTTCAGAAATTTATTAAGCAACTTTTATGGTACTGAAAATACCTGACATTTTCTCTGTAATAATTTCTTTCTTAATAACTTCTGAAATTTTTCATTTATTAAATATATTGTACTATTTTTGAGTGCTTTCTTTGGTATACATTTTCAAAATAACTTACAATTCTACGTTTTCAGATTACATAGCATGCGAATATAAAGAATTTTAACATGGTCTTTAAATTTATTCAATGAAAAAGGGAACTGCGAAATTAATTTATCCAGAAATTTCATCTGCAGATTCTTTTGAGTAACCGTTTATCATTTCGATTTGTTGATATTAATAATCCATTAATATCCATCGAACACTGAACATCGATTATTAAGCTGAAAAAGACGAAGAAATCTAGCTGCTGAACGATAAGAATAAAAGGCAATTTTAAAGATTTTTATTAACGAAAAGGTGAACGATATGACAATTTATACTAGCTGAATCTTGGATCTAGATAGCATTCCTTAGAACATTAGCAATAGAAGTGGGCTTAATCATGTTAAGTTCTAATATATGTGTGATTCAACATTTGAAATGAAGCTGTTGATTCAAACATCTTATATGTCATCATATTGTGGCTCAAAATAAACCATTTGACTTAAGAAAATTTCATGTGATTTTAAATCTTAAATCTAAACAGTGGTACGAACAGAACAGATATAAAAACAGGGTAGAATTGCCAAATTCTTTTTAGTAAAAGTTACATAACCGTAACTGGACACGGGAATCAGAATGACTCCGCGTTGTTCTTTAGCTCTAATTACCACGTGCTATTTTATCTTTGAATACAATCTCCACAACAGCTTCAATTTGATCTTTCAGCAGCATGTTGGCAAAAGTCTAAGTATGAACACGCGCATACAACTGAGTTATTCTTTATCAAAGAGTTTATTGTTATTTATGGAGTCATTGATTCTATGTCTCTGAAATAGCTTTTAATTTGAATAATGCAAAAAGAATAACGAAGTATTCTTAAAATAATATTTTAAAATATTGTACTCTTCATTTTTGTTTGTTAAATTCTAACAGTTATTAACATTTGTGTCATTCCGTAATATCTAAACTAAGTAAATACAGGGTTAAATGATTATTTAGGCTTTTCTTATAAAATCTTTCCAACATTTAATATTTTCATATTTATCATTTTTAATATTTTTGGTACATAATTTCCAGGATGTATTATGTTTCCAAAATAAATTCTAATTTCGTTTAAGAAAGACAAAAAAGAAAAATATCAATGGAGTCATTTTGACTCCATTGAGGAAATTCATGTCTCCATTAACGGGTTAAATCTTTAAAATATACTTGAAAGCATATTACTAAATATTACAAGATGTTTATAAGACTATGTTTTGACTTAGTTTAGGTTTTGTGTCTTCAAATGATCA
>JAPMOR010088090.1:30725-48898 GCA_026543865.1 Argiope aurantia | reverse complement strand
AGTGACTTTCTTTCGTTCCCTTCTCTTTAGTAATCACTTTAGTTGTACCGCATGGCTCAATTAACTAAAACTAGTAGCAGTCTCTAGAGACTCTAGTAACCTTATGTGATTAAATCTTAATGGATTATTTACAAGTGAGAATTGAAACTTTAATGACGTAAATATACGAAAGTGACAACCAATTCGAGCTTGGAGTACAGAAAATTAGTTGTATTATCCTCTGACAGAAAAGACGAAAAACTATATTTGTTTTTATTCAACAACTCTTGAGAAGATGGTCATTAAATATATTGTTCGTGAAAAGCGCAGGATGACTTTCATCTTTCTTGTAGACTGAAGGTTTAATCCTAAATGGTCAGTTAAATTCACATTATATTTAAAAATTACCTTATCTAATTAACTAATAATAATTTTTTAATATTTGGAATTCATTTTCTTTTACTATGGAAAAGCTAAAAATAAATTGATTTTCTTGATTATAATTCATTTACATAAATGGCAATTTAAATAAACACGATTTTGTGACACTTTTGTGCATTTAATATTTAGCACCATCAAAGTAAGCGAAGAAACAAATTTTTAATGTCCTTCTGTTTCGAAGTGAAAAAATGAATTTCTTTCTATTATTTTACTTCTTAGAGTGGCAGATAATTTTTTGACAACAGCAATCAACGTAGAACATTATTAAGAAACAATATTAACATGATATGATGTATTAAACCATTATATGCAGATTTACAGATATTTAAACAAACAATTCCAAAAAAACATTGCGATCGTAAGTCCCGAAAGTCAACCATCTGCAGAAGAAAAGAAAGTTAAGATATTATGGATGATTATCCCTGCACTGAAAGTGAATCATGAAATTATTTTATACTGCAATTCAGAAATAGATATTTTTGAATTTTTTAATATTACGTTTATTAATCAACAAGTTTATGAGAATTTTATTACTCTTAAAATAAAATAAATATATATTCTTTGATTGCAATAAAACTTTAGACAGTGTTACTAACTTAGACAACTTGTTTGTTATGATTATATGATACGCAGTTGTCAATATAATTTGCAGCAGCAAAACTGAAAAATGTAGAATAGTGTTTCGAAGACATAATTTAATCCGATTTAATGTAACATCTTTAAGCTTTCGAAAAAATGCTTGTAAGTTTTCTTGAATCTTAATGTTTATATAAGGAAATTTATTTTGCTTGAGAAAGTATTCAAACAATAATAAATTAATTATTTATAAATTCTTAAAATTAAAAAAAAATTTCGTTGCTAATTTCTTAATGGTGAAGGATGCATATGTTGAAATAAATATATTTTATAAGATTCTACTAATGTTTTATAAATTTGATTAATTTAAATTTATAATGGCCCAGTTGTCTTTTAAGAACCCAATGTTTTTATTTTCTTATTACACTAAAAATATTATCTCATTTTTTTGCATCTAATCCATTAATATAAATTAGAAAATATTACAGTTTATTTTTGGTATCTTGACAAAACAAGGCAGATGAAACGTTCTGTTCAAGCACGGTTTACCAAGTTATCTTAATTTCAGAAAAAAAAAAAAAAATGGAGGAAATGAAATAAATCATGAAACACATAAAGGATCTTTATTTATTTGCTTTTTTTACAAATTTTGAATATTAGTCTTCTAAGTTCCAAGGGGAGAAAAACCCAGTTTGAAATTAGTGCAAAATGCGTAATGAAGAAAAGCTGCCTCTGCCGGCGTGTTTGCAGAAACAATTAGAACTTATTTGTTTCCCTGTAGGAACTTAAGCTCTTTAACCCCTTACGCGATTTATGACGAAAGACATCGTTAACTCCCAGAATGCAGTGCGCACTCCTAAAACAGCCCGCCTCTTAAATTAAGCTAGAGCAAGTCTTTTCTCATTATCTTCCAGTTGTTAATGTAAGCCTCTCTTTACGCGTCTCAGTTCTAAGCTGGGTGTTGCGTTCGCTGAAGTTTGTTTATTTCTCTGCTGAGTACACTTTGAAATTTAATATGGAAGGGGCGTACTAAAACTGAATAAATTATAGCAAGGTTTTGGAAACTCTGGAAAAATTTATAGAACTTTTATCTTTGTGCGAGCAGATGTAACTTTGCCCGAAATAAAACGGTTCTCACACGACTTTATTGGTTCCATGGATCGAATTTATCTGTACAAATATATCTAAAAATTAAAATATGTAGTCATCAAAAATTGTTCTTTAAATAGTTAGAAGTAAATTATGAAATTATAAATTATTGTGACTTCATTTCAAAACAAACTGATCGCTTAATATAAATGTTACTGTAAATGTAATGAACCCGGTGATTATTCGCAATTATCCCTAAACTTATTAGTGATAATGAATAGCCATCTCTAATTTTATCTATCTATAATTTTAAAATTATTGCATAATCATCAATTTATTACATTTATTGTATTAAAGAAATGAAAATGAATCAATTAAGAACATAAAAAATAATTTTTCACAAATTTCTAGTTTTATTTTGTCTAGTTAAAAAGTTGTCTAGTTCTAGTTTTTTTTGTCTATATCATTACTTTGCTATATATATATAAACCAAATTAGTAAAAATAAAAAGGAATAAAATTAGAATCAAAAATAAAAAAAAGAATCCGTCTTGAAGATTTTCTAATGTCTTGTTATAAATAATATCTAATGTCTTGTTATAAATAATATCCAAATTTGAAATTATATCAGGAAATGAAAGAGAGAATGTTTCCAACTATTTTTGGATAAAAAATAAATTTTTCGAAAATAGAACAAAAGAGAAGATGGGGAAGGCAAGATAAAGAATTATATAGTTTATGTTCATATTATTCACAATTTACCATATTATAGGGTTCAAGTTTCACTCTGTTTGATTTGCTACGAAAAAAGATATTGCTTATATTTCGTTACTTAGATGATGTTAATGTATTTTGATTGATGTGTTGTAATTTTGAAAATCTGCAATATAAGATCTCGTAGACTGTCAGGGAATACATTTGGATATTTTTTTTATCATATATGGCTGCCTTAAACAATACTATTCATTCAAATCTTATTTTTTTTCAATTCTTATATAATTTTATGTAAACCATAAAAACAATTTTTAAGTCTTTTACAGTTTTTAGCAGAGGAAAACTGAACGGGACAAGTTTTCAACCTCGTCATCTTGTGTGTTTCAAAGATTTCTTATCGTTTTTTTTTTAATTTTTCATTGATATGCATTCTTTCTTCATTTTCCACTGTTTTCTCATTAACGTATCCACAAATTATATCCAACCATATTGTATGTCGCATAGAACAATATGTAATATTTTAACTTGTAACATCATATCTTGGGGAAAATATACTAGTTTTGAAGAAAACGCATAATGTATACATTTATATTGCCACATTGAAGTAAGGCAGTTGAATCTGCATGGCCGAATGGTCATGGCACTGGTCTCTTGATCAAGAAACCTGGGTTCGAATCCCGCAAGAGACAATGCGATTAACAGTATATGTAAATGTTTGATTTTATGTTTTCTATTATTTATTAATGTTCCAGAAGATACTGGAAATTTCTTTAGTTTACCAGACAAGTGTTCTGAACTTTTCTTACTGTCTCCAGAAGAAAGGTCTCCCTTTTTCTGCTTGAATAAAAGCAGAAGATTTGTCAGCTACTGTATTCTCAGTTCTGAGTTGAATTAATAAATTGGTTTAGCTCTACTTCTTGCGTGCGTCATTGAGTTTAGCACTAGAATATCTGCGTGACAATATTAACAAAAGAAAGAGACTCGGATTACAAGAAAATGTCGTTACAAATAAATTAAAATTTGTTTGTTACACTCAGGACATGAGATGAGACTTTCTAAAAAACGCACAGTGCAATTTCTCCATGTTGTGAGTTCTATTTTGAATCCCCATCAGGAAATGGAATAAATTGCTACAAAGGTTACACATGCTACAAAAGGGATATTCAAACAAATGATTATAATTTGTATTCAGATTTTGTTTAGAAAATACTAATTTCATATTATATAAACTTACAATTACCTAAAGATTTAAATAAATAATCCTTTTTTATTTACTATTAAAAAGCGTACTTAATAATTACAGTTTTATAACTTCTATTAATACAGTTTTATATCTTCAAAGAATTCGCTTTTATTAAGATTATCATCTTGCCACCGATCGGACAGGATGTTGTTTTCATATTAGATTTTTAAACTGACAAAAATCATATTAATTATATTAAATACAAATTTAGCCAACCAAGTATAATATGAAAAAGGGTCAATTTAATCACAAATGAAAAAAAAAAACAATTTACCACAAAAACTAATTTTTTAAATAAAAAAATAACAACTGTTAAAATTGTTATATTGCCCCAGTCTGCCTAGGGTTTTCAAAATCATTTGCAGAATTCTAAGAAATATGCAAACATACAGAAAAGAAATTTTAAAGTTTGATATTTCCTGCAACCCAACTGTATGTTTGCTTAAGCAAATCCGAGAGACTTCAGCTGTTAAAAATGTAAAAGTTCGAATGCGAGGAAGGCTTTTTTCAGGCTGCTAAAGTAGCAAATATGAAATTCCATATTTCGGATTAACGTTAAATCCTGTAGATTGTAAAGCTGAAATAGAAAAATATGCATTTTTCTCATCTTTTATAATATTTTAAAAACATAACCACGGTTTATTATCTTAAGATATTCTTTGATATCAACATTACACCACGAATTTTTAAATTTATAAAGTTTTAAAAATAAGAATTCTTTTTTTAAATCCCCGATTTTTAATTTTAGATTTTATTTAAAATATGCAAGAATTATATTTAAAATTGCAATTATTTTTTATTTATATAAAAAAATGAACTAATCAAGGGATATTAATAAGTTTTTGATAATGCTTAGATTAATTACTTCACATACAGTGACAAATACTAACGAATGCCTCAAATACCTGAATTTTAAATTTCTAGTTTGGCATAAAGTAATTTAAAAATGATGATCTACAAAAATCAATTAAAAATGTTTCAATATCTTAACTGTCCTTATACCATTATAGAAATGAGAATAATTGTAAATGTTTTCAAACATAGCGTGTCATTTATTAGGAAGGTTAAGTCAATTCATTAGTCAAGGAGTTAAAATATCAGTTTGAAGCCATTTTATGTTTTATTACTTCGCAATATCAATTGTTTGAATCGTTATGAAAGGAAGCATCGTTTATAATCGCCATTTGTACCTGTGTTTAAAATTCTGCCATTGGAAATCATTTATTCCATGGAGATTTAATAAGCACCAAAATGTTCTACAAAGCCTTTCTTTGAAGGCGTCGGATGCCGAACAACAGTTCCAACAAGCTCGACAATGTTTACGGCAGTCTTTCTAAATTCGAATGACTTTTGTTTATAAGATTAGATTAATTAAGTGCTTCTGAAACCTAAGTCAAAGATTCTAAACTGATTCTTAGAAATATCCAATTAAAAAAAATTAAAGCAATTCAAATTAAAATCTTATTTAATTAATAGTGTTTAAAATTGATTTTTATTAAAACATACTAATTGCAACATACAAAAGACATTTCTCTTCAGAATTTTATATATATATATAAAGTTATCAACCAGGTTTTTTAATTTATTAATTTTACACAACATATTTCCTTTTATTTCGTGACTTTTATAAACCATCTCCGATATCCTCTCCATATTGTAATATTATACCAAAGGGGAATAACTTGGATTTTCACTCTAAACAAGGCAATAAAAATGTTTCAAGAACTGAATTATTCGATTTTTGGATTCATTCACTTGAAATAAGTGTAGATAAAGCTTTTTAAAACTCTAAAATGCTTAGTTAGTTTACTTACTTTAACATTACATTTATAAAGCACTATTAGAGTTATTGTTGGACGGTCCTCGTAATTTTAAACTACGATCAAATGACGGGGTGGACGCCTGAGCTGGCATCCCCTTTTCCAAGCTTCCACATCGCACAATAAGGGTTTGTGGGGAAGTTTGGCCCGGACGGATTTAACATGAAACATCTCCGCTTGCACGACTGTTCTATGGTGGAAGTGGGTTTCGAATCTGGAACCCTCCAGTGCCGAAGCCTAGACCTTACTGCCAGGCGACCGTGGTCATCAAAATGCTTAAATTTGATATTTTAAGGAATATCAAAACAACAGATCTTTCTGAATCTCATTTATTTTATTCCAATTATTCTTGAGATCTTACTTGTCTATACATGCAAATGATAGTCAAAATTCCTTTAAATTAAGCAAGGAAAATTCGGTATGAATTCACTGCGCCTATATTATTATTTTTTATCAAATTTTAATATGAATCCACAAGTATAAGGTATTTTACCAAGTGTTTTCTTCGCTCTGATTTAAAGCAAAACAAGAAGGACCAATTGCATAAAGAGTTTGCTTATTTATTTATTTTATTTTTAGTAAAGTAAATATCATATATAATTCACTGAAAATAGCATATATAATTATAAATATTACATTTGTTTATCGCAAATAATATACATACAAAATATTTATATCTATGAAAGTTATTTCGATTACAATAAAAAGTAAGTTCTAAGTAGTTTTAACTGATTAATCATTGGTTAGATATATTTCAAAACAATACAGCGAAAATAAATGTAAAAATAATGCAACCGATCAGATATCATTAAGTATACGATGATTGAATTATGAAATTTTTTATTTATCATTTACTTAATAAACTAGTAAATTGTAGAAAGTGAAAATTAAGAAATTACGAAATATTAAGAAAAATGATAATTTCAAAGAACGCATAAAGGATTTCTATTGATGGGTATTAAGAATGTTTGTTACTGCTCAATCTTTTATATTTAGACAAAATATTAAAAAAGAAGTTTTCACCTTGGAGCCTCCGACAAAGTGAAAAAGAAATCACAACTAATATGTTTCTTTTCCTCTGTAAGCAGGTGCAGAGAAAAGAGGCAATTACCCGATTTTCCCCGTCAGTAACGAAATATTCAATGAATTTTGGCAATTTATTCTGTTATTTTTCGATAGTAACTAAAGATGTGTTAAAATTATTTGTGCTAAATTTCTAGAGACTGAACATTTTAAGTAACTGAACAGTTTAGAAGCGTTTTTGAACATCCAAAAAATGAGTGATAATTGGTTTTTTTTTATCTTACATAAATATACATAATAAAACTTAAAATTACTTCTTTAAAAACTGTATAAAAACAAAAAATAAAAATTCTTAAAAATACATAGCATTATTTCTTTTAAAAAATCTAGAGAAATGCTGTTTTATACTAAAATAATGATAATACAATTTTACAAATTAAAATTTTTACTTTTATTTCTGTAATAGCTTTTTTTATGGTGACGCAAGTTGCTGTGATATAAAACCATTAGATATTTAGCATTTGTCATTAACAATCCTCAGCGTCAAATTTTAAATTAAGTCTATTGCTGAGGACACTCTTTTGTGAGACTTATTTCTATAAAAAGACAATAGTGATTGAGATATTCCAAAAATATTCTTAACTGTCTTTTATATATCTCTTTCAATATTTCTTTCATTGTTAGAATGATTAAATAAATATCTTTTTTCTGAGATTTACTTATATTGTAGCGAATTTCGTCCTTGCCTTAAAATCGTCGACTATTCAATACGGATTTAAACTTAGAGAATAAAGAAAACTCATGAATTAAATTTGAATAACCACGAACTACTTTGAAGTGTTTTGTTCTTTATTTGAATGTTTGAATATCATTTGATGATCTGTAATCTGTTAAATGTTTTCCTAATCTGTCGAAACAAAACACATATTTTTATATAATATGATGTGTCAGTATGCACAATGTGGGAGATATAAGTTTTCATTTGGCCCTCTGATTTATTAATCACCTTGACATTTAAAAGATGATGTCCCCTAATCAAAGTACACACTTCAATATGAAGATCTTCCGTAAACGTGAAAGGGGCCAACTTTTGGTTTTCAATGGATATTCTCGAAATTATTTATCTGTCCGCATTTTTAACAACAGAAGAACTAAAACAAACCCCATAAGCTTTTTACATCTAAAAGGCTTCATTAAAAAGTTTTACTATTTTTTAAGGAAAATGATTTTCAAGTTCATAACTTTCTGTTTTCGATATATAAATACTTTGCAAACCCACATATTAATTCATTATATGACTCATAAAACCGTGAGAAATTGATGTAGCATTTGTGAAATATATACAAATTTGACATAATTCAAAACTATTATAGCCAGTTCTGGTAGGTTTGAAAATTAACTCCTTATTTTATATAATGATTTTCCTTTTTCATACAACATGTATATTTTAAAAGTTATTACATTAGAATACTTTCAAATCCTATTATATGAAATTTATGTTCATGCAACTATTCATTTTTATATATTTAAATTCTGTCTACTTGACTATGTCAAAAGAAACTTAGCATCATTTGACAAATCCTAAATGCGAGAAACAAAGTGTCTATTTTTCTTAGTTTGTATTTTTAATGAGGATACATTAAATCATACTCATTTTATCCATTTGAATGTATTGATAATTAGTATCAATGAATAAATTCTGCAATATTTGTAAATGTTTAAATATTGATGTTTCTTTCGCAATATAATTTAAGAGGATACTCTTATCTCAGTTTGACTCAACCCGTCATTTGATCTTTCTCATTATCTGGCAATGAAAAAAATGAGTATGGGAACATATCCAGCTATGAATTCCAAAATTTAAATAGCCTTAAGGGATACGAATAAACGATGAAATTAAGTTTGAATTTGTGGATGGTCCCCTTAGCCAAGGCTGGCGAACTAAATTCTTGAAATGATAAATGCTGATGAATCTGGTCGGTTGCGTAGCATTTAACTATCATACCTAAGTGCGATGATATATGAGATACTCGAGGAATTTCCACAGCTGAATCACTGCCAGTTAGTCCCGCTGCCCACTCGAGCAGTAAGGAATTAAATACACAGCTTAGTGAGCTGGATCGAACGTAAATTAAGCTGAATCGTATCGCATCGAAATAGAAATGATATCGATTGTAACTCGCTTCCAGACGAAACGAAATTCTTAATCTTAAAGAGATATGGTCTTTTCAGTTTAATGAAAGGAATCGGAGATTTAAAGTCATGCAAATCTAATGGGCATTTCAGCAAAACGGTGAAGATGATGGAGAGCTTGGATACACTGATTTTATAGAACTTAGGATACTTTCATTTACGTTATCAAATTTTGTTTTTTCTCGTTTAAATTAAGATACTGGAGTAAAGCATGAAACAAGCACTTTGCAATTTTAAAGCACTTTAGATAAAAATATCAAATTTCGACATTTTACAGTAAAAAGATTGTTAAGTAAAAGGAGAAAAAAAAAACTTCGCTTTGGAACTCTGATATGCTAATTTTCTGCAGTGATATACTACAGTAGTCAAAAAGTTCCGTAACTTATTTTTTACGGTATAAATACAGAAAGAAATTTATTATTCGCTTTTTCATCAGAAACAACTAACCTGTCCAACTATGAATTTTTGCAATCGTTCATACAAAGATTTAAATATTGATTGCTTCTTTTTTTTTTTTTGCTTTATTCAACGTGTCTTTTAAGGAACTTAAGAAATGTTGCTATTCATAATTTTGCAATTGTACATAAAAAACTGTAAATGTTGATTGAAAGTTTCCTTCTGTTTTATCCACCTTCTGAGGAGCTTCAGTGTTATTGCTATTTATGAGAATTCTTTATCTGAATAAAATGTCACTTGAACAAGATTTTGGGAATAAATTGGTTATGGAAAGATCGAAATGTGATGTTTTAGCAGGCATTTTCATTCAAATGTTGAATTTCTAATTCAGCGTCTTATTATGAAAAATTAACGAAGTGCACTTTTCCTCCGAAAAGAAGTTTTGAATGATTGGTATCACGAGTTATATCTACGCATTCTAACTGCATAAAAGCTATTGGGAATCATTTAAAGTAAGAAATTATTGAGTCTTGTGACATTTTCGCCTGTTCTTCAAGAAATATATTTGTCTTTGTAAAATATTTTAAGAAAATCCTGAACTATTTGAACGAAGTAGTTTATTCTTTATATAATTTATATGAAGATGCATGTTTTTTCATGTAAAGATGGTTCTGTAATATATCACTAAGACATTACTTATCGTGATTATTTTAAATAGTAAACACTTGAGTTGGGAATTACCTTTCATAAATTACTCGTTGTAATTATGGTGCCTTAGGAGTCCTCAAATTTGCAATTTTTAGAGTTTAATATTCAAATTCGTAATGTACTAGTTTTTGTGGAGAATGATAAATTTTGTGTCGTAAAGCGCAATTTACCTACAATTGCCGTAAAGCACCGATTAGCTACATTTGAGAAACTCTTAAATGAACAGTGCAATTTGGAAAAAAGCTTGAAGAGGAAGTATCAGAGAGTTTTATAAATCTCCAGAAAACCATATCTACATATTTTTAAAATGACTAATTAATCTGGTAGCATATATTCTACGCATTAAATTTTTACATTCATGCATTTTTATGATTCATATTCTCATTATTTAAGGTTCATATAGTGCTTTGTCTTGCACTGAATGATTCCTCTGAGCTAGCCTGAACTGTTCGGAGAGTGTAAATAATTGCTCGCATGGAATGATAGAAAAGATTATGTGGTTTGCTTCAAAATTTCCATTACTGGCTAATAATGTGAATTCTGCCCCAAAAGCGAGAGCAAACATATGGTATCATGGCAATTCTCTTTCATATACCCAACGTGTTACATAGGAATTTATTACTAAGTTAATAATTAACTGATAATTTTATTAAAATTCTAATTTCTAACCTGCTGTTGCTATTGCTTATGGCACTTGCCATAGACAAGCCTACTAACAAAAAGATCTATTTTAAGCCAAGTTTTAGCACCTGTTATTTCAATAGCACCACCTAGGGCCAGGAATACATCTTAGTTACTCTTGCGTCACAGCCCTTTTCACTGAGCGAACTTCATTCATGCATTTCATTTACTCATCCACAGATCGAAATTCAGACCTGAATCAGAGAACCATTTCTTCTGATCCAGTACCTTACGTGGTATTGTTTGGACATGGAGGACTTTCTGGATATGACAGATTTATACGTGCAGCAGTCACCATGTACACAGAGAGTCTTCGGCAGGTGGGGTTAGAACTCACAACCCAAAGGATGCAAATCCAACACCCTACTAACCAGACTATCAAGACCTTATTTCCAAACATTTTGAGTTTTACAGAAAAATGTTATCGCTTGACCGAATTCAAGTATTAATCCTAACACCATCTTTTCCCCCATTGTTTAAGGGATTGAGAGAGTCAAATATATTTAAATGAAGAAATAAATATTGTGACACTATTGTGAAACTTTATTAATCCTAAAATTATTGACATAGATATATAAGATGCTTTGTATATAAGTAATAATAACAATTGAGAATTAGTCAGAAATATTTTCAAGATAAAGTAGAATTATGATTCATACTTTACTTTTGTTTTCACCAAAACATTTTGAATAGAAAATCTAATTCTTTGATGGAAAACTAGAATACAAATGCAAATTTCGCTTTTAAACCCTGGTTATATTTCTTTTAATCTTAAAGATAGGTTCATAAAATTCTCCAGTTTAATACAAAAATGGAACTAAATCACACAATCAAGTTCGGTATCAACAAACATCACTTTATTTATTTTCAGAAAAGAGAATGAAACACTTACCGGTGATCCCCTTCAATAAAACGAGAACGAACAATTTCCTCGATACTTTCAATAATTCCAGGCGATAACACACGCAAGTTTTATCTTTTCATTTTAAAAGATAAAACTCTCAGCTTCCATACTTCATTTCTTCTCATTTAAAATGGCGTCATTTACATTTCCAAAGAATAAAAAAGTGGGGATACATTTGTTGACACTTCAGCTGAGCAAAGTCCTTGGACTATCTCCGAATAAATGGCGAGTCATTATGCTCTTTCATCAGAACTTAATGACATCTTTAACAACATTCATTGCCCTTTGAGCACAATGAAGAATCGGGCAGCAAAAAAAAAAAAATCTGCATTAATGAAATTCTGGAGTTGGTGTGGTGGTTAAATGAAAGTTTTGAATTTATGAAGTCAATAACGCATTGATTTGCACACAAAGTTTCATGTTTTGCGATAAAATACAATTCGTTATTGCAAAACGAGAAGGAACTGAATAATTTTTAAATGTATATCGTTTTGAGAGGACATAAAAGTCAATTGTATCTTTTCTTTTATAATTCAAGGGAAAGGAAAACCCTTATTGGATGCTTCACATTTGTTATACTTAGCATTGTAATAATAATATGTAGTAGTTAGAATAATGCCGACAAACTAGAAATCTATTATAAGTGTTATTAAGGAAATAGGATACCTTTTTAGGAACACATTCAATGTCAAAGGAAAATTATTCTTAAAAGAAACACAATAATTCTATGTATGTCTTTTACTTTCAAAGGAGTTTAATGCATTGTATTTTAGAATGGAAATTTACTAGGATGGTATATATTTTATATAATGTATTTCACTAAGGAAAATAAAACCAATGGCTTAAAGTTAAGGTATCATTAATATATAATTTTGACTTTTTAACAATATGATCTTCTATGGATAAATTTAATGTTTATTGCATAAACGTACAAGGCGATAATTTTAATGTTACTATATGTTTCCTTCTTCTTTTAAGATGCAATCAGTGATTGTTCCGAATGTTTACGATGTCATTCCATTTTATCAAAAGCAGTAAATTTTTTTAAATAAATTTCATGTTTAAGACATTAGAGATTTCTGAATTTCCTATTACTTTTCGATTGTTTAAAATGTCGTTATGATTTCGAGAACGTTTCCTCTAGAATGTTCCTGATTTAATTTTTTTTCTTATTTTTTGCAAGAAGTACATAAATATATTACATATTACTTTCTTTAAAAAAATTGAATTTAATATTTTAAGTGATTAAATTTTGCAAATGATTAACTATGTTTCTTATTTAATATTTTGAATTTTTCAACAGATCCATTCTTAATCACTTATAATTAGTTAAATTTCTCTTTTCAATTACTTTATTTTTTTGGTGTTGTTTCAAACAACACGTTTTGCTCAATTGCATTATACTTGTTAAAATATTTTCACTTTTACTTCAAAACTTCTGATATGCAATAGTGGATATTTGCTTTTAACTTTGCCCCGTCTAAATACAATTTTGAATTTTATCTCCTCTTGAAATTACTGATGTTTATAATTTCATAACTTTTTCTCTGTCAATATTTCAGGCAAGTAGTCTAAAAATATTTTCATTTTTGTAGCCAAATATATGAATCGATTCTTTCCACATTCCTAGTAGCACACATATACTGTACAATATTTTATGATATAAAACAATATTCGCAATATTGTATAAAATGGTTTAATATTGAATAATATTATATAATATCGTTCAATATTGTGATACAGACCTTGCTATCTATTATTCTTTCTTTTCTCTACGTATTGATTACTCTTCAGAATGATAGAAAGTTAAAATAAAATTTCAATATGAAATAAAACAATTGTTTGGAATTTTCAACTTCTAATCTCATTTTATCTAGTATAAATGTTTATGCAAAAATATGTAGTTGCTTTTTAAGTAAATTTTTATTTTTTTCCCCTCACCCACTCTTATTCTATATTGAGGCTCTATACTATACCCTGTTACTCTATCTACTATAGTGACAAGAATTTGGAATAAAACTGGTTAGAGACTATATTACCCTGTTATTATGAACATGCTCTCACTTAAATGTCACTTTCAATTGTTGTATTTTAAATAATTCCCGCCTTAAAACTCAAATTTCGGAAGTGATAGCAGACATGTAATCAGACAGGTTTATGACTATAATAATCAAAATTGATAACATGTAAAAGTACTTGTATTATATTAGAAGCATATCCTACAGGAAGTTCAAAAATCTTTTCACCATGGACAATAATTAAGAAGAATATCACAGAAATTTAAATTTAAATTAAAGATTAATTTTGAAGAGCAAATTGGTTTCAAAAACTGACTAAATGTCCGTAAAATGCCTTGAAAAATCATACTAATACCTATAAATTAAAGGGAAGCAACCTTTTAAAAGAATAATAATTTGCAATAGATTCAAATTAGTGAAAGCATTAATATAATATTAACAAGCTTATTCAAAAAAGTAATAAATTTATGGAACCATACTTGAAATACTAAATACATAAAGAAAATATTTAATTTTATGGCTTTTAGAGCAAACAGGCAAAAGGAGCTTAGAAATAACAATTGTGTTATGAAACTTTATACAAAACCTTTGCCTTTCAGTGCAATGCAAGCATCGCATTGATACGCATACTTTTGAGCAGACAGTTCTGGAAAATGTGAAGTTGATACCGGTACTTCTGTTTAAACATGAAGGTAAGGTCTTTTTTGCTAATGGTGGCTGGTTGCGTTCTGCCAAGTGTCTCTTAAAAGCATTCCGTACATGTTCTGAGTAATTCAAATCCAGTAAATATATTGATCACTCCATTCGAGGAATCACTTCGCTTTGAAAGATATTCTCAATAGATATAGCAGGATGATGAAGAACAACTACAATCATATGAAACTATTAACAACAGTTCTACGAAAATTGTTTGTTGGTGTAAAACTTTGTTTCCATAGTTTTTCTATCCATGGTTGTAGCGTTAATTGTTGGTAGAAATACACAGATAAAAACTGATGCATAATAAGCTTGTACGTCTATTAACATAAAGACAACACCACATTAATGAATTTGTGTTGTCTGGAAGTACACAGAGCTTTGTCCGACAATGTTAATAGCATTTTCCGGCCATGTGTATGGCATATAGCATCTTCCAGGCATGTGTATATTGCATTTTCTGGCCATGTGTATAGCATATAGCATTCTCCGATAATGTGTATGACATATAGCATTTTAAGGCCATGTGTATTGCATATAGCCTTGTCCGGCCATGTGCATAGCATTGTCCTGCCATTTGTATAGCATTGTCCGACCATTTGTATAGCATTGTATTACCATATGTATACCAATGTATGGCCATATGTATACCATTGTATGACCATTTATGAACTATAATTTCAGATAAAATGTTTATGAATGTGTTTCTAATGTCTTCCAGGAAAGTTTTCGACAATTTTGAATTTATTAGAAAAATCTGTAACTTAGTGTGACTCTTTTAACTTACCATTCACTTCGTTCGCTGAGAAAATATTTTTTAATGTGAAGTTTGATTGAAATAATTTGCTATAACATGCAAATAAAGTGTACATACTTTTTTCTGATTGTTCTTTTCACATTTTATCCTTTGGTTTGACTAGCGCACTTTTTACATAGTTCAAAACATTTGCATATTTATTAACCAAGCAACAACACTTTTTCCCCAAAATGGCAGATATATCAATTTATTTTAATCACTCAGTATTTATTTTTGAATTCAACCATTAACATCTTCTGCTTGTGCTTAAATATAAGGATATTTGTGTAAAAATAATTTAACTATATGAAGGAAAAGGCGATTATATTATAATTTTATTCTTTAAAAAAAGAAACTTAAATGTAATTTGGGAAGCTTTAATTAGAAATTTTTACGAGTTTATCAAAATTTATGCAATGTTTAATTAACGGTGAAAACATTTATTGGCATTTTATTGTACACTATTATATTCATTCATCTAAGTTATTGCACTTCAGATATTTTTCATTCTAGCTTTTTCATTTCTTGTTATACTATATGTATTTGTATTTTGCCATTTGTTTGTTTCTTTCCAATTGATTGCGTGCAATTTATTTTTTTAATAAAGTCCACCTACATTTATACCAAATCGGAGAGGGGGCCACATGAACTCTGGACATGGAAATGTGATGTGTTTTGAAGACGAAGTGCAATGAAGCATTGTAAGTGCAACTTTTAATACTTTCATCTACATGCTCAGAATATATTTAAATTTTCATTGTTTTTAAAAAATAAAAAGTAATAATTTTTGAATAAAGTAAAATTTTTCTGATAATCTAAATTTATAATCCATAAGCATAAATTTATTTTCTACAAATGAGGGATGATAAAATAAATTTGCATTCAATATATTCTGTATTTTTATGTTTAAGTAATGCTAATATCTTCAAAATTTTTGTTCTCAACCTTGAAGATTTTGAGATATTTCTCCTGATCTCTGGGAATTCGAGACACAATGACATCCACCATCACAAACGCGATCCTTCAAAATATCTACAGAAAACTTCGAAAATTGCAGTCATCAGCTGTTTTCGCGAAATTTTACGGAAAGCGTCTCGTGATTGATGGTGTTATGAAACGCTCCCGCTGCCCCCATTTATCAGCAATTTCCAGGTCGTTTATAGGATTTAAATCACTTTTTTATATCTCGCAACACTTGAAAACTTAACGTGTTTGGGCTATTAATTAAAAAAATAATATTCTTTTCGTATCTCAAACATGCTATTAAGTCGAAAAATCAAGGGAATTTCAGAAGAGGAAGTCTGCGGATATGATTAATGCGTGTACATGAAAATGTCACGAAATAAAGCAACTAAAAGGTAAAAAAGATTTCCATGATTCTTTAATGCATTGCTCTGAAGGATTGATGAATCTTGTCACGCAAAAGAAAGAGGCGGACTCAGTGAAAAGAACCAGAGAACTTTCGGTCCATTGTTGATTTGTCATCTTTTTTTCTTTCTTTCTTGTTTTTCTGCCCCCCGTTAAAAGAAGGAACATTTGTCTTTATTCATAATCAATTCATATACCTTGAACCGTTGAATAATAAATTACATCGGATGAAAACTCAAGAGGAAAAAATAGCTTATGATTCAGACATAGGTTATTCTTTTCAAAAATGTTATTGGAAAAACACATCAATTCAATATTGTCGAAAGTAGTTATTCGTTTTATGCATTAATATTAATAAATTATTTCATAATAAATCATTTCAATAAGATTCGAGGTAGACATTCAATAATTATATTGAATATTTATTATATTATGATTATTACTGAATTTAAATTTCCGAATTCTTCAGAGCTGGTATAGATTATTAGTTATTGTTGTTTTTTCAAAAAAAATATCTTTTCAAATTAATCTTTGATTTTTTAAAGTTTAAATTTGAACTTAATATTAGAATTGTTGTAATTTTTTTATAATTAAGACATTTAACAAATGCAAAAATAAATTTATTTAGATTTTACAATGAGCATAATATTTTTTAAAGTTAGTCTGTATTTTCGAAATAAAATTTTATAAATACTCTTTAATTTAGAAATTGCAAATTCAGCTGCACAAATATGCAATGAATGCATACTTCACCTATTGACTGTCGAGCTGAATTCCTTACAATATAATTTATATAGGTCCAACGGTCACCTGCGATCCTCCGCAGAAATCATGGTTGTTAAATGTTTTTCCGAAGTGCTGAATCTTCAAGGCATTAAAACTGCACTCCGCGAAACTATGCTGATATAATGGTATATTATATTATACATGAAGAACTTAGAAACTGAAGGAAAATCATCTAGCCGGCAACTACTATATATTACTGCTAGCTATTAAGATATCGCCGGCTAAAACGATATTCAATCAGTTTTATTTCTTTATCATACCAGTGTAGTATCATCGAACTAAAAGTGATAAAAAAAATTTGCTTTAGTCTATTTTTTTTTAAATTTTAAAATCTTTATCTATTTTTTTAATAGTTATTGCATCATAATAATTATTGCATATTGTTTACATTTATATTTTTATTTAGTTATGATGACATCTTCAGAGGCGTTTTATATTATTTATTTCTTTAAATACACACAGAAATATATTTAACTTAAATTATACATTTTTATGAATATTCTATATCTGTGCAAATATAATATGACTGAACACCTTTTTAATAGGTAGCTCTTTAGTTTAGTTTTCTATGTACATTTCTTCCCTTTTATGAAGTAAATAATATTCATTTTGTTTTATAATGGTATATTTATTTGTTTATAAATAAATGTTGCTTTTTTTTATTGTTCTTTAAATGTTGTTTTTTCTTCACTTAGAAGACTTATGTACACATATACTTAGGTACCGAAAATGAAAAAAAAATA
>JAPMOR010088090.1:9814-20725 GCA_026543865.1 Argiope aurantia | reverse complement strand
TTCCCTTTCTAGGGAAACATCTCCCAGCCTGATATCCCTAACGGAAAACGAATATCTGTATTTCTCGCACACTCACACCGACTTTGCGTGTAATTAGGTCTTAAATATTTATGTGAGAATCTCGCGTGACGCATTTAATAGAAGCAGAGACCAATTTTGTCTAAGTGGAAATAGCTTTATTTGAGCTTGGCCTGGAATGCCATTGTTTATTAATAGTACGCAAAAATAGGCATCTCTGTGGTGAGCACGATGAGGCTTAATTGAAAAGTGAGAGAAAATAGAGGTTTTAAAGACCAATTAGTTCAAGGAACATGTAAATACATCAGAAACAAGAGAAATTTAGTTTTAATAATGAGATTAACTATTTGCGTTTAAGTATAGCCACGAGTGCTGTTCTGAATATCCAGTTTAATTATCTGTATTCGTTGTAAGTAGTTTCATCTGCAACTGTAAATTGATATATGATTAAATTCATCTTTCTCTTACAGTCAGAAATATCTAATTTGTATTTTTGATGTTCGAAATATTAAATAACTACTAATTAATTAATAGAATAGAAATCTCATTATAAATAATAGAAATGATTGTATTTCATAACTTTCATTTCATGATTGTTTCTTAATAAGTTATTTTGTCTATTAAATTCGTACTTCGTTATTTTAAGTATAGAAACTTTAGTTTTATTTTTAAAGCATTGTTATAAATGTGCTTTTTCACTAAAAACGCAATCAAAATGAATGAAAAAACATATACTTGTGAAAATCTGGGATATCATAATTCTGTTTGCTTAACTTATGATTTGAATTTATTATTTATTCTTTTTTTCACACGTTTTAAGAATTGCTCTAATTTTGTTTGATTTGTCGTAATTAAAATTCCATTAATGGTCCATTAATTAAATAATGGTCAATAAATGGTGAACACTAAATTTTTGAAAAATCAAAAATAAACTTTGTTAAAGTTTTAACTTTCTCTGATTCGTAGTTGAGAAAAGTAAAGACCGTAATCAATTTGATATAATCGATTGATTTGAGTTTCTAATGTTTCAACATAATAATTCTTTATTATAATAAAATTTCTTAATATTCATGACGAGTTCATAATTCTGTCTTTTTCTATCCCACCTACAACAATATTAAAATGGTAATGATTGAGCCAGCCTATCTGCAAGTTTCTAAGAAGGAATTGCTAATTGTGCCTCAAAAGTAACAGCAATTTTTTAAATTACAAATATGAATTCATGAGATTTTTTTTGTATTTTGATTAGCAAAGTATTTTCCATTGTTTCTCAAATTCCAGTCTGCTCACTTTATTATCAGGAGTACTATTTAGACTATTATCTACTCACCTGTTATCTTTCATATGTATTCTGAGTCAAAAAATATTTCTAAGTACATTGTATTGTCTTTCTTTTCACTTGTAAAAAGAATTTTAATAGTCACTAATAGCTTAATTTCCCAAAACTTTACTTAAATATAAAATAATTTAAGTTTATCTCGAACACCTATATCTTTGTAGAAAAGCTATGTGACATTGACAACTTCAGCTTAATATGAATATATCATCGTAAAAAAATGAAAAGATAAGTAAATTATAAAATCTTATTATTAGCCTAATCAGTAATTTCATTAGTGTTTTTTTTTCAAATTATACTAACGTATCATTCAGGTTAATATGATCAGATACTATTTTTCTCTTAATTGTACTTAAAATCTTTCACTGTATATATCACTGATTTAAATAGAAAGGGTAAAAATAAATTCCTTTAAAGTTTTTTCTTTGATAATAAATCTATGCATCAATTAAAATATTGCAATGATAAATTTTTTTCAGGTCGGAAAAATCAAGAAATATGCCCAAAAATTCTCCTAAAACGTTTTTATCAATATGAAAATGTTACAATAGATAAAGATCCCTTTTTTTCTTGGCCGGGGAACTGTATATGTCAAATAAATATTCTAAATATGAATTTAAATGTTATATTTATGCTATTATAATATTCATTAAAGATACAGATTTTTCCTGGAAATGAAAAAAAAAAGCAAGGTGTGTGGGCTGGAAAAGATTTAAAATACAAACTTACAGGGTAAATGGTACATATGATAGCTTTACTTTATAAAATTAGGTAATTTTTTTCTAAAACAAAGTATTCATTTGCTTAGTACTGTCACAAATATTAACCAGAATTTCTAGATCAAATGGCAAGCTAAATGATTTATGGCTCAAGTTTTTAAGGTACAAATGAAACAACTTCTTTTCATTGAAATCCGAAAAAAATGAATGAAAAATAGTCTTATAAACACAATTTTGTTTTTGATAAATCAATTTAAAGCATTCGAACAAAATCCAAATATGATATTTGATTGAAATACCTTTAAAGGAGCTTTGAATATACTTGACTAACTTTTGAATGCATGTACTTACAAAAATGAAACTGGCTGATTAAGATTATAAAACAATTGTCTTGAGAGTTTGTTGCTATGCACTTATTCATTGGACGTTAGTAAATAGAAAATGAATTAATAATAAATTAACCAGAATAATTCTGTTTTTAAAATAGTAGGGTAAATAGAAAAAACAAACAGACGAAACAATATCTTCTCAAAAATGGGAATCGAATATATAGTCGTGAGATGACAAGGTGAAAGGTTAAATCATTTACATTCTGCTAAAATTATGCTATTAATTTCTAATTGAATAATAAATAGGAATGTTTCAGCTTGTCTCCATCAAATAATGATAAAACATGAAATAAATTATAAAAACGCATACCAGCAAGCTCTATGTAACGTATTTTGTCCGAATAACAAAATAAGGGAGACAAGATTTAAAAAAATCCTATAATTCCTTTTTTATTTTATATATTTTTTTATATTATTTTCCAATCAAATTCCATTTATATAATAATAATTTTAATTTATTTTGAAGTGTAAATTTTTAAATAAATAAAATAAACGAACAGGGACGATTTCTATTTTGTTAGGCTGCAAAATATATGGTAAATAACAAATAAACATGATAGTAAGAATAATAACTTAATTTAAAACAAATATCAACAAAAATTAAATTTTTCTAGTAGTCATTGTTGGATTTATCAAAATATTCGAAAAGAGATTGTAGTGTTTTAAAAAAAAGAAAGAAAGAAATGCTAAAGCTGGATGTAAGTAAAAAGAAATAAATAAACGTTTTTAATAAATGTGAGAGTAATTTATCACCGAAACCGTAATTGCTAGACTGAAATATCAGAAAATAAATTGATTCATCCTCGAAGGGAGCAACAGCGACAGCAAGGGTAATGCGTTAATTTAAAGAGATGAAAATTAAACGAAGAGAACTTCTTAGCTTACAGTGAGGACCGAATGATATTTCTAATATTGTATTAACTGCAACGTATGCACACTTCTCATCAGACTTCAAAACGACAAAATTGTAACTTTTTTTTCAGTGCATTAAAGAAAACTGAAAAATGGAACTCATATTAGCCTGAAAGGTTTTAGTTGCGCCTTTGGTTGGAAAATTTCTGCTGCTTCCTTCATATATGACTTAAAGAAAAATGAGTTTTTCGCTTATGTAGCTCATAAAAATGTTTCAAGCATAAAAAGGGTGGATTTTTTCCCTTTTCTTCCGTGGTTTTCATTGATATTAATATACGCCATTTAAGAACGCCGGCTGTATGAAATGTCGATACCAAAATTTCCAATACTTATTTATTATCCGCTTTGAATAAGCCACGGCTTAGATATTATGGTTTAACCTTTATTTTTTCCTCCTTGAATAGGTTTCTATTTGTGAATAATGTATGAAGGTAAATGGGTTCTTTTTGAGTTGTTGTTGTTGCGAAAAGATAATTTATGCTTCACTTTCGAGCATTTTTTCTTTTCCATTTATTTTTTTCTTTGCATAGTTGGTTCGTTGTTATCGTTTGGGTTTAAATTAAAATTGGTATTGATCACCATTAGATAATGATGAAAAAAGAAACTTTTTTTCAAGAAAAAGTTACTTAAAAAAGCTGCCGAGTATTTCTCAAAAGTTGTGTAATCTCCAGAGCTCGATGATCTTGGGAAAACCTCAGCAGTTAAAAAAAAAATTAGTCGGAGTTTTACTATCATCCAGGTATCAAAGTTGCTTAAGGTTAAAAAATACTTAGAAATTTTTTTAGTATTGATCGCAACATAAAATGCATGAAAATGAAGTTTATGAATGCAAATGCTTCATAATTTTAATTGTAAAAACTGGTTTATACTTTTCTCATGGTGCTCTTTATTATTAGTGTCAAAGTAATATCACAGCCACTTTCATTACATCATCTGTTTTAATGCATAGGAGGATATGAACTGGATTAGTTATGCTTTCTAAATGAGTGTTCATTTTAATCATCAGACTCTATAAATGGTCTAATATATATTTAAGATCATTATGCAATTTTTGGGACAATAATATGTGTTCCTATAGTACTTAAAAATGAAATTTATTTCAGTTACTTATATTCATTTTGAATTTTTATTAATAAATAACAATATTTAGGCTGTTAACAGATTATAAATGACTTATAATGACTTAAATGAGAATTCAGCTGTTTCACATAATCAAGGGTTTTTTTGCGGTGATTTTATTCTAGCAATTTCTTATTAGCGCATCTTGAAGCCGAGGTGGACTGACTGTAAGTTCTGGTCTTCTGAAATGGAGGGTTTCAGGTTCGAATTTCGTTTCTGTCGAAGAACCGCCGGGTACGCGGCTTTGGTGCACGATAAATCCATCCGGGCTAACCGTCCTTACACTGGTGTGGTGTGGAAGCTTGGAGGAGGGCTGCATGTTCAGGAATCGTCCTCGTCATCCTGGCACAGCTCAAAATTGCGAGATCCGCACTAACATAGCCCTAGTGTGGTTTTAAAATGGAACATTAATATAACTAAACTGAGCTATTGATGCAATTTAAACTTTTGTTATTCAACATTCACTTCGAGTGGAATGACTATTTTTTCAGGATAATATCTATAAAGTAAATTTTCTTTTTTGCGTCTCCCAAAAGCTGCAGTTTTCGACGACATTTAGAGAAATGAATGGATTAGCGATTGCACTTTTTAAGCATAAGAATAAGATAATGATTTAGTGTGGGCCTTCTTTATTATGATTCAAACATGAATCAGCATTTAGCCTTGTTATTAAGAGAATAAAAGGAAATGAATTCTGTGCAATTGTAATCAATCGAAGAAAGTTTGAATGCCATTCAATAAAGAGGAGAAATAAATTGTACTTAGATGCTCAACTCTTTATTTATTTGTTACAAATGCCCAGGAGATTGGCTATGGCGCCATTAGATCTCTAGTCTTCCAATATTTCTGAACTTTAAAGCTTAAAACACAAGTGCTGAGCACGAGTCAAGATGTGTAGCATCAAAAATTTGATATTGTCCGCACAGAGGACATGAGGAAGAGTAATGATGACAGAAATTGCTCAGCTATTCTTTCATAATTTTATTTAGAGGGATGAATCGCGAACATGAAAATAATCCTTATATGATATATGAGTATGAATTTATATTCCAAACTGTGTTAAATGTATTCATTTTTTAAATTATGTTTATTATTTCAGAAAATTCTCAGGCACATCATCGTATTGATTTCTTACCTAATTTTAAAGCTGATCTTAAAAATTTAGACTTTATTTTAGATTTTACATGTTTTTTTAATTTGCTTTGTTTTATTTGCGTTGATTGGAATATGCTTCATAATGATTTCATTGTATAAAAAAGTTCCTTTTGAAGTTCAATATGTTTTATGTTTAAGATCTTTTTTAAAATTCTATAAATTTATCATATTTTATGATAATTGTTCGTAGATAACGCCTCATAAATTCTTTATTGATAAATCTGAATAATTTGTTATTAGAAATATTTTTTATGAAATATTTCCTTACCTTTATAGTTCCCCTTCTCTAACTTTATACGTCAGTTTCGTTCGAATTATAAATTTGTCTCCTAAATTCCTTACAGATAAAATCCTTTTCCCTAGTAAAAATTACCTCCCTCATAAAAAAGAACTGTTATAAACAAATCAATTTTGCCTTTTGTCAATTTAAACAAAGACCAAAAACAAATTAATTAAGCATAATCCTGATTTTTTTACATACATTTTCACAAATTTTATTTGTTAGTTTCGCTTGATTGATGGATTTTTCTCCTAAATGCTTACAAAATCAAGAAGAAAAAAAAACATATTTTAAGCAATCCCTAATAATAATTCTCTATTAAGAAGGAATTATTATAATAAAACTCTTTTGAATTTGCCGTTAGATGATCTAAATAAATAGCGCAAGCAAATTATTTAAGGTTAATCATAATACTTTTTTCTTGATAATTATGAAAGGATGCACATTATCAGCATTTTAATTACCTAAGATAGTAGAATCTGCATAGCAAACCTGAAAATATTAAATAACGATATTAAAAGATGGACATAGCAGGTGTTTAGTGTCCAGAGGGAAGAGCTTCTAATTTCTTCTTTATATAAAATATAAACAGCTTTATAATTATAATACAAAAGCTGTATCAACTTAGATAAAAAATTTCATTGAGTCGGCATTCAAAGAAGCATCACATGCGAGCACTATGTTTACAAGAATATTTTTATAAGTAAAAACAAAAGGTACCACTTAACTACTTAAATTTAATAGAATTTCAAAAAATATTTAATTTTAACTTAAGATAAATTATTGAAATTATAAATTTAGCATTAATAAATAAAGGCTTTTATTGAGTATTATTCCAAAAACTTAAGAACTGCACTTATAAAAGCAAATTTTCATGCAATTTTGGTTAGAAATTTTTTTTAAATTCTATTTAATAAAAAAAATTTAAAAATGCAATACGGTAAAAATTGAATATTTAGCGTATTATGACAGAAATTGTAAACCTAATCAAAATCTTTCAAATCGGTACTGACTTAAAGAAGCTGCGATTTGATGCTTCTAGCTATGTTTGAAACACATTTTGACCTAGGAAGAATAAACAGGAGTCATAGAACAATCATGATTTCAAAAATATCTCAGCATTATTTTAATACATTTCTCCTTACACTGCACATTGTTAAGTAAATTTTTAACTATTCAGTTGGATATAGAGGGAATATTTTTAAAAGGACATGTTGAAAAAACCTTCAGCAGAACTGATTTAATGCAACTCTAATCGATGGTAATCAACTTTAATTCATGTCTTCTTTGCGGAAACAAGAAATAATTTATGCACTTTCTTCCAATTTCAACCTTCAATAAATCAGATATGATTAGTAATATTTAATGAAAACTAGAACCCAAAAAATTTAATGAGAACTAATCCTAATAGACCAGTAGTTGCTTCAGAATTTATATTAATTCTCTGTCATTTTACAGGCTTTAAAATATTTCCATTATCATTGTCAACCATTTATTCTTAAGGTTGAATTTTAAAACGGCTTTTTTAAATGGATGTTTAAGGCATCTTTTCCTTTTATTTCTGCTGGATACCGATGACAGAATAAATGGATGATATCATTACTATATATGTACTTTGAAAACACAATCCTATTTTTACATGATTTGACAAAACAAAAAAATTTATCAATTCAATTGCTTCTTTCAGTGTTAACACAAACTGCATTTGAGAAAACTTATTATAAAAATTTAACTCTTTCTAAATAACTATAAACGTAGTGCCACTTTAATACTTCTGCGAATCATTCCTATAAAATTCTTGTATATTACAATTCTTTGGAAGAAGTAGAATTATGACACCTTTCTGAATTCATTATCTTCATTATCACTGTTCTTTTCTTATTGAACGGGCATTCTTATTGAACCTCCATATTTTATAATCCAAAGTAGTTTTCACATCCAAACAATAACAATTGCAAGACTAATGTTTTTCAGCTAAAACTCATATTTTAACTCCTCCCCCCCCCGTTTCAAGATTGGTATGATTTATATCTTACTTTAAAATATTTTATTTTTGTTATTATAACTTTTGTATTTTATTGTCATTTTAGTAATGACTATTTGCAAAATTTAGTAATGACTATTTGCAAAATTTAGTAATGACTATTTGCAAAATTTAGTAATGACTATTTGCAAAATTTAGTAATGACTATTTGAAAAATTTAGTAATGACTATTTGAAAAATTTAGTAATGACTATTTGCAAAATTTAGTAATGACTATTTGCAAAATTTAGTAATGACTATTTGCAAAATTTAGTAATGACTATTTGCCAAATTTAGTAATGACTATTTGCAAAAAATCGAGAGCAGAAAATTTTGTTTTGTACAATGAAGCCTATATATTGATTCTTTTGTCATATAACTCAAACTAAGTAAAATGTAACAATAATTTAAAAAGAAACATTTTATGCGAAATTATAGCTCAAAAATGTATCAATGTATATATGCATTTTGAAACTGAAATTGAAATAAAATTAAATATTGCTTTAAAAAAATATATGATTTCACACCATTAGTCAGAATATACATATTTAAAAATCCTTTACCAATATATGACACAGTAGCAATCTCACTGTTCTAGTCAATGAGCATAAAATTTTGTTTACAATTATTATACAGTATTCGCTCAAGAGTGATGTAAAAATCAACAGTCATTTATAGTTTCATATAAATAATTTTCATAGTCATAATAAACATATAAATTATTTTCGATCAGAAATGCCTATATTTCTCCATGAAAACATGATCCTCATAGTAAAAGACGAAAATGGAGATGAGGCGTTTTTTTAGTGCGAAAAATGACATACTAGAAAAGAAAAAAAATGCGAAAATAATAACTGCGACGTTCTTTAGAATATAAATTGTTTTTCAATTGACGTCACAGCTCGCACTGTATCTTCTTCTCAGAATCTGTCTTACTAAATCCCTCTCAAAATCGGAAGCTACCTAGGTAATGGGATTTTTAAATCTGAAATAAAACACTTTCATAGATGGCAACATCGCCTTTCATCAGTGCAGAATGACCCAATCCGTAGAAATTTGTCGATCCCTCAGCCAGAAACAGAACCGTAAGCGGACTACTCCTGGTGTGGTGTGTTGTGGAGAGGAAGGTGCCAGTTCAGGTGTCAGGTGTCGCCCTCGTCGTCTGACCGCGGTTCAAAATTACGAGGTCCATCCCAAATTAGCCCTAGTGTTGCTTCAAACGGGACGTTAATATAACCAAACCAAACCAAACCTGCGTGGCAGTGGAGTAGAGATGTCTAGGATATGGAATATCTCCAGATAAAGAAAGGTCCTGGTATATTCTCTCTGAGTTTTCTTTTAAATTAGAATGTAGAAAAGTGAATTTTGAGGCACTTTTATAACGTATTTACCTGTTAAAACCTTTAGAAAATGTAATCTAAAACATTCTAATAGTAAGTTCATACAATAAAGATAAAGGAAACGTACTCAATTTTTGTTTCAGCCTTGTTTTCAATATTTAAAATTAGTAATGATACTGTCTATGTATCAGCTTGAAATTAAAACATATCAGTTCACTTGTGATTAAGTACTCTAATTTTTTAACATAATATTTTTAATTGGTATTAATAAGAGCACGGTATGATTTAAAAAAAATAATTTCGTCAGTGTCCTGTGCCCCTCTGGTGATTTATTTTTTGGTGAGAGTCCATTTATCACATTTAAACATGCATAAGTTATGAAAATCATTTTGTAGCTTATTCTAATAATAATTATTTTAAACTCTTAAGACATTTTAATTAAACACCTAATAATCATCAGATATATACGTTTCACCTCGTTCAATGAATTTCACATTAAAAATTCTCATTTTATTAGGCGATATGTGCTACCATACTCCCTTTTATACCACTTGTGGTCTGCAGCTCACCGAATGAAAACCATGGTTGTACATTATAAAAGAGGTACAGCATACTAATCCTAACATTTTAGCTCTTTGAGTTTTGTATCAGAACACACTCTTATAGTATAAGAACGACGAAATAGAAAAAAAAATTATTACTTGAATTACTTGAATTATTACTTACTATTAAATTATTACTTAAAAAAACTCTATCATATATCTATATAAGACTATGCCAAGGTTCAGTACCGAATGTAAGGGATTTAATATTGAAATTTGAAGAAACTCAAAATTTTTATCCTTGTTAAACCTTCAATTCTTTTCACATTGTTAAAGAAGTGTGTGTCTGTACGTGCGTGCACGTGTGGGTGTGTGTTACACATGGATGTCATGTATCGGCAAAGATGATTAAATCTTTGTATAACAAGACTAATAAAAATAATTCTTCCGTTTAAATATTGAAATTACAATTGCTATTCTGATGTATACTATTTTTATCTAAATTCTTCATCATCAATTTGTTAATTTTCTATAAAATATAATTTATATGATATGGCAAAAAAGTATTTCATTTTACGTAAACACATATCAATTCAAAATAAATGCATTATTGTGCAATATTTTTTTAACTGGTTATACAGAGACATTTATTTTCATGTAAAGCTGCTTTTTTTCCCTTGGCAAACGAATGCGTTTAGTGCATGTAAGGGATTTAGAGAAAAAATAGTATTTTTCAATGGAAGAATATTTATGTCGCAACAGCCCGAGGCCTTTTTCTCAGTATTTAGAATATTCTATGGAGAGATTCTGAAACAAACTTTACCACCTGCGCTCTTTCAGACAGAAAAAAGAAGAATTTAAAATTTCTGTGAATAAATATAAACTCTGAAGCTTATGTCTTGGTTTATTTCTTTTCATATTGGTCCATTTCTTTTTTTTTTTTTTTCATATTTCTTTCTTTCTCAAATCTTTAGGGATTTGACACATAGAACTCATATGCAAAGTGCGTTGGATGAGAAAGAGTTAAAATAAAAATATGATAAAATTTTGTAAAAGAAAAATTAGAAAAAATAAGGAA
>JAPMOR010088084.1:3475-84357 GCA_026543865.1 Argiope aurantia | reverse complement strand
ACAGATTTTATTTTATCTTTATACAAACTGGTTCAAATAAGAAATTTAATTCTTTTTCCATTTAATGGGTAATAATTAATTCGCAAAAGGTAGATTTACTGAATCTATAAATAATATTTTTATTTTTAATTTTATAGCATTAAAATATGACTTATTGATGAATTTATTATTAATAAGGTGACTTCAGCACCGTATAATGGGTAGTATAATGATTTAGTTATGTAGTTCAGAAGTCATTTGTATATTATATTAAGGAAGATGGAATTATGTGATTGCTTGGTTACAACTACTTTTTATACCTAAACAATTATAATTTGACGCCATTAACTAACAAAAAATATTCGACAAATTTATTGATTTGAGAACCAGAAATATTCCTTCAAAAGTTGAGGCATATATGGGACAACACACTAACTATAAAAATAAAGAAGTATTTAGATTTATTTTATCTCCACCATACTTTTATTAATCATTGTATATGAGGAATTAGATTATTATTACTATTTGGCAAAATGAAAAACGATTTCAAATGTTTAAAAAAATAAAATAACTTGTCTAACTAATCAGTATAAAATTCAGTTTGCCTTAAATTTGTAGTTAATATAAGCAAACTTACATCGTTTGCTTATATTAACTACAAAATTGGTTTAAGTAAACATTAAACCAATTATTATTTTTCAGAATTCAGGCAGTGTCGAATTGTCTGAATATCTTTGCATCGGGACCGAAGTGTTCAAGGTTTGATAAGAACCATTGTGCAAAAGAATGTTGCTACTAACTTGAACCCTTAACTGCGCAGGTGAAATTTTATGACTTAACTTGGCAGGTGCAGTCTACGAGACCGCATTTCATTTACACTCAAATTAAATATTCCAATGAAGGTATTAGTATGAAAAACTGCCAATATATTTTGCAGATATTTTTCTTGATATATAGATATGTTTTAGAAATATTTCAAAATATATTATCACTGAAAAAAAGTAAATGCGTGGGAACATACATTTTCTTCTCAAATTACATGTTACAATAAATAATATTCTTGAAAAATCATATTACTTTTACTTAATAAATCATATTTATTTTTACAGTATATGAAGGTATATAGAATACAATATAATGTAAAATTCAACAATTATATGAAAAATTAAAAAAATACAATAGGTGACAAAAAATGACAAAATGACAAATTATAATCTGGCCCTTTTTTTTTATCGGTTTGCGTGACTTTCATAGCAAGGTTTCTAGAACATTTTAAACATGTAGGTTAAGAGCTAGTATAAAATCAACCTATAAATACTGTATATATATCTCTTTGTATATTAATATGTTTTATAAATTTTTCAAAATACATTATCACTAGAAAAATTAATTATGTTTGAACATACATATCAAAATCAGTTGAATGCGTACGTTCATCGAAAAATTCTTCTGTAATTATCCTGATCACTAAAATCACTTTCTGCTTCATTTAAAAGTGTCTGGAGCACTGTTTCATAATAGGATCAGTAAACTAGATGATATTTCGGGGCCAAGTTTTAGGGCCATCTGCTAAGCCTTGTTTATCATTGGAACACTAACAGGGAGATTCGGTCTTAGAGACAGCGCTCGAAGAAATAATTGAATTATTTAAAAAAGCATCTGCTGAAATCGGTTGAAAAAGTGCACGCGTATTGAAGGTCACAAAACAGGAAGCTACAGGGTCAATCCATTGAATTGAGCTAAAAATAGAATACTGGTGATAGAAAATCCATCGCTAGCGGTCTCACAGACCGCACGTCCCCAGTTAAGGGTTAATAAAGTTTTCTGACGAAATAATTTTCAGTTGGAAGTTTTGAGCATAATGAACTCGAATGATGGCTAAAATTGAAAAATTCAAACAAAGGTAAGCAAAACAAAAATGTAAAAATAAGATTGCTTTCGGATATGGCTATTTTGAAAGTTAGCACTGATAAATATTATTCCAATGATATTCATAATGTATTTTTAACTGCACTAAATAAATTATGTTATAATAGTAATAATGTAATTGGGAATATTCCGTCCATAAGACACAAACACTAGATCGATTTCGTCAATTTTTATTTCATTTGGGAGTTTATGATGTTGAAATCAGACATTAATTATTCATTTAACCAGACATTATTTTAAATCAGACATATATAATTTAATTAATCAGACATTAATTTAAGGCAAAAATTTCAAAATAAAACTGCGGTACAGACTCCCTATTCGTAATTAATGGATCAATTTCATAATTTTTTCACATGTCAAAGCAAACACAATGCTGTATAATTATTATACTAGGTGAAATTTAAATAGTATTTTTATTTCTTTTGATAAAATGTATTCTTTATTGTTAAATGGCATTACTAGATTATTATTAATAATATGGTAGACGAATAGCTTGATTCCTAAAGGATAATAAAATATAGCATAATGCAATGAAGCACATTGAAATAACTGGGCTAATAACAAACTATCTTGCAAATATTTTTCTTCATATATAGATATGTTTTAGAAATTTTTCAAAATACATTATCATTGGAAAAAGTAAATACGTTGCAAGATAAGTTTTCTTCTCAAATTACATGTTACAATAAATAATATTCTTGAAAAAACATATTACTTAAGTCCAATACTATTTTCGGCATTCTTATTGTACTAAGTCTATATCTGTATATTTCCATTATAATAACGAAAATCAAAGGAAAAAGAAAAAATTCATTTGTATCTACGAAATAATATATTAGCGTTAAATAGTTAAGATCTTCTCAATAATATTTTTAAAAATTGCGTCAATTTTGTCGTGAAAATTTCAAATAAGAGTTCTGATCAATTTCAAGATTGAATTCATTATTTTCCATTAAAAATTACTTAGCATTAGTTTTATTCATGAAAAAAATACTTGGTAATATATAAATGCAGATCACTAGCAGAAAAATTTGTGAAAAACATTTTAATTTAATAATATTTAAGAAATAAAGATAATCATGAATATCATAATTTATATGTTATAGTTTGAATTCATGATTGAAAATTTTATATTACTTAATTAATAAGAAATAATAATGCTATAAATGACCTGGAACCGGTTATATGAAATTTCAGTATAAATACAGAAGAGTTAATATTTTAAAATCACCTGAAAAAAATAATTTCAAAATGATTTTTTAGCAAAAATAATTATAAATAATAAATGTTACTGGTGACTGAAGTACAAAATTAAATTTGCCTATTGCCCCTGTATGATGAGAAAATATTTAATTATAATATCTTGTGATTGAAGTAACTGCAGCCTCAAGACATCAGCAAAAATATTTTATGTAAGAATAAAATTTTCTTTATAGATTCTCCTTCTTTATAGATAGAAGGAGATTATTAAATCTCCTTTATAGATTAAAGGAAAAACAGTTTCTGTGAAAATTAAAACATGTTTTTACTGACACAATAAAAAAATTTGAAAATTGAAAAATATTATGATTTAGATGAGAAATTAATTTTGAAACATCTTTAATGATTACATTGTAACAATGTAAATGAAGTAATTATTTTCATTTTGTGACAGTTATGAATCTGTCATAACAATTGAATTTGTCATTAAAATTTTGGGACAAAAATTTAAGGAATATTATAAATTTGTCATTAAAAAAGTTAATAAAATAACTCATTTATGGTTGAACCATATAAAATGCATAATAAGTAAAACATTTCTAAATTTATAGATTAAGAGTTTTTAATTTAATGTTCTTGATTCATGAATGACAAATAAAGAAAAGCGTCGCATTAATTTTTTAAATTCTTGTTATACATTTAAAAGGAAATATAAATATTGTTATACATATAAAATATTTAATATCTCCTTTAAAATTCCATTGATAAAATTATGTTAAGTTTTATAGTTGCAATTATAAACTAAATTCCAATAAACATTTATAATTTTTTTGTCAATTTCCTCTTTTATATAATCCATAATTGGCTCATTATAATAAGCCGTATAAAACTTCTGAATGAATCAAAATAGGATTGAACAGTAAATAGTTTAACCTTTAACTGGGGAGGTGAAATTTTAGGACTTAACTGGGGAGGTGCGGTCTACGAAACCGCATTTCATTTACACTCAAATTTATACTAATACATTCATTAATTTTCTAATGAATGTATTAGTATAAAAAAACTGGCAATATATTTTGCAGATATTTTTCTTCATATATAGATGTTTTAGAAATTTTTCAAAATACATTATCATTGGAAAAAGTAAATACATTGCAAGATAAGTTTTCTTCTCAAATTACACGTTACAATAAATAATATTCTTGAAAAAACATATTACTTTTAAAATCATTTATTTTTACAGTATATGAAGGTATATAGAAGACAATATAATGTAAAATTCAACCATTATATTGAAAAAAATGACAATGTGTAAAATTGACCTTTTTTTTTTTTATTGACTTGTGTGACTTTCATAGCACGGTTTCTAGGGCATTTTAAACATACAGGTAAAGAGCTAGTATAAAAATAAACCTCTAAATTCTGTATATATATATATATATATCTTGGTATATAAATATATTTTATAAATATTTCAAAACGCATTATCACTAGAAAAATTAATTATGTTTGAACATGCATATCAGAATCAGTTGAATGCGAACTTTCATCGAACAACTCTTCACTACAATTATCCTTATCATTAAAATCACTTTCTGATTCATTTAAAAGTGCCTGGAACATTGCTTCATAATAGGATCAGTAAACTAAATGATATTTCGGGGCCCAAGTTTTTGCGCCATTTGCTAAGTCTCGTTTATCACTGGGGCACTAACAGGGAGGTGCGGTCTTTGAGACCGCATTCGAAAAAATAACTGAATTATTTTAAAAAGCATCTGCTGAAATCGGTTGTAAATGTGCACGTGTATTGAAGGTCACAAAACCGGAAGCTACAGGATTAATCCATTCAATTGAGCTAAAAATAGAATAGGGGTTACCGAAAATCCATCGTTAGCGGTCTCTCAGACCGCATGTCCCCAGTTAAGGGTTAATAAAAGAATTTTTATTACATTTACTGGGAAGACTAACATTCTTAATTACTGCTAATTAAAAGCATGCAACAAAATATTAATTCAGAAGGTATTCATTTTTGTGTTGATTTAAAGAAATTAAATTGAAGTTAAATATTGCATGAAGAAATTATGCAATTTATATGGCGTCTCGTCTTAATCATCTATTTTTTTTTTTTTGCACTTCATACTTAATCTCCCGAGGGGGTACCGGTATGGTGGTTTGATCTCGCCACCCTGCAGAGTACACAAAAAGGTGGGGGATCTGGTTCCTTCCTTCGATGATGGGACGTACTTCCTTCGGGAAGGGTTGTACCGTGGCCGGTGATGGCTCTTAGGACTCAACCACAGTTCCCGCCAGTGGTACTGTTGCGGCTCACCGGTCATTCAGTTTTCTTAATCCGTGTGCTTTCGGGCAGGTCGGGGAGTTATGACTTACTATTTATCGGGGTGATATGACTTACTATTTATACTACTATTTCATTTTTCTCTCATTATAACTTCTCATTTGAATTTAATTAATTCTTTCGTCTGGTTAATTATTTTTTGCTTATTAATAACTATTTCATTAAATTATAATTTAAATAAAAACAAATTCCCACTGAAAGCTTATTCGTAACGTCATGAACGTTACGCCTTAAAACGTCATAACTTGTTCATTATGATCTTGTGGGTGGTATAATAGATAAATTGGTACATCTATATCTCTATATCAATATATTCTATTCCCAAATACATTTTAATATAATATCAAAGTATGATGTTATGAATATAATGCATATTTTAAATATACTGTATATTAAACGTTTTTAGTACATGTAGTTTGGATAAAATGTAGGCAGGATCTGGACCTAACATATTTGAATAATTCTTAGTTTTTTTAAGACAATCTCAAATAAGACATTAGTTTGGGACAATGGAGAAATTATATTCTTTACAGAACATGTCCCTTCCTTTCATACCTTCTTCGTTTTAATAAGCAATAACTGCGCCTTTGATGAAATGATAAGCAATAAAACGTCTACTAAATTTCTATAATAGGAATTAATCCCTAATAGCATAAAAAGTTGTAATAATTTATAAGAACTTAAAAAATAATTTATAAGAACCAAAATTCCATTTCTGATATCCTTCATGTGTAAAGGCAGCAATCCTTTTCAGAGGAAATATGAGCACGGTTCCTCTTAAATTTATATTCATATTCAGGAATTTAAAAGTGGCCCCACATTTTTTTTAATATCTATGACTTTATTATCGTAATGCTTTATTCTATTTTTATTTTCTTATTATTGTTTTGCTTTATGTACCTTATATTTGCTTTTATGCAATGTCATTTTTTTACATGTATTGTTTCTTCTTTATTTGGGGCTATTTTTTAAACTTAATATTCATCTCTTTCATCCAGACAGGAAACGGGCCTTTTGACTTTACAAAAAATGGGAATATAGGGGGTGTAAGGTAATAAGTAATATAATATGTTTCTTAGATGTAATGTAATATATAAAAAAATTTTCATTATTCATGTAAAATATGTTAACAATTTTTTAGTGAATAATTTATTTATTCTTCATCATCTTTACATACCCATTTTCTCTGGGGAAAGGCTTGCAAGCAAATTAATGACGTTAAAATAATAAAAATTAACAGTATTAAAATAATTTTAAAAAGTTATGAATTTTAAATGAAAAAAATTCATAAGATTAAAATAATTAAATAATTCTTTTTTGATAAAAATGATCAAAGACGAAAGATGGTATAAAACAATAATCTTACATGTCAATTAGTCTATGCATATATATAATTAATTTACTAAGCCATTAAAAACAATAAAAAAATTTAAACAGATTTGTTAATATCATTTTCGAGATAAATTTATTCGATTTATTCCACCGAATTATAATTAATGTTTTTTCTAATGTTTTTAAAATAAAACAACGACAAATGAAGCATTATAAAAATTTGGGTAATTAAAAAGCATTTATTAAATACATTAGTTTTGAATTTTTAAAATGAATTTCAAATAAATTTTCCTATTTTTTACTATTTAAATTTCACGATAATTTTCTGAAATGAGTTTTAAATATAACATTTTACAATAAGAAAAAATATATTAGCTTTTAATAAAAATAGGATACTTTATTAGAAAAAATAATGAATATTTCTTAACGAATCTAACGAAATAAAACAAAAAGAGATTGGAAAAATGAAGTTTTTTAAATGGCGATAGTCAAAGATGAACAATAATCATTTCTAAATTCGAAATACAATTTCTTTAATCAGCAAATTTCCATTCCATTTAATCAGAATATTTTTTTAAATTTTTTTCCTGTAATTTGCTAAGGGATATTGTATAACGAATGTTTTCTCTATTGAACTCTTATTAATTTTATCTATTTGATTATTCATTATTCTAAGTATTTATTTTATTTGCTTTATTTTGATGTGTTTGATTTTATATATTTGTGAATTTTCATTATCTGATGCAATTTAAATATTCGCGTTAATTTAAATAGCCTTGGGAGTAGCAAAATCTTTTTCGGTACAATATATTTCATTATAAATTATTTAAAGTTATTTTATATAATATTTTCATTCTGTTTGATAAAATAATTAAAGTTAAAAAACTAATTAGTTTTAAGTTTTTCTTTTAATAGACAACTAGTTTAACAAAGATCGCAATTTACAGTGACTGGAAATAATATTTGGCTCTGGTATTCTTCATCTAAAGTTTATGCTTGAATTTTTTTTTTGTCAAGATGATTATTTATAATTTTGTAAGAGGTATTTATGGATACCTTCCACATTTCCAGCCTTTATACATTGAAGCAGTGTCATAATCAGTTAATTTGATCACCCAATCAAATGACTCGCTGCCATTTTATTTTGAAACGGGATAAAATAAGAAAACACACCTGAAGTCGAAGAAAATCGCAATTTAATGTTGTTATTGATATACGATTATAATAATAACAAGTTGCAAACTGTAAGCAACTGTTCAACCAAAAATTTCAAAGTATTAATTTAGCCACGGCAAGCAATTATTAAAGCAACATTGATTAACAGTATCTTATCAGATTCGAAGTACTATATTAAATGATACCTGAATAATAAGCATAGAACATTCATTTTCATGCATCTATATACTTGCGAATGAATGTTCCACGTCATTCTTCCAGATTCTAATCCAATTTGGGAAACTGAATATCTAAATCAGTGCCAATAAGATTGATGGCTTTGATGAAATCTGTTTTGCGATAGCTCTCAAAATTTGAAAGTGATCTAAATCTGGCGACTGTTGATAACGCATTAGAAATGAGATTTCGTTTGAAATAATAATTGGCGAAATCAATTAAATGGTTGAGGATGGAGGACTTTGTTAAGTTTTTCTTCATAGAAAATGTGCAGTGAAATAAATGTTTTGAAATCATTAATGATAAATATAAGTGTCAAGTACTTTCACGTGACATTACAAATGAGTGAAATTTACATTTGTAGCTGGTCAGTTAGTTCTTTTATTTTACCAATTATTAAAAATACGTAGATATTCGGATGAAAGTAAAAAGAAATTTTCTTGATAAAATATTTGTATCACAGCAATCAAAAAGAATTTTTTTTAATCTTCTAATTTGCATACTTATTAGAATTACTACTACCAAAATTCAATATAATAAACCAGGAGCAGACGAATAAAATGAAATTATCACTTTTAAAGCCTTCTTCAAATTTTCACAATATATAAATTTTAGCCGTTCTAATCTATGAAAACAGGTACATACGCGGAAATGCCCATGCAAGTTGAAGCCGATTCTGGAATCCTGAATACTACATGCCTGTAACCGAGGTTTTAAACGAATCTGTACTGCTATTACGCTTTTATCACAATTGGACTTTTTACACAAACATCAATAATGAACTGGTTTAAATATTACTTCCAAACCATCTGAATTGTTGCAAAATGTTTCTTTCCCTAATCCCTGTCACCATGTAAAATTGAATTGACTGATGTAATGTCATAGAAAGGGTAAGCAGCGCTCGGGGTCCCAAGATCTTTTTTGCCCTTTCCTAATCGCCATCAGCTATTTAAAAAAACTTTAAATAGCGTCCGTGGTATTATTTTTCTTCTGAACATATTTAAACTCATAAAATGTCATAAATGAACTAGCATTTTGTCTCCATAATGTTCTTTTATATTAAGTCCGAAAATGTATACCGTCATGCTGTTCGTTGCGACGCCACTAGATTGACACTCGAAACTTCGTCCCTCCCACATGATTCTTTTGGCAAAAATGAAGACGTAAACGTTTGAGAGTGATCAGGATATTGTGATGGATTTTTATCAGAGTAACAAAATTTTCAGAACATACTGGATATGAAAATGTAAAAACGTAATCGTATCAAAAAATACTAATGATTATCTAATACAAAAATTTCGCATTTCCATTTCCGGTTTGATCTGTTTCATATTAAATACTTTCCTCCTAATTACTATACTGCAGTGATAAATTGTATACATACCTCATACCTATGTCACTCATAAAATTCACATATAATGCATATTACATAAACTAAATATCTGCTTATTATACAAATAAATACTACATATTGCATAAACTAAATGTTATATAAGTACAATTTATTTATTTTTAAATAATCTATTCTCAGATTTAAAAAAATATGTCACTGTCGTTTATACGTCGGGAGATACGGATTTTCTCAAAACCGGATGAGGAGGAGTATCAAACTAAAATGTTTGTATTTTATTCAATATTGCAGTACCGTAATATCATGTACAATTTGTACAAAATAGAATGATGTTAAACATTTTAATAATATTCAATAATATACAATATTGCGCAACAGGCTGTGTTACCTGAGGAAATCATGATTAACAGTGAAATTAAATAAAACGACAATCGTTGTGAATTTGCCATATGAAAAATAAATGCATAAGCTTTGAACCAAATGAAAAAAGGGAGAAAATTGATGAGAGAGAAAAAAGAACTGCAAGAAAAGCCTTTCTAATGGGAAGGATCTAATTTAGAATCCTGAAATGAACATCTTTTTCATTACTTATCACCCTTTGTGGGGTAAAATAATTAACACGTGTACAGTGATAATATTATCTTATATAGCCTTCGTTTTCTTTTCAATGTTTATTTTAAGTAACTTTTTGAAAGATGTGAATAGATCCTCAGAATAATTTCAAAATCATAAATTAATTCAAATTTTATATTAACAGTTATATTAACAGATACATTAGTTTCCAGTTAGTTTTATAAATTTTATCGTGTATCAAATTAAGTAATTTATTGAAGAATATATAGAATAATCCTAGTACAATAATTCAGAAAACGTTTAAAGAAGTTGACTATTATTACATGAAAATTACCAATGGGTTATTTTATGTTTTTAACGTCTAGGAAAGTATTATTCATAACTATTTTGTAACCTTTTTTATTGGGAAGAAAAATTATTCTTAATTTCTATCCATAAGAAATTATTAGTCATGTTTATTATAAGGCAAATGTAAAAATTTAAATTTATGGCTTTAAATTCCAGAAAAATTTTATTGCAACCATTCAAAACATAATACATGATATAAAATATATATTCACACAATAATATAATTCAAACAAGATAAATATTTCATATAATCTTCACGTAGCCGACCGAGAAGTTAAATAAATTTCTACATGCAGCCTTGGTGCAACAAAAAATATTTATAAATTTATCCAATTTTTCCCATGGGTACTTGGAAGTTATTATTTCAATAAAAATTTCACTTTTAAGCCAAATTGTATGACTATGACGGAAGCCCTAGCATATTCTTAGTTTTGAATAATATAAATCTAGGATCAATTTTTCGAGTTACAATGTTTCAAAGAATGCAGAGATATTATTTACAGCTTTTGAGTTACGTCACCTTTAACGGAAAATGCAAATCTCTGTCAAAAACTGTTGCATCAGGGAAGAAATTTTCCAACAATTTTATTAGGATTTTTAGTATTCTTTTATTCCTTTTTCAAAGTGGAGTTTGTCTCGACTTTATGAATTCTCTAAATGTAGCAGAAAATAAGCTCGCTGATTTCATCTAAACAGAGAACAGAATTGTAGAGACAGTTTTTGAAAATAAATTCACAAATCTTTTTATTTTGCTTAAGTATTTTTTCTATATCTTTTCTTCTGTTTCGGTTTTTGGAATCAAAAATAAACGTTAAAAAGTTCGATGCATTTAAATATGAAAAATATTACATAAATTTGAATATAACATAATGGTTGAAATTCCATACCAATTTTTAATAAAAGTATATTAAATGGAAATTAAGAACAGAAAATGAGATAGAAAAAGAATTAATAAGATATTATTAACAAGATTCATCAATATTACTTTCATTTTAATTTTCCTAAGTTTTTTTTTTTTTTTTTTTTTTTTGAGATTTTAACAGATATTTTTGTATCTTAAATGACATTTTTTACATTCGAAAATGTTTTTGGTTTAATAACTTCGGTTTAATAAACTATACTTGTAATGTAAATTGGCATTAAATTTTAGTGAATTTAATTAAAATAAAAATGTGATACAACTTATTAATAATACATTGAGTATAAAGTTTCCAATCACTCTAATGACAAATTTGGGTTTTTTAATTTTCCATTTTGTCAAATATGATCCCTTATCAATTAATATATTTAAAAAGATTAACCTGCAGATCAACTGAAATTCGATATTCATTTTTGGAAGATACTGAACTAAATAGGCAAAGTTAAGTTTTTGTGAATGGGATATTATGATAATTCTATCTGCTGAATTACATTTACAACATTCATACAATTTTCTGTTAACAGTAATTGATTGTATGGAATTATATGGTTTGCTTTTGAGTTTAAAATACATCAGATTTCATTTAATATTGTGAAATTAAAAATTGTGCAACTTATAATTACAGTATTTTTTTTAAATCATCTCCTCATAAATATTTTGGCGGTAGTGTTACTTTCACTGTTTTTATTTCAGAACTGATGGAAACCTGTTATAAAAGAGATAAGCAAAATTTATTCATATTTAATAGTTGGGAGAACCTCCACCTGAGACAATTACAGCCTGAACCCTCGGGAACATGTTTTCCTGAAGTGTTTCGATGATGGACAGTGACATTTTATTCAGCTCGGATTCAAGAAGACATGCAAGTTTTTTCACCGATTTTGGAAGGTTGCTACAATCTTTAATTCAGCGATCCAACTCATCTTTATTTTTTTTGTAGGATTCAAGTCTGGACTCGAGTCAGGCCAGTCCATTCATTTCACCCCATTGGTTTCTATCCGTGGTAGGCCTTGCAACTTGACAAGTGACCCTGTCATCCTGAAAATAACATTGATCCAAACAGTAAAATTGTTTCATCTTAGGAATCACATTGTTGTCTAGAATAGTGGGGTAAAAGTCGATATTGAGTTTACCATGAATTGGGATCAAGAGCCCCAATTCATAATACGAGAAACATCCGCAAACCATAATTCCAATTCCGTCAAACTTTAGTGTAGACCCAATGCATTCTAGTAAAACGCATTCCCCATACATGCTCCAAACCCAGACTCTGTCATCCAACTGGTAGAGATTGAAGGTTTATTCATCACTTCAGAGAATATATTTCCACTCTTTTACGGTCCACCTCACCAGAGCAGCTCGATTGGATATTGCAATCAAAGGCTTATTGGTGGAAGCACGACCATGAGAAACAAGCAAATGTGTTGCCTTGCGGATGGTATTTATCAAAACAACAGTCCCGAATGCTTGTTGGAACTCTTGGGGTATGTGAGCCATCGGTTAGGTTCGGTTTTTCTTAATCTCTTTCGGCAGCACTCGTCGATCTCTATCTCTTAGTTTCGCGGATCTGCCGGATCGGAGAACATTTCGACAATCACCACTCAACTTCCACTTCTAAATTACAAAATCCAATGTCGGTTTTAAAACGCTTAACTCTCTAGATATGACCCTTAAGGATCGGTCATTTCTATGATATTTGACAATGACACCTTTCTAAAGTCAGACAGTTCTAGATTCCATGGTATCTCGCATGCTACTAATGCCAATGCGTCTCCTACACGACATTTAAGTGTAGAAGGTTAGAAGTAGATAAGGATCGTGTATATCTTCATTTGCTTCGGTGTCCAAATACTTATTGGTAGATAATGTATAAAAAAGACAAAAAATTTCTGTAGAGTTTCAAAGCTCGATGGTAGAATTTTCACTCAATAATTCTTTCTATTAACAAAATTTGACGAGAGATTCTTTAAGAATAAATCGAAATATCAATATTTTAGATGGACGCACGAAATATCTATGTCTCTAAAAAAATTAAGATTGTTCGCAATAATCTTGGCTAGGTAATGTTTTTTTTCTGAGATCACTATTTTATTTTATTTCTGTAACAAAAAGCTATTATCAGTCTTCAATGGTATAGTGAAACGTTAATCTGGATTCATTGTGAAATTTGTTATATTCTTCAATTGGCCGTCCATTAATCGAATCGAAAAATTATTCAGGAAAGTTGACAAGTTTAATTTTTAAAAAAGCATTAAGGGCAAACAAATTTGTTAATTTGGAAGAACATGTTAAATGTCTGAAAAACTGCAGCTCCAAAATTGTTAAAGATTGAATGAATAAAAAATAACAATTCTTGAGTACAAAGAAATATCATGATATCAATATCAATCAGTATTTGTGCACAAAGTTTTTAAAATACTGAAGCTATGAGTTGAAAAATCCAAAATTCTAAATATAAATGCAGAAACTTGATCCAAAATTAATGCATAAATAAAAAAGTATAATGTTGATATTATAATACATATAACTGTCTATTCAAAGCAGTTTTCTAGATAAAGATTCTGGACATAATGCTTCAAGTGCAAGCCTTCAGGAAGCTAATACGAACATAAATCCTGAGATACAGTCAAAATACCAAGAGAAATATCGGATCAAAACTTTTGGATTGTGAAAATACGAGGCAATTACAAGATGTAACGGTGGCAGTACTGCAGGGAAACTGCAAAATCTTGAAAGATAGAGCTTTGATCCAGGCGGATTACAGGACTAAACGGATAGAATAGCACATTCAAAAACAAATAACAAGGGTGAAGTATGCTCGTTTCGGGAAAGGAGAGACTTGCACTAGGAAAAGAAGAGCTTAAAAAAGTTTTAATAGAGAAAAAAGATGTAGGCTACACGTAATGTACCTCTGAGAAAAGTTTTAAGGATCTGGAATTTTTTTGATAAAATTTGTTTTTCTTAGAGTTTCATTCTTCACTCTTTGTTAGATTTTGGGAATGTAAACATATTTACGGTGTATATAGTGTGATTGTATATATTTTGTGATTAAAAGGGGCAGTCAGTTGCATGTGGATTAATCATGGTATCAACATAAACTTTCTTAAATTTTTTTTAATACACAACTTTACTTTTATCAAAAAAAGCTTGAGCTTTTAAGTAGGTGACGCATTGGATTAAAAAATTTTAGCGAAATATGAATAAAATTAGATATTAGATAAATTTTCAATAAATTTTTAGAACTAAATTTTTTTGAACTATTTTTTTTTTCTTAATTTCGGAAGTACATATTGTTTCGATATTATTTTTAGCTAATAAAATAGCATATTATAAAATAAAATTTTAGTTATGAATTTAAAATGAGATATACGTGAAGGCTGGATTTTTTTGATAAAACTTTCATTTTACTTAGAACATCATTTTCCATTATTTGTTAGATTTAGAGACTATAAACGTATTTATGGCAAATACTTCGTGATTTTACAAATTTTGATATTAAAATGGACAGACGATGATACTTGTATTAATCATGGTATCAACATAAATTTCGTTAAGAGTTATTTAAAAAAAGGCTTTATTTTATTTTTAAAAATTATTCCAGCTTTTAAATAGTGATGCACTGAGTAAAAATTATTTTCAGTGAAATGTGAGTAAAATTATATATCAGATAAGTTAAATTTTAAAAACTATATTTTAGATTTTCACTATTTGAAACTACTTAATATTACAATTTCATTACTTTTAGCTGATAAAATAGTATATAAATATAAATAATATATTATAAATATATATAGCATATATATATATAAAATAAAATTTTAGTCGTGAATCTAAAATGAAACATACATGAATAATGGCTAAATTGATTAAATATCGACATTCAGTGGAACATATTAAGTAAAAAACCATTTATCAATCTTAAATCAAGAGAATTGTATGATTCTTTGCATTTCACTCCTTCAATAAATCGAAGGGCTTTAATTTTAAATTTGAAAACACAACTTTATTAACGGTAAAAGATTTTGACACATTTGATTAATAATTAAATTATGACCTACGTTAAAATTTCTATAAAGGCAATTCCAAAGTTAAAAAAATTCGGTTATTTCTAGAAAATATAAGAAGCAATCATCAATAAACTAAAGTATATATCTCTTTTTGATACTGTTTATGCCGCGAACTATTTATTATTTTTTGAACCATATAAATTAATAATTTTTTTATTGTTTATAAGTTTTTACTTAAGAGTACTATAGAAAGAAAATAAAATTTTATATTAAAAGATTCAGATAAATGCTTTCTTTACATTTTGCGCCATATTTTTTAGAATTATTTTTCCTAAAATATTATTACTTAATAAATAAATATCTGAAATCTAGAGCCCAATTCACTATTTAGAACCATAATTAATGATATTTTATTTATTTCTTTTACAGTGTAGCAGGACACTTAGTCCTTCACAAATTGTTAAATATTTAAGAGATTGTTACATTGTATATTTTCTACACGCTAGAGAGGAAACCAATTAAAATAAATTAGGGATTTAATATTATTGAGATTTAAGTTAATAAACATGTAATCGATAACTTCAGTGGAAAGGCCTTTTTCATCGAATATTTTCCTATCATTCTGAGGGAAAAGCTAAATATATTCAGCATTTCTTAAATTAATTTATTTTAAATTTGTCTAAGAAATTGTTAAAATCGTAAATAATAAAGTGGGAATCAGCAAGAGAATTTTTCAAGGATCAAGATTTACGTCTTTGCAATTATATTTATTGCAAGGCAAATATATCTATCTCTTTTAATAATTTTCCAAAGTCATTTTGAATTCAAATTCTATTTGTTTCTTATTTTGAAAAGGTCATGTTGATTAATTTTTAGAATTTATATTTGGAGAGTTTCAAAAGCTAGACCTTATAAATTCATGCTGTCATTTTTAATTTTTTTTAATGCAAACTGAAAAATTCCGTTTTTTTGTAACTTTATATTGCTTAGCAAGAAATGATAGCTTTGAACAGAAAAACATTATTTAAAATTATATCAAATAATATCATACTTCTTCATGTTACAATTATCTAATATTGAATCATGTTTCAGTTAAAATTTATAATGCTTATAAATGTGTTTTGTTATCTTAAATTTTAAATATTTTGAAAACAATAAATTCGTTATTTCATTCAAATTCTAATACTAAATTGAACGATTTTTAAAATACTGATACCAATTTAATTAAACATCGCAGGTTTATGCAAAGACTAAAGGCACATTTTACTTCGTTCTCGGTTCAAGTACAATTTTTTGATTTTTAAAAAATTCCAAATCAGGCACTTTAATATTTAAGGCATTAAACAGGAATATTTTCATATAAAAATTGTTTAATTAATTAAATTCAGACCTCCCTGAGTTTGAAAAAATACATTTTTGGAAAATGGCTTTTCATTTTTCTATTTATGTGTCTGTAACATCTTTAAAGTAACCAAAGAAATCTTTGAACTAGACATTTTAAATTTGGTAAATGGTCATTACATCAGATTTGCAGATTTCTTTCTGAGGAAGACTTTTAGAATATAAGTTAGCAGGATAATTCCAAAACTAAAAGAGCTTGATTAATAAAAGTCGGTGCACAAATTAAACATCCATAGACGCCTGTCAAATTTTGAGATACAACCAAAAACTGGTTGACCGTCTGTCAATCTGTATTTTCAGAAACACTGAAATGCGATAACTCAAGAATGCAATGACTTAAATATATCAAATTCGGTATGGGATTTTGTGACTACAAGCTCAATTTAGTGTCAAATCTTTGTTTCCATCAGTTACAAAAACACATTTAAAACACAAATTTAATTTTCGGATACTATTAACACCATACAGGGATTAGTTTAAAAAAAAATAATGGGTCACATGATAGATTCAATAAAAATGCTAGTTTCACGCAAAATGTTAACACTTTTTCCTAACTATTGTACACCAGTGCCATACAAGGCGTTTTCTAAGATAACATCTTTATTAGAGTGTATAAGGAAGTTCTGGAAGATCATTCTTTTTAGTTTAGTTTCTTCCAATTTTCTATTCCAATGGCATATGAATATTTATTCATTTATTTATCATACATAAGGATTTCTTAGCAGAAATTTATTCATCTTATAATGTGAATATATTAATTCATTTATTTTAAATATTCTCACTTCCAACTTTCATCTTATTCAATTTAATCCATCTCTGAAGATGGTGCAGATGATAACTTCATTCTTGTATTCATGTTTGTATATTTCATCATAAATTTTAGATTAGAAATGACGTCTTCATCAACAGTGTAATTAAACTAATACTACAAGTTGCTTTGGATATTTTTTGCGATTTGGTAATCCTCCAAAAGCTTTATTATTGTGGTTACATCGCTTTTTCTTATTGATAAACTACTCGTTGCAGAACTTTGGTCATAAATTGTTGTTGTTGTTGCTTGTCCTCCTTGGATTGAACACCAATTCAAACCAACTCCAAGAGATCGGGGAGAGAGGTGCAGTAGCTTCTGTGGGTAAAGACCCCTGAGCACCCGAGGGCAGAAGTCTGACTTTCAGCTCATATGAAGATGACGCACACTCGCTTGCACAACCCCCTTTTTACAGGTTGGGCTCTTTCACACTATTCACAGATAGAACATAGGGTAACGAACTACCATGCCCGAGCCAGGACTCGAGCATTTGAAAATCTAGGCTTTGAGATCCTTGGCATCATTTAACATTTTAAATGATAAATTAACTATCTTCCATAAAAAAAATACTTCCTATTATTATTTGAAATAAAAAAAGGTTGGATATAAATTCAAAAAATATATAAAATTTATTATTTCAATATCTTTTAACATAATTCTTTCCTCCACAAAAATTATGAAATTTGAAGGGCAAAACTTATAATTTCTGACTATCAAACCATTTATTCACTTTCACAAAATATATCTTCGAAGGATTATCTTTATTTCTTTTAAAAGAAAAATACATAAATAGAAAGTGCTTATTATAGAGCAAAATGGATATTGTTATTTTTTATGCATTTTTTTTCTATTTAATCAGTGGTAGCCTCTATTGATTCGTTTAATTAACCTGAACAAGATTAATTTATTGTTAATTATAACTTCTAAACAACCATTTTAACGAAATTATCTAAAAAAGCAATTCCGATGCTTTAAAAAAATTGGCTCACTCTGGAATACAACAGTCTGTTCATTCGTTTGAGCTGAAAACAATATCACCGTATTCTAAATTGCCATCGATTTAACCTTGGAACTTTTCCTGCATTGCATCTCACCGCATCCGACGCTATCAGCGAATTCCACAAGACCTTACCTTCAATGCTCCTTCATTAGCGGAAGGGTCTATTAACATTCTTGAAGGAGCAATTAGAGGGCCTATTCTCTTCTGAGACATGGAGTTTCAATTTACAGGAGTCTCTTGAGCTCAACCTCCCTCCCCGTTATAATTAATGAACTGGAAATATTATTTGTAAGATTGAGAAGTCTGGCAACAGCAATGTAAGATTAATTTCGTTTTAGGAGAAAGATGAAGTTTAATGTTGAGTGATGGCCAGAAAAAGAATGAGATATTTGATTAAAATTGAGATCATGGCAATTTTTGTGGAAATTTTAAATACCATATAACATATAAATGGTTTTTTTTTAATTAAGAAACTGAACAATTTAGAATCAAAGATAACAAAGCTGGAATCGCATTCATTTTCATGGCACATTGTTAAAAAATATAAATGTCATTAAATACATTACGGTTGATAGAGATTCCAATTTTAATTTGATAAAATGCAGACAAATATGATTTGAAATATTTATGGAATAATGTTTTTTTTAAATCACTATCAAGGCTCTGACAACTTATTACAAATTCTATTTGAATTCATTCGCATACTACTGTACGATTTGGAATTATATTATTTTAAAAGCATTTATAAATATATCATATACGATGATAAACAATTGAAAACAAATTTTTAATAAAGGCTTACGAAGGTTTTAATTTAAAGTTTATGAAGTAACTTTTCCTATAGAAAAAGTCATACGATGGCTTTATTAAAACGTTTTGAGATCCTCTGATGATATTTTTGTATCATCAGAAGATTCAAGAAGATTAGACAGATTTCCAGCTTTGTATTAATGTAAGGCATTGTTATTATAAACAGAATGTTAATGTCTTCTACTGGAAATAAATTACAAATGCTAAAAATTATTTTTGGGTTCGAACATCCAATTTGTTTATTCCTTTTTATAACAAAATGCTTCAGCAGATTGTTTTTCTTCAGAAAGTCGTCACAAAGATTTAAACAGAATTTATTTTATAATTTTAAATACATCATTTATAGTTTAAATCAAATTATTTTTTTCAATAACTTCAGTTTTTAGACATGCTAACAAAGTTTGGTTCAGAAACAGTCCAATTTTTAAATATCAGTTATGTTTGCGATTCCATAAAGTAAATTGATTTGTTTTTAATCCATTATTTTAAAATAAGAGAAAAAATAATTCTGACAAAGCATATGACCCATTACCTTTTTAATTCTTGATTACAAAATTAATTTCATTAAAAAATTCGGTTCATTTTACCAGGAACTGAATTGCACCATTTTGCCCTTAATTTATAGCAAGGTGCCACAGGATATTAAATTCCTTCATTTTACTAGCATTTCTTTATCTATTCATATTCATTCCAGCTGGCTATCCATTATTCTAAGTATGTTTTTTCCCGCCATTTCCACGTTCCATCTCATTAGAATTAGTGGTAATAAAGAAGAACTGCGGTAAAGCACCAAGTCCCACATCGATGTGCTAATTTTTGGCTTTTACGAACTTTTGACAAATGACTTTAGCTCTTGAGTTTGTGCACAAAAATAAAAGTGCCGATGAAAAAAGCGGAGTATAAAAGTTTTAATCTCAGGAGAGGATATGCGAGACCGATTCAAAAAGAGAGTTGTATGTAATAATTCATAAGAGTTAGTTTTATTATATTTTATTAAACTCAACTTTATGTTTCATTTCATGATTTTTGTGCAATTCATAAGCGGATGTAACTTTACATTCGTTCTGGTTTAAATTATTTTACACAAACTGCAGTTTAACGTTCGAAGTATTTTAATTTTAAAGGCTGATATATTTTATGACCATTTAGAGTAGTATTTAGAATTTTTTAATTATAAATCATTAAAATTTGTTTAAATAATAGATTGTTTACAATTATCTGGGTATTTTCAGGAACTCATTCAAGCATTTTTTACTTATAATTGTGGGAAAATAAACAGTTTTTTTTTTTGGGGAAATTCATTATTTTTCTTCCAATTTTTCTTCCCTTAATATAGCAAATGTTTCAGATGAAACATTCTGATATCCTTCATAACACAATTGTTGCTAACTGGAAAAAATTGAAAACGTTTCCATAATTTGTAAGATCTTATTTATTTATTCCACGCTATATAGTTATAAGAACTATCTGACAATTATTATTAAATGCTTAAAATAAAGGTAAGGTAAAGCTTAAGACTGCTCTAATAAATTGGTACTGTAATAAAATGCATGGTAATTTAATGCTTGCTAAATGCTTTATTCTGTGAAATATTAACGTGAATTTTAAAGAAAATATTCCTGAATAACTTTTAGTTTAGTTTAGTTTATAATAACTACAAATGAATTCGATTTTTTTGATGGGGAGGGGGTCAGATTATGCAAATATTTTGATGCATGAGACACAGATATTCGATGTTAAAATTATAATGATATATCAATATATCAATGATTAAAATTACTAATATTTTGCGAATCAAGTTTAGAAAAAATACTTTACTACCTTCCAATATTGCCTTATCTATTTTACTTTAAAAAATCAACATTTCTTATATCTTTCATTAATGCATTGCTAATACTAAAACCGATTGTGTATTATTATATATAAAAATTGATATAAATCAAAAGATATTAAAATAAGAATATTTCAAGCAATCTACTCAGGTTAAAATGATTCATACAAGTGAAATGCTAAATTAAATTGCCATATAATCAATCAACAGACGAATGAAATATTTTCTCATCTGCATGTTATGATGTTGTCAACATGAATTATATTCAGTTTTCCCATGCTTCCACATGTGTTGATATTTATTATCAAAATGTGTCTCTATATGCAAATCCTCTCCTTTAGCTGGAAGTTGACACTCATTTTTCAATAGGATGAAACAAATATTGCAAAATACCCTTGACGCATTTTCCCCCTATATGCCATACATGTATCAGGGGTAGACATTATATAACATTAAATTTGTTTTACTGATTTCATAAAGAAAATTACAAATTCATTTGTCGAAATATCCTGCATCGAAGACAAAATATTTTTAAAATCCCGAAATAATTCATTATTAAAACAATGGGATTCTTCTCACTCTTTTATGGCAGTTGGTGATAGGATTGGGTTTATAACAGAGAAATTATTTGCTAAAAATTAGTTGGCTGTGAATTCTGAAACTGAAGACAGTGTTTTAAATTTAAAAAAAAAGACAGTCATAAGAAGTTCTGCTTCATAATAATATTTTTGTTTTAAATTTTTCTACCATAGCAATCAATACATCCATTCATTCGACTCGAATCTAATGTACCTATTAAAATTTTAAAAGGTCTTTTAAAATTGTCAATTAGTTTCTAATAGTATATATTTTTTTCTAATTATTACTTCCGAAACATGCAAATCTTCTGCATTCATATAATAATGTGATCAAGCAATAATTTCCGATTTAACAGTAATGGTAAAAATTCCAACTATCACAACGAATGCATTTTTCTATTCGTACATTTTTATCATATAAAATGTAAAGGATATAAAAAATTTTATACTGATATTTGTTTCACTCAGAAATTAGTAGTTTCAAAACCATTTCTGGTATTTTGCGTGAAATTACCATAAGATTTCAATCCCATAAAAGTAATTGTTATCATAAAATACTATTTAGTTAAAATTGGAAATCATTTTATTTTGAGGCTTCACTGACTATAAGCATGACACATTTTCGTCTTATCATATATATATGACTCCAACCAGAGGGACCATCATTTATAAAGATGAGAAGCCTACCGCATGGTGGTTGGTTCCCGGGTAGGTACAGAAATGGTGGGAGTAGGCTACCTCTTTCCGATGAAGGGACGCGATTCCTATGGGGAGAGTTGTACCGTGGCCGGTGCTCCCACCTATGCTGTCGCAATGGTCGGTCTTTCAAATTTATTTCTAACATCTTTCATTAGATGGGTTGGAGTAGCCTTGTGGGGTTACTATATATGATTCAAAACATATATATTTAGACGAATATCTCAAATGCTGATATGTTTACAAATTTGTGAAATTAATCTAAACTGACTGAAATAATATGGTACTGGCTTAAAAATTTTTAAAACACTCTTGTAGACAATATATGTTGCATACTATTGAGTAAAATTTAAAAATATTTGCAATATGTGTAGCATTGTTGAATATAATATAGTATAGTATAATATGGCCCTTGATTGAATTGAATTCTTATAACCTTAGGAAATTTTAATATAAATCTAAATGGAAGACGAAAGTATATTTGTCTTTTAAGAGCACATGATTAAGTTCAAATTCTATCTGAAAATCTACATTTGTTGTTGAAATACAAAGAAAAATCAAGCAAAATTTCTGTAGCTTTATCACATGCCATTCAATGTAATCATGTCACTTTTACTCCGTCGAATGATGGATGTCTCAAAAGTTCTCCTTGAGTCTTCTAGGAATCGAAAATCTTCGAAAGTCACTTTTAAAAGCAAATGCAGATCTATTCATATAATTTACATAAGTCTCTTCATTAAAATTCCATTTCAACGTACGTATTCCTAATTTAGATGTTGCAGTAGAAAGTTAACAGTAACAGCTTGTTAGTTTATGATTTCTTCTTTTACTTTTAATAAGCATGTGACATTTATTAGTAAAATATATTCCAAGTCTAGATAAGCGAGACTTTGTGATGTGAAATAAATATTTTTAAGAAGAATAAATCTGACAAAGACTAAATAAGGACAATGCAAGAAGTAAAAGAAATAATATAGTTCATTTCATATTCTTTATTATACTATAAAATTTTTAAAATAATATAGTTCACAGTTCATTAATTATATCTTTTTTTCCTCATAGTAAAATAGATCGGAGGAATTTAAAGGAAAATATATAATTATTGTTTTTTTGAAGATGGCCATAATGTTAAACAAATAGACTTTGGATAAATCCAAAGAGTAGCATTCAGTACTTTTATTTCTAGAAGTATTTTCTCCCCTGAAAAATATTGTTTATCATAATATCTAGATATCGTATGTTTTTAAGTAATGTGAAAGATAACTGAGGTCAGGGATGATCAGAAAATACAGTACATTAATAATAAATTAAGCATGTATTGGTCACAATACTTAATTATACTCTATAATTACTTTCAAGTGATAGCTCCTCAGATTCAGCCAACTGCGAAATTTCAATAGCAACCCCATAAAATAGAAATTGAATCGGAACTTCATTGTTTTTATGTGTGGCTGTCCAAAATGTCCAAAATGACGCTCATATGGGGGACATTTTGACGGTTGTTGGAAGTTCCATCAGCTTCGCAACTAAATCGCACTAATCTTGCATTTAAACAATGATGAAGCCTAACGATGTTTACCAGTATTCAGGTTAAAATTGTTCATCTTAATCGCCCTTCCTATAATCATGTTGGGAATTTGTGCTATAATTTTTCTTTAAATTTTATTATGAATTCCAAATACATCTTACTTTGAAACAAGTACTTGTCTTGACAATTTCTTTTAAATTATATGTACAATGACAACCTTAATATCGAAAAAGGGCATTTGTGATTCTTTATCCATTTCGGAGACAAAATAAATAATCCCCACAAATGCAAATATTTATAAGTATTACTTTGTATATAATCTCGAGTGCTGGAAAAACAACTCCCTTTTAACTCCTCATATATATATATGTATGTGCATGTGTATATAAGTACACCTATTAATAATTTCCGATCACTTCCAAGTACGTATTTAAAATTCAATTATTATTTGTTTTTAAAATTGAAGCATTTTGTATGAATAATTTATGTTTTAAATAAATGTTTGTGGTATTCCTTTATAATTTATTGCAATATTTTATGTAAATTATTGAAAAGTGCACCCACTTTTTTTCTTGATATTTTATTCTTCGTATAAAATTGGGTCTACAGTCACTCTATTGGCTGTTTCTTGTAGAAAGCAATTAACTTTATAAATAGAAGTAAATGATTTTTGTCTGACAGCAAAACGACGATACTTAATATAACTACACAAAAATATGCGATTAAAATTTTAACAGCACGATAGTAGATAAGACAAAACTAATTTGAATATATTCGGTATTAAATTTATAAATCTATATTCCAGGCCTTTATTATTTCGTTAAAAGTCCATGTTAAACTATTCTGCTTATGACCATATATATTTATAACGTTTATCTCCAATCCTTTGAAAAATTTTTTCTCCTTCCATTTGTTTGAATAGTTTATGAAAGGACACTTTTCGATAATTCCATATAATGATACAGCAAATAAAATATTAAAAAAAGGGACTAATGATGAAATAAAAAAAAATGACTAGCTCATATAATAACTGACAGAGAAAAAAATATTTTAGATGAGAACTGATTATTTCAAATTAAAACATATTTAAAAAATAAATAAGAAATATAAATTTATTAAATTTATAAACAGAATCATTCTTTACTTTTATTAGATTATTTTGATTAGATTATATATTTTTTAAATATCTAAAGATTCCTGTGAGGAAGCATTTTGTAATTTTGATCCTTAATCATAAAACAAAATAAATGCCAGAGCCAGCAATTATGGAAAATTCACATCGCAAAACCAAAATATCGGCCATGATTTTCCCAACAATGATATATCCAAAGAATACTGTAAATTTTTGAGGAAATAAGGGATCGAGTCATAGATCCTAGAATGCAAAACCAAAGCTAGAATAACTGTTTAAAGATTAGAGTATTTAAGTGACTTATGTAAACAACAACCATTAGCATTTATACATTAGATCATTGCACCATTTCAGTTGAAATCTTATATGAAACGACGGATAATTTGATTTAAAATCATTCCTTACTTGCTTATAAATACTTCGTACGATAATTCAGAACAAATTAAGACTCCAACAAGCATTATTTAATCTGTTTCATAATCATCTTTCTAAACTAGTATCGTTCTCATTTCAACGCAAGAAAATCGAAATGACGACGTAGGAAAAATTCTTAATGATGCAAAATTAGTGAGCAAGATTAAATTGATAAGATCTCATTAATGTGCCTAAGCATTCAATCAATGGCAATAGTGATTTATGAGACCACCAAAATGAATAATGAGGGGATTTTAATGAAAAGTTGAGTTGAATTTCAGACACAAAATGCAATTTTTAAATAGAACTTGATAAATTATCTTGAGATGATCATTTTGTTTATACGTAATTCCGTGACAATACTGATTCGAAATGATTACTAGTTGTTATTTTTTAATTTATAATTGCATTCCCTTTGAAGGAATGATATACTGAACTAATTTGAAAGATGATTTAAAATAATTTTTTTTAAAACTTATATAAGAATAATTATGTATAATTTTTATTTCATTTTGATGCACTTTTGCAAACGTATTCTTCAAGCCCAGATGAAAATCGCTATTAACTTTTTTATTCCTAAGAATTAAAATATTATTTAAAAATTAAGTAAATATTTCAGCTACATTTTCTGAAGGTTTAATTTCAAAAAAATAATTTTTACACTTTCTTAAATTTTAAACACTACATTTCTAACCATAACAATTTTACTTATTTATAATGTCTTATATTAATTCATTAAGTTTTAAAAATCCATTTAGATGCACATATAGCAATGTTCTTATTATTATGATAGAATTCAAGGAAATAATTTCAAGCCTAAAAGATCTATTCAACGAAGTACAGAATTCGCATCAGATTCATTGGATATCTCTGCCAAATTTCCTCTCTTTCGCTAAGCGTGATTAAATGAATCCCCGTGGCGCGTACTTGGTTCGTCAGACACTTTCAGTCAGATGAGTTTCATGGACAAGGGAGCTTTCTGAGGGCGAAGATGTTGGAGTATACATTTCCTCAATAGTATCAGCAAAATGAAGAATTTTTTTTTTAAAAACTTGAATAAACCAATAATACAGCAGTTTTTGAGCGAAGTGTTTTTCTTATGTTTGAAAGAGAATATCGGTGTTTCCCATATTATGAGGCGCTCAAACTCTAATTACCTTAAGAATGAGATAGTTAAATGGCACTTCACCTCCGCATTGTGACGGTACATTGTTATTAAGAATAATTATACAAACCGTTTGATGCTTTCTACTGAAAATGAGTTATAAACAAATCAGGAAAATAATTTTAAAGCTCTAATATCTAATTCGTTATTCCATCCTTCAGCGAAAGGCTTCACTGGCTTAATTTATCTTCAAAGCGTGTTTTAAAGTAAAGGCAATTTATGTATTAAAGCAATTTTATATTATAGATGCAATAATTAAACTTTTATTTATCATACAGCTTCTTATGTGAAAAATAATGCATTGCTTAACCTTTCCATTTACATTATTTCGTTTAAGTTCTCTTTATGTAACTGAATTGTGGCAACTATTAAGTTTCTCAAATGAAGCGAAAAAACATTCCCTTAAGATTATTTGAATTTTTTGGTCTATGAATTTCGGAACAAATATTTGAAACTCTAGAAATACGATACTTAGTCAAAGGACTACATATTAAAATATAAGTAGATAGAATAATTTATTCAAGTTGGACAAAGAACACTCAATGGTATTTGCATTTTTGTGGACCCTACCTTTTATTCCGGAAATATTGTTGGAGTTACAGATTGGAGAGCCAAATGAAGTTATAAATCTTCAAATATATTTAAAAAAAGATTCATTGTCACAATATGGCAAGATATGATGCAATCAAACGTTAATTGACATGCACAGATACTTTTTTGATTTGGTCACATCAGTTATAGCAGTTCAAATTTTCTTTGATGCATTTTGATAATGTATAGGAATGGCATTGCTATGCATTCTATATCGCAGTAATTGCAAGCGAAATGGTCTTGTACTATTTTTAGTCCTCTATATAAATCTTTTAATTTTCCTAATTGATATTATACTAAATTATAAATTAATAATTCCTGGAATATGGCATGAAGAAACAACTCGTGCTATAGAAAAGTGTAGATAATATAATTATAATACTGCCCATTATGAAGGCTTTTCATTCACATATTTATATTTTGCATGAAATGTATAAAACAATCAAATATACAATTTAACACATCTAAACTTTTACAAAAAATATTAAGTCATTCTCTTTAATAGTTAAAGATAGAGATTTTTTTTTCTTTTTTACTTCGCATGAAACCGATTTTTTACCAAAGTCTTTAAACCCGAATTTTCTAATGTTTACATACCAACAGGGATTATGTAGCTAATTTACTATCCATCTTTTTTCATTATAACTCTTGAAAGGTTATGTATAGTTAATGCATAAAGAAATGTTTAATGTGTTAATTCATTTTTATAAAAGTATTCAGCTAAGTTACGCTCATTTCTTTTTACAAGGGAATTTTTGTCTAGACATGTTTTAATATTTTTGAGATAAAATTCTTTTCGAAAAGTAAAAGTTATTATTTTAATTAATCATATGGATAATAATATTCTTAGAATTTTACCGGGAAAAATGAGATTTCTCGAACAACGTGCTGTATCACGGATGAGAATATATCCCTTATGAAAGATATTCATGCAAAAATTGTTAATTAATTTCTCTTCTTTTACCAAATATTTAAGAAAATTCTTTTAGATTAACCCAAATAAAGAACAAAATAATTTACTTAGAAATAAGTAAAAAAAAAAAAAATCCCTCACACATTTAAGACTTAATATCAGAAGTTTTTAATTTAGTTTCTTTGTGATCTTAATCATTGTTTGATCCTCTCAACAATATTAGATTTCGAGCCTTTTGTGTAGAGGGGGAGGGGGAGTGACACAATTTTAATGTTGGATATGAAAAGAAAATTTCCAATAATAGGATTTTCAAGAGCGCTTTTAATTTTAATCTTCTTTTAAGATGACCTATCACATGGAAGACCTTATCTTTATCATTAAAATAGTTTCTTGTATATTAAGTTTCAAAGATATCTTCCCTTGTCGAATTTTATCATTTTCTTGTTTTCTTTTCTTTTTTATTAATAATATTCTGCCTTTTGGCCTTCTATATTATAATTTTAAACTATTTAATAAACGACAGAAATAAAAATATAAAATTCAAAACTGTACTTGTTTGAAATTTGGTGTATATTGGAATGAAATATATTTTTGTATTTTACTCACTCTTATATGAAATATAGAAAGAGAAAGTATGGCGTGTGTTTAAAAAAAATTATGATATCTGTCTAGCATTCTAGCTGTCTGAATGCGATTACTAGTAAAAATGTGTAAAACTAGACGGATGAAATTTAGTAGGATGTCGTAGCTCCACTTTCATAGAGTGTTATAAAATTCTAAGCGAAACCATTTTCAGGAAAATAATCTATACACTTTTTCCAAGCTCAATTGAGCTTGAAAATTACAACACATAAAAAAAGTTAAAAAATAAAACTTGATAAGCAGTTTTCGCATCTCAAGTGTGGATTCATATCAACTTTCTCATGAATGTAAACTACATAACTCAAAAACTGGACAGTTTACATGCAATTTAGTACGAATATTATTATTGAAATTTTCATTCATTGGATGAAAAAACAAAGGCCACAAAAAATTCATATCAACTTTCTCATGAATGTAAACTCCATAACTCAAAAACTGGACAGTTTACATGCAATTTAGTACGAATATTATTACTGAAATTTTCATTCATTGGATGAAAAAACAACGGTATGCTCATTTCATTCACTATTAAGTGACGTGTAAAAAGCGCATAAACGGAACTATAAAAATAAATACATTCGCACTCATAGTTTCCACTGCCGAGATTTATTATTTTTTTCACAAAACTAGGTGGAAAGGCATAATGTCTCCATTATAGAGATTGCAAGAAAATTCCAAACACACATACCAATCAAAAATGGTTGATACTTCTGCTTTAAATTTAAACAATTTAATGAATGATAGAAATTTTTGCTTTAGATTTAAATCATTTAAGGAATAACGATCGACATTTTCGCTTTAGCTTTTAATCATTTAATGAATGACGATCAACAATTTTACTTTAACTTTAAATCGTTTAATGAATGACTATAGACATTTTTACGTAAAATTTAAAATTTGTTGAATACCGTACTTTTCAATGTTACTTTTAATCAAGAAATTTTAATTAATATTTGAACGCTGTAATTTTACACATTTATAGAAAATTATTTTGCTATTCTATGAAATAAGAAACACCACAAATATTAATTAGAATAATTTTACTTTTTTTGTATGAATTAAGTCATATTAAGTAATCAGAATTTGATGGTAAAAGAATTTTTCTATACACAAAAATAAAATCCTTCAGTATTTTTTTTTTAAATTTTGAAATATTTCAACATTAAAATCATGGTATCCCTGCTTCCAAAATTTCCTAATTTCGTATACTAAAAAAGGATTTTTAATAATATAAACTTATTTAAAAATAAACAAATAATTATTTTTGTTTTAAAATTTTAATATCCTTTTTCCAGTTAGTAAAGTTTATTCCCGGGAGGATATTCAACTTAAACACCATTAAGAGACCGAAAACCGAATTTATCCTCTTTTATTCCACATTTTTCTTGAAAACCCTTACTTGAAAACAGGAAACAAAATAGAAAACAACGCTCCGCAGACAGAAAAAAAAATAATAAAAATTTCCATTCCAGTTGAGTGGCACCGGGAACACGCGCTTTATTAACTAATGGCGTACTTGAACCATGACGCGAAACCGAAGAAAAAGGATGGAGAAAAAAGGTTATTTTCCGGCGAACACACCTACAGAAACATCTCTCTGACAAAAGCTATTTCTTCCCAATTCTTTTTCACGTGAAATGAAAGAATTTCTTCGCATCACCGCCCCCTCTCCCCTCGTCTTCTTTCTTTAAAAAAATATCGCAACGCCCACCACTTCAAATGAATGAAACAAATAATCAAAGAAAATTCTCATAAGTAGAGAATCGCGTGAACGAACCACCGAACACTGCACGCCTTTTAGAACATTTTTTTTAATTCTCTTTCTGTCTTTTTCTACTCTTCTAAGACTACACAAGAAACTGTTCCATGAATAAGTTATCCACACAAATTAAATAGTAAAATAGACACAAATGCACTGTCCAACCAGATCTCCAGACGTAATCAGTCACATGAATAGTGGTATATATAATGTTTCCTTTGCTCAAAATGGGCTGTTGGAAGGAAGGACTTTAATTATGTTGGCCATTAGATCCTTGAAACGATTAGAACAGAAGAATTCCATAAAAAGCGTAATCAAGCAGAGAGGAAGATTTTTCTCTTTTTTCTTTAATGTTCGGTAAACTGATTTGGCAGCGAATTTCAAACGGAGAGGTGTTAAACTGATGAATTGTACAGTAATTAATTGCTCGAAATCTTTAAGCTTCATTCGTTTGACACTTACATTTCTTCATTGGAAACTAAATAAGTTTTTATTCAATTATCTATAGTGCAAAGAAATAAAACATGAATTTATAGAACATTTAATTTAAATTTTCCTATTAGTTTATCCTCTTTTAAAATGATAGCTTAATTTGAATTCAAAATTCCATTATTATAATAAAAGACTGAAATTTACAGAATTTACGAATCCATCATGAATTTGTACGATATATTTTTTTAATGCTTTAATTATTTTTATGAATAAAATATCATATGCTGACTGATTATTTTTAGAATAATAGTGATATTTTAGTGATAAGGAATTGACATAGGAAAATAGTTTATATATATATATATTATAAAAATTGATTGTTAAAAATATGAAAGTATTGCTTTTCATTTCGCATTAAATATATCATCATTTTAAAACTAAATTAATTATTAATTAATATCATACTTACATTTCTATTACAGTTTTCTTTCAAAATAAAATTCAGTCTCTAATTTATTTTCTCTGAAAGTATTACTAATTTTATTTTTAAAAAGTAAGCTAAACATTTTTTGAGTAACTTATTTAAATCCATAGCCAAATATTGGGGACTATAAAAAGTCCAATTATAAAAAGAGACATAATACAATACGTCTTTAATCAAGAATATATTTTATTGTACAAATTCTACTGTTTTATTTTATACAATACATTAAATATTAAAAAATAAATAAAGAAAGAAACAAAAAATATTTGTTCATCATGAAATATGATAAATGAAAGATTCGTCTGACTATAAATTTCTTTAATGAAAAAGAACACCACTTTCAATTTTATTTCAAAGAATTCTCCATTTTATAAGAATGGATTATTTAAAAAGGCATGAAGCTCTTTATATGAAATGAAATAGAAATAATAAAAAAGAAATCAAAGAAATATTTATGTTTAAAATCAAATATATGTTACGCATATTTGAAAATTTTTTAAGTAAAACATTTTTAAAAAAATGAACATTTATTGGAGCTCAAAAAAGGGTTTGATAGGTATTAGTCAAGTAATTTAAAATATATTTTAATATAAAATATTTGTTGCTAAAATAAAAGTTCGTATATTTTAGCAACAAACAATCTCATTAAAAACTTAACTATTAACGAATTCCCCAAAAACTTTTGCAATATAGAGGTTTTGATAAGAGAAGGACTGTCTGATTTCTGACTTCCTCCGGTTTGTTGGCTTTGAGTTATGACTCAACAGATGGCGCTTCAACTTTGATGACGTTACATTATGACAAAACATAGTAAGCATATATAGCTGTAAACGCGGAAAATTTAATTTTAGTTCAATTTAACGAAGTACATTTGCACTAACAAGTTTATACCTCACATTGTCTTTTGGAATTATACTTTCAATTAGTAAGTACTTTGCTTTATGGTTTAAATGATTTTGGTTCTTTTTTCATGGTATTTTGTGGCGTGATTTGCTGTGTTTTTTTCTGGATTGTTTTTTGGAAATGATTTTATTCTTGTGATACTAATTTTTGTCTCTTAAAACCTCAATTTTCTGGGATTTTCGGGTCACGAGGAGTCAGTTAGTTGGACGAGAGTCAGACCCTTCACAGAAAAAATCACTGGTTTGAATCCTTGCCTGAGGGTTACCCTTGAAAAAGTCTTCGGGCCGGATTCATTTTAACTTTCTTTTTGAATTTTGAATGTAAACTTATTTTAATTCTATTTTGGTTAAGCTCATTTGTGTTTTAGTTGTAGCAGCATTAGCGCTCTCCAAATACAATGTATATTTTATTATATAGATTCAGGAAATTTTATATAGTTAATTTTCATATTGTTTATTTCTGAATTGATAGTTACTTTGAAATCAATATATTCACAGCAGAAACAAAATTGTAATAAAATAACTCATAATTATGAAAATTTCATTTTCACAAATATAGAAAGTAAATTAAACAAAATATATATTTCAGAAAACACGCTTTTTATACGTGCTCTAAATAACAGAATAATTTTAATAATAATTGCCTTCTATTCAGTTTTGAAACGCATAATTTTTTTTAAAAACTATATCACTAGGTGACGCTACATTAAGAAAGCAAATTTATCAATGAAATAGTAATAATGTTCTGAAAATATAAAAATAAGCTATCAACACCAGAACTATTAAGTATGCAAAATTACAAAAATATAACATGAGAAAATAATACGAATTATTCTCAAAATTAATAAATTTATTCCCAAAATTAAAGAAGTCATGTTAAATAAAAGTATTAAAAACAATTTTTAAAAAGTAATATTTTTATTAAATTTTAATTGAAAACTGTTTTATTAATAATTTAATTCTAAACAAAAAATATATGCATGAAAGGTATAACAATTCTTAAAATTTTTTTATGCCAAACCAGCTATTTTTTTTTAATATTTACTTAAGTTAAATGTTTAAAAGAAATTATTCAACCAGTGAATGTCCATATATAGTTTTTTTAGTTGAAAATAACACTTTAATATTTTTTTTCTTACATGTATTGAATTATATAAATAATGTAACAAGATCTATGATAAGGGATAGTTCTATTCAAAATTTATGAAGTATATCTATCTTATTTTTATTGTTGTGTGTTGTGACTTATGGCACTTTCGAATCCCCATGACAGTTACCTGCCAGCGATTTAAGCCGAGTGAGAGTTTCTTGCCTTTTTAGTGGCGCCAGCTAGGGCCAAGATTAGGATTTAGATACCTTCATGTGTCACATTCGCTTGGAAAACCCCTTCTTACAGGGGGGGGCACATTCATACATCTCAGATAGAACACAGAAGAACAACCATGCCCGAACCCGGGACACCTAGATCACGGAGAAGACGCTCTACTCCTATGTCAGGGCGCGCCAGCAGCTTATTTTTAGCTTCTCTTTATTAAAAGAGTTAAGTGATCTCTCCTTGAATTTCTCTTTTTATTGTCAAATAAGCATATCGATATAACGTATAATAGAAAGGTTAGTCTATTTCACCAGAATGTAATGACATTACAAATCCTCAGAAATTATATAGATAAAATATTCCGCAACCACATTTTACTGTCAATTTGTGATGAATTTCCTTGGATTTTTTTTGTATTTTTAATATGGATATTATACCATACTCGGCGGCATTATGGCTAGATGGGTCGCCGGGGATAATGGTTATTTTTAATTTCAATAAAATTGTTTAGATACTTCATGTCTATGATTTCAATAAATTATTAGATATTAAAGCTGTGTTCTGTTAATTGTCTTACATATGTTCTGTTCATTGTGCTCATAAACTTTTCTAATAGAAATTGTTCCATGATATCTTGGATCTGTTAAATATGTAAATGTGACATTCATCTAAATTTCACAGTATTGCAACCTCAATTTTTTATTTGTTTTATAAGTTACACTCAGAACAGAATCCCTCTTACAGAACAGAATCTTACATGGACAGAATCCCTCTTATTTTAAAATTCAAAAATGAAAGAACCTCAAACAGTCTTATAATCTTTGGAACAAGGACAACTGTTTGAGATTGAGGACAGTAATGTAATTTATTACTGAAAATTACGAAAACAAATTAATTGATTAAATTCACGAAATATTGGTACTATTATTAAAATAATAGCAATGAAAGAAAATTGAAACATTGTGACATTTATTTTTGTGCAAATTTTTTTTCGAAATTTATAATGGAGCAACACCAACATTCAGTTCTATTTTTAGTTAATTAAAATTTTAAATTATGTTGGTCATATGACCTGGCCAGAGGAATGCCAATGCATACGCACATTAAACTTTAATATTAATGGATACATGTTACCGCTATTTAGTCATTCATGATTATTTCTTTTGATTAGCCAGTTTGTTTGATTTGTATAGTCTGTTGAGGAGCATAGTATTAATGCGAGGTGAACCTCCTTCCGCATAAGCGCAAGACAAAAAAAGTGGTGTTTATGTGTTCCCACTCCTACTTTTCTAAGAATTAGGGCTTAAAATGTAGTCAGCCGAATTTTGAATTCGAAATGAGATCGATTGGAAGGCTAAACCCTTAAGGTTGCCATAACTGTGTGCATGGAATGAAGCCGAATTCGAATATATAGAAGTAAGTTAGGTGTCGATTTTGTCAACATACAGAAAGCAATTCCAATAAGAATAGAATCCTGAGAGGAATGAAGTGGAAATTTCGAAGTCGAAATTGTTAGATTATTACTTATGTAAAGACAGATTTAATTTCAACTATGAGGTCAATTATTCATATGCACCTAAGTCAAATATGTGTGTAAAAAAGAATTTAAGAGTTGTTCATTGAAATTGAGAATTCTTAATTTAAGAATTAATTTAAATCAATTTACGTAGAATTTAAATTACTCTAAGAATGAAGAGTAATTTATGCAAAATTGTTGAAAATATTCATTTATTGCAAAGTCGATGAAAATAATCTTGTTGTTTAAGAAGTTAAAAGAATATTAGTAAAAAAATTATTAAACGATACCTGTTTGATGTATGTGCTATTTTAATAAACTACTTTTAGTATTTTAATTCAACCATAAACTTTTAACAAAGAAATAACTAGACGATTGCCCTGTAGTCAGTTATAGCAACGATAGTTACGGATTAGACTGAAATCAACATTTACATGCTGACATAAAAATAATTTCTACAAAAATAGTCAGAACTCATAGATGCAATTTATGGCATATGAAGAAATTAGCTCACGGAAAACTATCTTTGTAGGCCAAGTAACCCTAGAGTTAATCAGTTATTCTCACCGAACTTTATATTGTATGTCACTCAGTTTTGTAATGTGCATTTATATAATTTAAGCATTAATGAAATTTTGTGTTATTAGAACTGCTTTCATACGAAAATCTTATTTTTTGCATTGAATTCCTTCTATGATATCTATATTAAATTTTATTTCCACCCTCTGATTAATTCTAGCTTTATATTGTTACAAACCTGCAATTCGGCTTCCCAGCATGGTTTGTTCCATCAGCAGGGGGAAAGTTTTACAGTCATCTGAATGGGACAGAGTCCAGGTGGCGCGTCAAAGGTCCCGGAGCTTGGCGACAAACTTGGCGACTTGGCGACGAATTTGGCGACTTTGGCGCCAAAATAGATAATACCCGAAACTTCGAGATTTTTCCCGATCCGTCCAGTAGGAACCGAGATACGCCTCGAACGTTCCTGATTGGTTGAGAGTCTTCTTACCCCGCTTCCTGAGACCTATAAAAGGGGGCTGCATCTGCCAGAGAAGTCAAGCCAGTAGTCCGAGTTCGAAGGTAGAAGGCAGTAGGAGTTCGAGAGTCGGAGAAGTCTGAAGACGGAGCGGAGGAGTCGTAAGCGACGGTGAGCAGCGACGGAGTCAAGCTCGTGCTGAACTGAGCTGTGCGCTACTGTCTGCAGTAGATTCTGGTTGTATGCTACACGTCTCGGCTGAAGATAGTCGTCTCTATGCTGTATATAGTTATCGTTTTTGTGCTGTCCTGTGTGTCTTCGTGTAAATAAACGTCGTTGTTTTTATTCTACTTCTGCCTGCTGATTGAGCGTTCTTTACACCATATCACTCCCACTATCCAAACGAACCCCGGCAGAAAATTTCGTAACAATATGTTTCCAAACAAGAGAATTTATTTTAATACAGTTCTGTATGCAAAACTTTTCATTCAATAAAGAAGAAATCGCGTACAATTTAACAGAAAATCTAAAAATATTTTAAAGCTTTACTTGAGTAACCAGAGGCAACGAGGAAGAACTCGTTACCATGTATAACAACTTTTATTTGTATTTAAAAATAAAGAAAAAGATAAGCTTAAATATATTATATTTTTAAAAGACACTCTATATCGTCATTTAAATTCTACGAATTCGAATTTAATATTATAATTTTCGAAAATGTCGAGTAAGACATTGATATTCTAGAAAGTTAAAAGCTGCGTTGTATTTTGCAACTATAAATTACAATATAAAACAAATATTGCAAGTAATATTTATGGTGAAAGAATTCTAAAGATGTTAAAGTAAATGATTTAAAAGACAAAGTATGCAATAAAAAAAGGAACATAATCAAGTATTAAAAAAATTTTTAAATTACGAAAAATGTCAATAAGTAATTTTTCTGTATATCAAATAAAAATTTTAAAAAATGGAAAACATAAATATCAATACGATTTAGAGCAACGGTGTTAACAGGTAACTACAAAATCGCGGTGTATTACCGATTCAATGACAACTTTCTCCCACCTCATTCGAATAAATTAAATTAAATTAAATATTAATCAAAATTAATGAATCTTTACTTCATCAGAAATTTTAATATTGTTTTAATACGTTTTTATTTTATTTTCATGGAATACCATTTCACAGCATTTCTTTATTTCTTTAAATTTCTTTTTATTTTCACCATAAATATGAGAGAAAAAAATACTATAAATACAGACAATCAAACTGAACCTTCTTAGTATATATAGTAACCATTTTATTCGAGTGGTAATTCATTGAGGTTATATTTTTATTCGAATGGCAATTAATTGAGGTTGCATTTTTTATTTGAGTGGTAATTCATTGAGGTTATATTTTTATTCGAATGGTAATTAATTGAGGTTGCATTTTTTATTTGGGTGGTAATTCATTAAGGCCACATTTTTTATTCGAGTGGTGATTCATTAAGGTCACACTTTTATTCGAGTGGTAATACATCCATTTCTTTCAAGATATTTTCATTTAAATAGTATAGTATTCGTAGTCACAAAAATTTTTGCCAGATTCCGAAATCTCTAATTTAATTTAAACAATAAGGGTTCAACTGGCGGTACTTATTACAAGTTTAAATTTTTTTCCGACTTTAAATACTCCATAGCATTTTGTATTATACATGCCTTCAGTATGTTCCATGCCTACGATAATTTAAAAAGTCAATTTAAAAATAAAAGCATTACCAAACATCATCTATTATAATTCCCCAAGTTTAAGGAACAGTACGGACGCTAGTGAAAGTGTATCAGTGTAAGTAATTATGACGAAATGTTTAAGCTAACATTTATTTAGTATGGAAACTAAGTGAATTTTGTTTATTCGTATCTTATAAATAAATTTGTTTATATGAATAAATAAAAGTATTCATAACTTCAAGAACATATACAAGATTCGTATCTACACATTTCCCAAGTCTACGCCAAATTTAGAAAGATGGGACACAACGAAATAATACTTCATCTCGGAAAGCACCAAATAAAATAGAAATTAACTAAAATACAAAATCAAAGACCGGAAAACAGTTTCATTCTCTTATGTATATAATACATTTCTTCAAAATGCCAAATTATAGTAACAATACAAAGACTAACTGTAGTAAAAATACAATGCCAACTGTAGTAATAGTATGCAGAGAATAATATAAAACACGCCGTGTAGAGCATGTAAAATGCCTGTAAAATATAAAATGTCAAAAGAAATAAAATGACATTTCATTGATGAAACTATAAATTCAAATAATTGAGCCGCAAAATATATAACAGCTTTATAATTATTAATGTATTGTTCATACATATGTACATATGTTTAAAAATGTTTACTTATTTTCTTTTTGCTTTCCAAAAGTGACTTTTTCATTTAAACAAATAACTGTTTCCTGTCTCAGAAAAAACATACCAAAATTCTGGTAGTCTGATCTTCTTATATTTAAAGAATCCGAAGCCATTTGACCTACACCACTTTTAAAGAAACTGATATTAAGGTATTACCATTCATCTCACTCAAAAATACATGAATTCCGGACAATTGGATTTAAATTAATAGAAATGCTTTCAGTCACGCAACTCAAATGTAAGACATATTTCTTCATTACTAATGTCAGGCTGGTTTTGCAGTGAAATTAAGATCATGTGATGTATAAAATGCTATGTTACACCCACTATAATAATCTCATGACATGTTCCACTAGCATGCAATATGAAAAATAAATTTTGACTTTCTTAATAATGACTTCACTAAAAAATTGCAGAAGTAGCTAAAGGAATATAAATAAGGTAGAGATGCAATGCCTTCCTCCTTTATTACATATACATAACAAATTGTGCAGTACATAAATTAACTTACATATCATGTAGCTAATGTAGTAAAACTTAGGATATAATAAATTTATATGTGATGAGTTCAATTTTATTTACAATTGTTTTAAAAATTAGGATTTTTTAACTTTATGCATGTTTTATATAAAATAATATATATTGACCCTTAACTGGGGAGGTGAAATATTAGGATTTAACTGGGGAGGTGTGGTCTAGGAGACCGCATTTCATTTACACTCAAATTAAATTTTCTAATAAATGTATTAGTATGAAAAACTACCAATATATTTTGCAGATATTTTTCTTAATATATAGATATGTTTTAGAAATTTTTCAAATTATATTATCATTGAAAAAAGTAAATGCGTTGGAGCATACAATTTTTTCTCAAATTACATGTTACAATAAATAATATTCTTGAAAAAACATTACTTTTTACTTTTTAAATCATTTATTTTTACAGTATATGAAGGTATATAGAAGACCATATAATGTAAAATTCAACCATTATATGAAAACTAAAAAAAAATGACAGTGGATAAAATTGGCCCTTTTTTTATCTGCTTACGTAAATTTCATAGCACCGTTTTCTAGGGCATTTTAAACATACATTTTAAGAACTAGTATAAAAATCCACCTATGAAGTCTTTATACATATCTCATGGCATATTCATATATTTTATAATTTTTTTTTCAAAATGCATTATCACTAGAAAAATTAATTATATTTGAACTTACATATCAGAATCAGTTGAATGCAAATTTTTATTGAACAACTCTTCAGTGCAATGATCCTTATCACTGAAATCACTTTCTGCTTCATTTAAAAGTGTCTGGAGCACTGCTTCATAATTGGATCAGTAAATTGGATAATATTTCGGAGCGCAAGATTCAGCGCCATTTGCTAAGCCTTGTTTATCACTGTGACACTAACAGGGAGGAGCGGTCTTAGAGACCACGCCCAAAGAAGTTACTGTGTAAGGGTGTTTTCCATAGCAAAAAACAATATATAGCGTTGGAATTGTATAAGTAGCACGAAAATCATCAACGCTAGACAGATTAAGAAGAAAAGAGAAAACAATAATGGTATGCCTAACAGAGGCGTTAAGTTCAAGATTCCTTTCAATTTGACATGTGATTTGGTTCTAGGTACCATCTGCAGCATGCAGAAACTCATCATGGTTGAAGTAGACCGAGAAGAAAATTTATAAAACAGAATAAAATGATTTTTTCTGTTTTTCTGTCTTTTCTCTGTTGTAATTGGATTTTGAAATTGCTATTATTACATAAGCAAGATAAAAAAAATATTACATAGAATTGATAAGAAGTATAAGAAATAAAAAATTATAAAAAGCAAAATAAGAAAAAAATATTACATAAGCAAGTGTATTCGTTTAAAATGTTTTTATCAATTTTCCTTTATCATTTCTAGAAACTCAGCAGGGACTACTCTTGACAATATTCATTTTATTTTCATTCATTATTATACGCTTCTTTTTTTTACAGTTCTTGACAATTAATAATAGTAAAAATATTTAATTACAAACTTCTGAAAAAAGAGTCGTATAATAACAAATAAAAATAAAATGAATATTATCAGGAGTAATAAAATTGTCAAAAGTAATTTTTCTTTACTGCAATTTTTTATAACAAAATAAAAAACCCCTCCCCATAATAATAGAAACACACAATATATTTACTTCTATGTGATTATTTTACAAGGTATAGACAGTCAGTCGTTATTGCTTAAAATTCACGAGACCTCTTCACAAAATAAGTAGTATGTAATTTAATTTTCTAACCGTTTCTCAATATATAATTACCAGTTTTATGAGCATTTTAGAATATAAGTAAATATTAATTACCATTAAAAATACAGTAATGAATAGTTAAAAACACTAGTTACTGCAAAAGTTCCTATGTAGCCAACAGCTTTATTTCATTTATAAACACAATCTCAACAATTCTTTGTGTTTTTATGTCTTTGTAAGATGTTCAGAAAAAAATTAAGGGTTGTTAATCTAATAATTGCATCCTATAAATTTATTCTGAAAAAATATTGCAGTCACTAAATAATAACTAAATAGTTCTTCAGACGATGACTATAAATTCTTGGGATTGAAGATATGGAATGTTTCTAATGATTTTATATACAAGAACCTTTGAATAAAATAAAGGAAATTACTTTTTTCTTCAAAATGATAATAATATATAGGAAACTCTAGCATATAATACATTATCTCTTATATGCTACCTATCCGGATCTAATTCATCTCATCCGATAAACTACATTAATAATCACTATATAATGAGCTTCAGCTCATAATGGCAAATAATGTAGATTCAAATCCCCTGAGACCGTAATCTCATAACATCCCTCATCAATTAACCGGATGAAATGATCCACTAATAATCCTCCAGAGGGAGTTGCCATGTTTTAACCAATGTATCATATTTTTATATCAATATTATGTAATCATATATTAAAAGATGAATATTTTGTTAAATATTAGGAAAAAAAATAAGAAGATTTTATATTTTTAATGAAAATGCAGTAGTAAATTAAAGAAAATTTCTAATTAGCAAGTATTAAAGAGCTCTATAGATACAACTTAGTATCCAAGTGACGATAACAATCATGAAAAATTATTGAAATACATTATTTGAATGACTTCACAAGAATAGTAAAGTTTAGAGAATGAGTTTGTGAATGTCCATGTAAAAAGGTAATTTAATGATGTTATATTATTAGACTTATTTCAACTCACCATTCAGCAAATCTAAATGATTGAATAACATTTGATAACAATTCAAAAGTTATGAATTCGCAGAAAATAGACATCTACAAAAAAATGCATAAAAAGATTTTAATTTTTAATGAAAATGTAAGAGTAAATTAATGAAAATTTGTAATAAGCAAGTATTGGATATCAAACTATGCTTATAGAGCTCTTTAAGTAATTGAAGAAATCATGAAAAACGATTGAAATACATTATTCTAATTAAAATGGGTACAGGAAGTATTATTTAGAGAATGGATTTGTGGATTTCATAATAGAAAAATAATTCGTTGTTGTTATATTATTAGAAATATTTCAACATCTGGTAAATCTAAATGAGTGAACATCTCCTAACAATGATTCGGAAGTTGTGGATTCAAGCAAGATAGATATCTGTTCGAGATTCTAGTACTTTGGATTATCACAAGAAACTGCGTTCCGTCAGTGGAGAGAAAATGTTAGCTATACACCCACAAAAAGTCACTTCACAAAAAATTCTGAATTTTCACGAGAACCAAAAATGAGATTAATTATTCGGAAATTAATAATTCTAATTCTGTTTGTCAATATAATAAAAAAACGACTACAAAAAGCTCCTTACTCCATTGTTTCGTCTTTATGATTGACTTAATTTGTCATATTTATTTACGATAATATATTGAAATATAAATGTAAATTTTATCAAATTATTTTTGAAGTTCATATGTTTGGAATCTTCTATCATCCATTTTGTTTAACTTATTTCATTGTAACATTTTAATGAACATGCAATACGTAAAAAATGTCCAAGAAGGAATTTAATTCCTAAAAATCTGATGAAACTAATTAATTGTAGGACTAATGAATTACGTTTTCTTTGCAAATAAAAATTAGAACAAATAATAGTTATATATATTTTTTTTAAAAAAAAAACGGAATAATTTAAATTTATTTTACAAATTTTTCAGTTTTCTTGTCTCTAACTACTCGGACGTATGGTGTTTAATAAACAAGTATATTAAATTTTAGTGAATTAACATAATATTCAGTAATAATAGCGAAAATAAGATATCTGTTTTATAGCCATCAAGTTCATTATAACCTCACTGCTTATCAAATGCAAAAATATTGAAATTTTTCTGATAAAACACACACACACACACACACACACACAATTAACTCTCATCTGCATCGTGAAGGGTGCAGTAATTTATTAATCACATTTTCATGATTTCAAAAATATTTTAAAATATGGCATTCCAACATCTCAGATTATGTTTCCAATAATCTATTAATGTACTCTGTTGTTTCAATTCATAATTGATTCAACTTTAATTTTTTTCTGTAAACTCCAAATATTTACACATTTTTTTACGCTTAAACTTAATATTGATTAAATAGACTAATTTAATATCTAATTTCTAACATCGTAGCATGATTCATAGATTTTTATATGAATTGAATTTTAAAACATTTATTCTTCATAATAGTAAACTAATGAGCATAATAATGTGGTATGAAACGTAGTAATATAATTCAAATTTAAAAATAGTTTTAAAATCTATTCTTCATTATGATATGAATAATATGCACCAAAATATCGTCACTCTTTATATTTATTTTTAAGCCTTTTTCAACATTAAAGTTAATATAAATTACTGTACCTCGAAATATTGTAACTTATCTTTAGAAGAATTTTAAAAATTTATTCTTTATTACAGTAAAAATAATGTGCACAAGAAAATAAAGCTAAACATAATATGATTCAACATATAAATTTTTAAAACACTTTTCATTATATTAAAAAACGTGAATAAAAAAAGGCATTGAATGTATTTAGACCATGAATGAATGTAAATATTGTCAATAAAATAAGAAAAAGAATTATTTGTAAAATACAGCCAAAGTCACTTCGAAAATCTATTAAATTCATAATTTTTTTTCTTGAGATAAAATTACTATCCGAGGCTTTTTTGAGTTTTAATATGAGGTTAAAATACTTTTCAATAATTATGGGCTGCAATATGGTTAAATATAAATGTGAAATTCCGAACAATTTTAATAAAAAAATATAGTTAGAATTTTAATAAAAACTTTTTTAAGTGAGACCACATAAATTTTAAAAAAAATACCTGCCTGCCTAATTTGGTACATCTAGATCCAACAATTGGCGCCGAAAAACATTCTGAATAAGTTTTATCGTGGATTATAGATAGTATGACAGAATGTACTAACCGTTAAGGTATAAAAAATGTCTGGCTGTGCTTTTTGTGCAACTGCATAGAATAATCCTAACAACCGAATCTTTTTTAGGAAGAAATACAACAATAGATAATTCTTCGATAAAGAAATTCGACGAAGCTTAATCAAAAAGATGTTATTTTTAACTACTCAAAAAGTTATTTTTATAGACTCCTGACTACACTTGATGAAAAAGATGTGTCGATCACCTGAAGTTTTAAATTAAAAGACTATGCATAAACATTTTAATACTTAAGATTTCATAGCATTTTCTTTTACAAATTACATTTTTGATGCGAATAACTCGATTCGAAATGTAAGCTGATAGTCTCGGATGAAAACTCATTTTCAGAAGAATGAAGTTATTTTTCTTAAACTCAATTCAAATCACGGTTTTTATTAAACAAACAAGTTAACACAGGCCTTGAGGCATTTGGTGTAATGCGTTTTTCAGATTGAAAGTTTTATTCATTCCCTACTGGATACCGCTATCACGTGATGTTTGTTATTTTATAATAAAAGGAAAAACTGGCAGACGATTTGATTTACTCAGTTCAATAAATTCTATTACGTAATATGATTTCCTTTGAGATTTCATCAAGAGACTTTTGCATAAAAAGAAATGTACGTGAGTGAACAAATATGCGAAATTTAAATATAATCGCAAAGCTCCCTATTTACACAGTTTTACGAGACGCGTGGAAGTTCTTAATTTAAACTTGTTATAAATATTCCGAATAAGTTTTAGTCCTTGACGATTTTTAAAGTTGATATTTCTAAATGTATATTTACATGCAGTCAAATGTTTTGATTTAACAAAGTCTAGATGGGCAAGAAGATTCTTAAATTAAATAAACGGAATGAATTCAGTTGAAATGCTATTTTAAGGTAACCAATGAAATAAATATTTTAGAAAGATGGTAAATGTTTTTATTACTTTCTGAAAATAACTACGAACAAGTTTTCTAAACATTTAACGCGTCTTTTGTAAATAAAAGATTCATGATACATGGGATTTTTTTTAAGAATTTTGTGTATTTCATACTTAAATGCTCAACTAAATGTAAGATGAAAGTCAGAACACTATTTCAATTAATATTATCATGTGAGAACACGATGCTGTTTTGGTTTGAGATTTTTGAAGCCACAAATGTAGGGGCAGAAAATTGGAGATTTATCGCTTTTGAGGCATGAAGTTTTTGCTTTTAGGGTTATTAGAAAATAAAAGAAATTTGCTACATTTCGCGACTTATCGCTAACAAAATTTTACAGCTTGGCCCAAATGTTCTACATGTACCCTTTTCTCCTGTCTGGCCAATAAAGAGCAGGTTCATAAGAAGTTATCGCCCGAAAAAGTACAAAGAAAAAAAACGGGAAGCGAGAAAACATGAAACAGCGAGGGGAAGTATCGAAAGGTGTATTATATATCACTATGGCAAAATAAAGTTTTTTTAAAGTTCGAACGATTTTGAGTGAGTGAAAAAAACTATGCTTTTCTGAATAACGACGCATGCATAATCTAATAATCACGCAACTGTTTAAAGCAGGTTTAAACCAGTTTATTGCGAAAAAATTGTAGCTTCGGCAATAACATTTAGAACTCGATTTATTTTAATATGATCAAAAACCATCGCTTTTCTAAATGTTAGTGATTGCGAAATATGAATCATATGATAGTATGATGCCTTTCCGTTGGATTGATAATATCTGACTTTAAAAAATTGTGTTCTCACATGATAAATTGAAATTTGCGATAGCAGATTTCAATTTTTATTTTTTTATTTTATATATTAAATGTATAGTTAAAGCAGCTATACATTTTAGAGTTTCATCTGCAGTCCTTCTTAAAGGCGTGGGCTATGGGATTCAAGGTTTCGGACACAAGACTTATGTGTTAAAAATGGAGCGAAATTTTTGAAAAGTCTGAAATCAGTAAGTAAATAACCATAAAAAATGTTTCAACGGCGTTTCTAATTTAAACATTTTTCATCTCTCAGACTCCTATTTCAATAACCTTAAATTAAAGTATCAACAGAGGTTTTGATTTATGCAGTATTTTTCAGCTCTTAGGTCCATTTTTAAATAACCGTAAATAAAAGTTTCAGTGGATTTTCTGATTTATACAGAATTTTTCAGCTCTCTGGACTCATTTTTCACGTTTAAAGTGTTTTCCTGTGAAGAGCACCTATCTTACTTGAGCATAATAAAACTTCAAAACATTTAACTACTTGTTTTGTATTATCTTTACTTTGTATTCTCTTCGCATTAAAAATGTCCATATGAACCAAATTTGGAGACATTCGTCTATATATTTTCTGCCCACGGGTTCTAAAACCCTTCGTGCTTTTGCGTGTGCTTTAGGATGGATTTAATTCGACATAATAAGGGTGAGAGGAGTCAGGAAAAGAGGAGATGTTTACGTTTAACAATAAATTGAACTCAGGAAATGCGCACATCCTTCCACGTCAAACCCCTTAGTGAGATAGAATCGTCGAAAAGTGGTCGTTTCAGGATGCTGAAACGAACAGTAGTTTAAAGAATTTTTCAACAATAAATAGATTATCTTCGATAAAAGTTTTTATCTATTTTTATTCTATTTACAATTATTTAACTTTTTCAAAATTGCTTTCCTAGATTGATTTAAGACTAAGTTTTTTCGATTTGATTTCAATAGCAAAGTTTCTTTTTCTTTGTTGCTTTCAGCATATTCCATTACACAAAAGCAAAATTAAATTGGAAAGTATTACAGATGCTCATAAAAAAATCTGCGACACAGTTTCTACTCTAGTGATTAAAAAGTCATGTTCCTACTATTTCCTGATTAAAAAACTAATATTATGCTATTTAGACATACAAAAAAAAAACCTGAGCTTGAATGCCTTTTTAAGTACGTGATGAAACTAATTTGATATTTTCAAATAAAAATTCTGAGAATAGAACATTTTTTATAATGCTTTGGGCTTTTAAATTTTGAGAGGATTTTCTTTTCCATTGCTGAAAGAGAAATGCAAATTTGTACTCTTAAATAAACTTTTCTGTGTTATTTTTGATTAAAAAAAACGAATGTAGATTTCAAATTTTTTACGTACTAACTTTCCCGTTTTCTACTTGCAAGCAAATGCATAAAAAACTATCATTGAGTATTCTGAACGGATATTCAATTCTATTTGTCATTTCAGATTTTTTTTATTCTAATTTCATCGATTTAGAAATAAATATGGTGATAGAAGACTTTTAATGCATTGGAAATAATTAAAAAATAATAATATACAATTTGCTGTTTTTTTACAGCTTATATGAAAATAATTCAAGAACTTCAGAAGTAATCATTTCTACCAGTTTTTACCTTTCAAATTACAAAATTTTCTATTATATTTACGATTTCTTTTTAAAAATATTATTGCTACTGGAAGAAATATTTGCATAGAAGAAACTGATATTATTTATATCATTTTAGAGTGCTATTTCGAAAATAAAACACAGCTGACTACCTATTGGAATGTAGAAATTCATTTTTAAATTTCAATTTTTTTTTCCAAAAACGTTTATATTGCAGAATTTTGATGTGGATACTACTTATATTTATTTTCAAGATGATAAAAACGACCTTGTTCAAAATTTAAGGGCAGATAAAGTGTACAATAGTAAGTACACACTTTTCAGTAAAATATGAATCGCGAATGCAATGATAGCTCAAAGAGGCTAATTACCTATAATTAATGATCTTTTACATAATTATTATCAAATAGACTAATTATCGATACAATACGTAAAGGAAAATAAAAAAGTTGTATCAGATAAGTGTACAACCAAGTGCTGAAGAAATACATTTCACGATGGTACATGGCACTGTTACTAGTTATTAACTAGGGAACTCAACCCTTTTCTCGCTAATATTCACTAGCCCCCCTAGAGGACGGAATAGTAATTCTCCTAGGTTTGCCATGCAAACTCTGCTCACTTTGCTCATTACGATGAGATAGTTATTGTAAAGAAAAATCATGTTTGAACTTAATTCATTTGCATATAATGCCGTAATTCCAAACAGAATTAAATATTTTTTCTCCTTGAAAAGGGCTTTTTCCCCCCTTGATTTTTGTCAGCATTTAAAAGACAAATGGAATTTGAAAAGAAAATAATGAAAGAGGGATAAATAATTATAAGGGAGATAAAAGTTTCAAGATTATTTCAAGAGAACGATGAAAATAATTATCCAGATATTACGATAAAGAACTTTCATGTCAACGTTTAGCACACATTTAAAAAAAGGCTAATTTTGCTAATTCAGAAAATTCCTAAATTGATTTCCTTTTGATGTTTCCTCCTTCGTCAGTGCAGAATAAAATTTGTTGAGTTTTTTTAAACAGACGCCTTTTCCTAGTAAATTTAATACAATGACAAATTAAACAGGTTAATGAAACTACTTAAGAAAATTATATAGAAGAAATTGTAAAGTTGATTTTCAGCTGAAAAATATGCTTATAATTATGTAAATAATCAAATACTGATGTCTCTTCAAATTCCCTAAAATTCAGATAGACATTTAAAAAATAATATCATATATCAAAATATAGAAAACAAATTGAGCTATCGCAAAACGGGCCATGCGAATATTTACATAAATTTATCTCATCATTACAAATGAATTCTCTTCAACATTTTAATTGTTCAGATATATGAAAAGATGATGGGAATTCTGAAAAAGAATTATTTCTCCAGAATGGCTTTCAAAATGTTCTTCAGTTGATTCATTTTCTTGTTGATTTTTTTTCATTCATTCATGTTTTAATTATAATGAGAAACAACCGAATAAATCGTTTCAATCAATGTTGCGTGTTTGCTTCAATCATTGTTTGCGTGTCATTTCAGATTTTTTTAAATTCTAATTTCATCGATTTAGAAATAAATATGGTGATAGAAGACTTTTAATGCATTGGAAATAATTAAAAAATAATAATACAAAATTTAATAATACACAATTTCATAAGGGAAATCACGCGTGACAAATCTTCTAGCTAAATAGCACGTTTTTCCCCCCAGGTTCCTTCGCGATCCAAGCTCGTTTCGTTCGCTCGCCATCTACTAAACCACTTTAGTCTAGTAATAAATATATTCAGATTCAATTTATTCCAAAATATGATAAAACAAGGAAAGAAATAAAAGCTGTAAAGCAAAAAGTACACTCACAAAAATCACCTGTATCAAATTTCTTTGTGTGCAGAATTATATTCTCTTATATGCTTTCGATAGTTTCTTCCTTCGATTGAATCACTGATCAGCAAATCTCTTAATATTTTCGGTGGATTCAAAAGATGTTCCAAAACAATTTTTCTTTTTTATCACGACAACATTTCTTGTATTTGACAACATTTCTTGAATTTACTTCTTTTTCCCAGTAACGTTACTGGGAAAAAGAAATAAATTCAAGTGCCTGGCAAAAAGAATAGAGTCCTGATATAGACCCTGTAGTTCAGAAACTTCGATCCGTACACATAAACTTTTAACCCTATCTCGTTAATTACAACTGGACCTTCTTATGAACGATTCTTGAGCGTTTTGATTCGACATGCATTCTTTTTTTCGATTATTTCGTTTTAAAATCGATACGGCACTACTTAACCTCATCGTAAAAAATTGTTTTTTTACCGTTAATTTTTTTGTTTAAAAAATTTTCAAACCGATGCAAGAGTAGCGTTCACTTGAAATCTTATCAAACCGCGCGTTGATGTTCCCGGGCATGGTCGAAGGGTTTCCAAACGGCGATTAACAAGTTCGACCTGATTTTGCGTCCACGTAAGCTTTATATTATATATGGCAAATATGACACAACAACGGCAAAGATTGTATTATTATATTTAAAGTACAATAGACATTTATAGAGATTTTGTTTCATCCAAATGTATACAATTAATAAAAATATATTTTTAAATGAACATTTTATGTTTTTATTCGCTCCTTCATACAGCTAATTATCTCTTTAGATAAGACCGTCCCTCAGAGTATTGGAAGTAAAATTCTCTCAATTACGGTAGAACTGTGATTTAAACCCAATGATATTATGCATATAAAATTTATTCGGAATTGAAGAGGAACTGGCAGGGAGAGAATGCTGATATAGAAATCCCAATACAGTTTTCCAAATGAAGTATCCTCTCATTAACTAAATACATTTCAAAATTATGATATTCATCATAACAGCCCATGGGATATTGTAATATAAATCAATATAATAGATACGCATATTGAGATGCTTTTAATGATAGTACCATTCAAAACCTTTTAGAATACATTTTAGAACCCTCTGGGTATTTCGAAAATATATTAATCCTTTGACATTCCATTGGTTTGTGAAGTGAGTTATAAATTAAACTGAACTAAAAGATATAGAAATAATCTAATTTATTTTTCTTATAAGTAAATAACTTGAACCGCTTCAATTGTTAAGTTTTTATAAACAATACAGTAAATATTATGAATCAATAATTGACCTTACAGAGGTCAATTATTGCAGAGAAAAGTATATACACACATATATAAAGCCGATTGAAAAATCAAAATTGACTTAGAAGTCGGATAAAGCAATTTACAGATGGATGTAAAGAAAATATTAATAAAAAGATATTAATAAATATTCTTGAATGTATTTAAAATTTTCAACCATTCTTTCATTATGTTCTTTAAAAATTATCTAGGAACTGTAAGTTATAGGAACGTGCAATTTATCAGCACAATATTTGCAATTTTTCTTTATAAGAAATTTAAAAAAAATCTTTTGGGGCATTCTATAAACTTATTTTTCATTTCATTAAATTTATCTTTCATACACTTTCTCAGTTGTACATTCTAAACATTTTTTTTAATTTAATTTCGAACTTAATCATATATTTTGTAAGTTGTTCATGAAAAAGAGAGACTAATTGCACCAACTGTATTTTTTTTAAATTTTATATTGCATTATTTGATTAAAACTGTAAGAAAAAGCAGGGATATTTTGGTAATTCTAGAAGAAGAGCCGAAGATTAGATTTCTAAAATATGAAATTAAAGGTAAAATTGAAATAAGTTGAAGCGAACTTCAGGTTACATGCACGAGCTTGAACTTTATTAGATACATATGCAATTTGAGAAGCAGATCATGGTGTGCTGACTTAACAGGAAAAAAAATCAGTGTAATGTGAATTCTCTAATCAGGTGGAGATTATCCAAATTATTGGAATGAAATTAATTTACTTTCAAATTGTGTTACTTTCGGTAGTATAAAAATCTCAAGAATCGTTTTTATTTTGCCTAGTATTATTGCACTTCTGGATTAAAATCTAAACTTGCAAATAAATGAACTCATATTGCGAAAGAAAATATAAACAAAATAATGAAATCCATTGTATTTATAACTGATAACTTCACCTGTTCTTATGGGACGAAACATTTTGGTTAATTGGAATTCTGAAAATGACCAGAACAATCGAAGTTCAACTCTATAGTAAGTTAAGGAGTAAGTAAGGAATATGTTTAAAAGTCGACTTTCTGCTAATTTATGAACTTTTTTTTATTCAATATTCTTATTATTTGAACAGATTTCTTTTTAAAACCATTCGTTTTTTCTATTTTTTGTGAAATACACTGATTCTGTTATTTTCATTTATTTACATTTTAATGCTAATTTGTATTTTCAATGATATTATCTCAGTTTCTAATCTTCGACAGAATATTCCGAGGAAAGACTCAAATTATATTCTAATACATATTTTGTTTAGATTTGCATAATAACTTTTCAATTTGGCATCTACAGTTCCTAAACCAGAAAATGAGTAATCTACTTATTTAGAAATATTTTATAGCTGTTTTAGTACTTCAAAATTTGGAAAGCAAATTAATATTTCATGTTATTCATCAATAGAATCCCAATATTTTTTTAAAAAAAATTTGATTCTATTGGAATAAGAATGGATAGAAATAGAGCTTATTTTTTAGTTCAGGAACTAGATAATATATTTCATAAGTTTTCTCAGCATTTTAAGCAAATCATTTGTTAAATCTCTAAATTTAGAGATTTTTTTCCTTATACCTCTCTTGAGCAAAAACGATTTCTAAAGAACATTTGCCATTTTGTTGGTACATTTTGGTTTCATAGATATTTTTTTCGATATTTTATATGCAAATATTCAAAAGTATGACTAGTGTCGGACAATGGAGGAATGCCCTATAATAGGAGTCATGTATCAAATTCAACATATCTGCACATAATCAAAAATAGCATAATTAATAATAAGGACTAACTAAGTCCCAAATAGAAAAGACAGTTTTTTTGTTGAAAGGAAACTGTTTCCTAAAATATATTCCAAACTATGCATTATTAGTATACAAAATACTGAATTTATTTTATATTCGCTATTTTATACACAATTTCTTAACTAATAATCGGAAATAATCATAAAGAAGTTTTTATCTTTATTGTAGTATAAAACTATCTACCTAAACTAATGAAAAATTCAATTCTATCCAACCGGTATCAACAGAATTATATAACTAATTAATTTTAAGATGTTTTTACATATGAAATTTACATATCATTTATTAGTATAAAACTTATATGAAGTAAAATTTAAAATGTAATACGTCACATATAAAAGAGTGTGTGTTCACACTTTGTTTGAGCAAATATTCTGACAATTAATATATTTATAAGGAATTAATTTATATATATTTATAAGGACTATATTTATAAGGAATTTAATATATCAATCAAAAATGAAACAACAGAACGATTCAGTTGCAATAAGTTTTTACCTGCCTTAATTTTATTCAATTTATTCAATCATGGCACATCATAATTTAACTATTTTTATAAGTAATTTAATATGCCAATCAAAAATTAAAAGCAGAAAGATTCAGTAGCAATAGGTGTTTACCTGCCTATTATAAAGCACAAACCCATCAACTTAAACCAACATAGTTTCCACATCACGTAGAACTCTGAACTCTTTATTTTAAGAGAAGCGTGAAATTAAACACCATGTTTTTGCTTTTAATAACCGCACCCATTTCAAAGAAAATAAATTTAGGTTCCTTCGCAGCTGTAATGGAAAAAGCTTTCAACCCAAGAAAAATAACTCTAGAATTGTTTCTCGCTGTGACAGAAATGAAATGTCATAGAGTCGGACTGGTCACTTCAAAAATAAGTTTTGATGACTAATGCCTGAGTTACGCCCAAAAAGCGCCTTTTCATATGTTCCTGCTATTTCTGTTGCGCTTTGAACTGTCAAAGAGCCTCGAAGCAGAATAGAAATGAAAAACGAGACTGCAGGCAGTCTCTTTTAAGTTACTGCACGAGAATATTAGTATAAAGAGAAAAGATTTTGGTTTCTGAATGCGAATGCATGTTCTTCAGACGAAGTTAAAATTATTCAGAATGCTTGGTCAAAGAAAATTTTCGTGGTGAAAGTTTTATTGAAATGAATTTTAATTCTGTCCATATACATTTGAATAATAAGAATAATTCTTCAGTTATATTATTATTTTTTTAATTCTTATATGCTATTTATTGCTTATTTTTCATATTTTTTGGCACACACGTTTTAAACATAAAGTGCGCATTATTGCATTTGCAGTTTAAATTATTTTGAAATTTGATCTTAGAAAGGAAATTAAATATAATTAAATATTATTTTATTACCCTCTGGCGTTTACGCTGTTCTTTTTGATTTTGTAAATTCATAAGATTTTTTATGCAAATCGTGTGAATCATAATTTTTCTTGCAATTTTGCTCAACATATAAATAAAAAATAAATTGCATATGAAGCACTAACAATTGTTTTTAACTATTTCAACAATCTTTTCAGAGAAGTACATTTATTCTCAATCATGTATCACTAAAATTCCATTTAAAAACATTTTTGGTAATGATCTTTATATCATATCCATAAATAAAATATATATCTTTCAGTTAAAAGACTAATTTTAACTATATCATCAGAGTGGTACAATTTCTACATTCAAAAGTCAATTCAAAATATATTCTTATGTTCAAGTTTTGCTTTCTCGCATACAGAATCCTGAGAAACAATTGTAATCTTCAAAAATTCAAACTCGATATTTTGGCGAATATACATGTTTTAAACTTCCCTGAGTTCAAAATACACATCTTTCTGTAAAATGCAAATATGCCTATCTGCCTGTGACAAAGATAACTCAAAACAACTTTGAGCGGAATAGTTGAACTTTGGTATATTGTCCTTACAACAAATTTGAAGATTCCTATCCAATTTTTATTAAAATCTGTTCAGAGGAAGATTCGCCTGTTCGGTTGTTAGACTAAAGGTTAACACGATAACTACAAAACGAAGAAAGCTAGATAGATAAGATTCGGTACTCAGACTTAACATTTATGATGAAGACATTATCAAATTTTGAGTCAAATCCAAATTGGATTGATTGATTGTCAGTCTGTGAACGTGATAACTCAACGTGATAACTCAAAACGTGATAACTCAAAAACGAACTGGCTTAAATATTTCAGATTTCGTATAGGATTTTGTGATTAAAAATGCAATTCTTAGTGCAGTCTTGGTTTCAGTTGGTTTGGAAATTTTGATTTTCGGATACTATTTATGGAAACACTGAGATTAATCACAAAAAACACCTCACCAAGAGTCGCACTATAGATTCATCAAAAATGCTAAATTCAATCCAAAAGATGATATTTCGTAACTATTTTATGCCAGTACCACGCATAGCATTCACTGGCATAAGTTTATTAGAGGATATGCGAGAGGGTTTCGAGGAGACCTCCTACTGCTTGTCTATTTATTATTAATCTACTTTTATTATTAATACAGTTTCTTAGTACCTAATGTACTTTTATTATTAATACATGCTAGAAGTGAGTCACTGAGACATGCTTTGGGCGTTAGTCAAAGAGTGAATATTAATAGGATAATATTTATTTATATATCTTACATTTTCTGAAGGAAAAAGCATTGTTTATGTCCTTAGGCCACTGCCTATTAGAATTAAATTATTTACATGGAAAGTGAAAACTATTGAAAATTATATGCAAACTATTTTGTGAGAATATTCTTTGCAGTGATAAGGATTATATTCATATAAGGAATATATTTTATTTATTATTTCATACAATAAATTTTGCATTATTCAACGAGACATTGTTGCCAAGAGTTCACGAACAAGACCTGCTTTGAGAAGATTATATATATGTATTTATATATTTAATGGCTTTATACATGTAGAATCAAACAGCCTTTTGCTTAGCGATACTGTGAAGGATTATCACTTCCGTTATCAAAACGTGGTTAAAATTATGATGTTAGACCCCCCCTCTCATCCAATTATTTTATACCTAAATTAAACAAAATCACTGAATTCATCTTTTAGAAATTTAAATACATGAATTTTTGAATGCATTTCAAAAACTAATTTAATAATTATTTCTTTAGATATTTAATTTAAAAAAAACGTTTGACATTTAGTGGATAAAATTATTTATTTATACTCATTTCTTTGCAGCATAACACTTTTGATCATATTACTAGAATATATTTTTGAGAACTTACCGCCACTATTTAACAATGTATTAATCGCAATCTTGATTTTTTTATCAGGTTATTATAAAAGAAAAATAAAAAAAAATGCTTTTGTAAATTGAGTGTTCCACAGCTATCGTTTCCTATAACATGAAAGATTGTTTTAAGAACTTATCTTCTATCTTTTTAGGTCTTTGTCTTAAAGAAACTATTTGAAACTTTAAATCCCTTCCGAAATATAAAAGCGATACTTTGACAGTTCAGAAAGGGCTTTTACAATTGTTTTGTGACTTAATCCGAAGAAAATTGGTGATTAGATCTTTGCTGTAAGGAAAAATCTTCTTTTGTTCGTCAGAAAAAAAGCAGCACACTATTTTTATTTCACTTCAAAGATAAGTCTTTAAACAAGCTATTTGTAAAGAAGGAAAAAGAATTTGTCACAAAGAAATCTAAGTGTTAAAATATTTTTTTAGAAAATAGCGCAAAAAGTTTTGAACTTTTATAAGTATATAACAAGTTTCCATTGAGCATTTGTTCTACATTATATATCTGGAATAATAACTATTGCAAACAAATTTTTAAGAAGAATATTATTTTATTATTAGGTTCTCCACATTTATTTTTCACATTTGTTTATTTACTGATCTTGAATATAATAAGTCATTTTGTTCAATAAAAGCAATTAATCCTTTCAATTAATTTAAAATATTAATATATTAAATAAAAATAAACCTTTATAATAAAAAATATACATAAAGTGTCTCACAAAAGTGATGGGACACTTGTGCTTTACAAAAGGAAACTGTAATAAAATAAATAAATAAACATGTACAAAAAAATTTTGGGTGTGTTTCATATTTAAAGTTAGTAACAATTATTACATAACATACATTTTATCAAAATATTAAGATATTAATTTAATAAATATACAATTGTTTAGAACGGAGCAAAAAATGGCTCACATAAGTGATGGGACACTTACTTTTCCATCAAATATTTATCCAAAAATTTTACTTTTTAAAAGGTTTTAATATTTTGTTGGATTTCCTTTCACTTTTAAAACATGATTTAATCTTCTTGGGATAGATTCGACTAATTATTTTGTGATTTCTGGAGTGATTTTACCCCATTCTTCTTGAAGCACCGATTTTAATTGCTGTTTTGAAGAAATGGCGTGTTTGCGAATTCTTGATTCCAATTCTTGCCAAATATTCTCTATGTGATTTAAGTCTGGAGATTGTGAGGATGTTTTTATTATTTCAGGACAGTTATATGGCAGCCAGAGACTAACGTTCAAATCAGTGTGCTTGGGGTCCTGGTCCTGGTAGAATTTAAAATCGTTATGAAGGTTCAATTTTCGTGCTGAAAATTTCAAATTTTGCTTTAAAATGTCAATATACTTGTACTGATCCATTATACTGTCAATATAAACATGATTACAAACTCCAGCGGACGATATATACCTCCATACCAAAACTCCTCTACCACCATGTTTTACTGTTGGCACCAAGTTCTGTTTGCGAATTTCTTCCTGGATTTTCTCCACACCAAGATTCTACCGTCAGAACCAAATATATTAAATTTACTCTCATCGGCAAATATAACTTTATAATCTAATAACAGTAATCAGAATTCTTATTTATGTTGGATTTTGCGAAAGCTAGTCTGAGTTTTCTATTCTTTTCACTAACGAAGAATTTTTTTCTGGCTACTCTACCGTGATATCCAGCAGATCGAATCACCCTTCTAATAGTCTCAGGATTAACAATTATTCCATATAATGCTTGTAAATCAGCAGCGACTTTAAAAGCACTTTCTTGGATTTTTTTTAATATTTCAAACGATAATTCGCTTCATTCCATTGGATAGCTTTGAGGGTTGGCCAGGTCTTCTTTTATCCTGAATAATATGATTCTTTTTATATCGTTTAATGATATTGAAAACCGTTGAAGGACTCAAGTTAACTGTTTCAGCAATTTTTCTAATAGATTTTCCACGTTCAATATGCAAATTAATAACTAATTTTCGAATTTCAGACGAAGTTTCTTTTCGTTTAGCATTCATGGCTGCACAGAGCTAAAAAACACAAAAATTCCAAAACAAACTGGAAAGAAATACTGCAGACGATTTTATAAATTATTGTCAATTGCTTTTTAGTAAAAATAAAACCACCAAAAATATTTTTATTGCTTATTTCAGACGATTTTGTTGCATATCTAATGGTGTCCCATCACTTATGTGAGCTATTTTTTGCTCCGTTCTAAACAATTGTATTTTTTTTAAATTAATATTTTAATATTTTGACAAAATGTATGTTATGTAATAATTGTTACTAAATTTAAGTATGAAACACACCCACAAAAAATTTGTACATGTTTAATTTATTTTATTACAGTTCCCTTTTGTAAAGCAGAAGTGTCCCATCACTTTTGTGAGACACTGTATGAACTAAAAGCGTATTAACGAAAGCATTTATCAACTTAATTCGATGTTTACTGAAATACTTTACGCTTATTTTTTATTATAATTCCTTAAATGTGATATAATTAAATTCCTTCCTTTAAAATTAATTCTTCGGAAATAACATATTTTTACAAACAGAATGCGCTAAATCCGATTAAAGCGACATCAGTATGAAGCAAAATAAAAGTAAAATTTATATATCAAATCCTCAAGATGAATTAAAAACTACATTGAGTTGAAGAAATTTTTTTAAGAATGATCAAATTTTTATTTTGTTCTGGCTTAAAATATCGTATTATAAATTTAGATTTTATTTCCTATTTTCTCTTATGTTTTAAAAAATGCCTTATATTTACTTTAACAAGTAATCAGTGAAAAATAAATAAATTCATTGAATTAAGTGATGTTTGATATCTTATCCTGTATGATATTTACATGAAGTTAAAAAGTATAAAAATTAAATTCCCAAAATATGCTTCCTTTTACGATATGTATAACATTAATAACATTTTCATACAGAAATATATATTTCATTTCTGAAATTAATTAAAAGAATTGAAGGCAATTTAAATTTTAATAAATAATACATTTTCCCTTTTTTTCATAACAAAAGAAATATACTTGAACAATAACCTTCTCTCTTCCAAAGAATTTTTTGATGTTTAAATATATAGAATTTTGAACATGCTGCCCAAAATGTAGTTCCGTCCATAATGCTACTTTTTTTCCTATATTTTTAACATAAAATCTACTAAAAAAGGAAAAGTTATTTTTATAAGTTGCATATAACTTTTTCGTTTTCTACACAGAAATATATATATATATATTATATATATATATATACACGCGTTTTGGAAGCTTTTTATAAAGAGTTGAATCTTATATTCTTAAAATATTCGTTTAAATATATTCGAATAATACTTTTAATTGGATCCTTTTGAAAGCATATATAATAAAAATGAAGAGTTTTTAAACCAGTTGTTTTCATTATAGCTATAATAAGTTGATTTTTTAAGTAGAATTTTTAAATTCATGACATGGTCATTTAAATACCAAAAGTAAATTGTAATTTTATTCGAATTCAAAATCTATCTTAGTTGGTTTTTTTATACATGTTTCAATTTTTTTTTCTAGAGGCTTCAATTCTTTATCTTATTATTTCTTTAAAAATTCTTATTTTCCGATTTTTCAGTTTCTTTTTCCAACTTTGTTATAAACCTTTTATGATGCTATTGTGAACGTCGTTTTAAAAATAAAGCATGTTCTTTTAGTGTTTTCTAAATATTTTCTTTAATACATCTCATTATCGACTATATTAATGTTATTCTGAAAAAAAATATCATCAGTATTAATTTTTTTTATATTCACAGACCCATCTTAAATGAAATCATAATTAAACTAAAATCGATCATTCAACTCATAATCTAAAATATTAAAAAAGATACTCGAAAAATTTAATAAGTACTTAAACATAATTTAAAGCTGTGCAGTATTTCAGCTCTCCAGGAGAACAAGAAGTAAATGAAAAATTCTATACCGACTAATGTATGATTTGAAATTATCAAAAATGTTAGTGTAATAATATATATATATATATATATATATATATATATATATATATATATATATATATATGCTAAAAGCAAGAGAAATATATGCATAAATCAAGACCATGGAACAAAAAAGTTGTTATATAAAGCTATATAAAGGGACCTATGGCAAATCTTTTGGAATCATCAAGGCATCATTCCTGTCTCGCAACCGTATGTAATTACTAGGGACAGTATGTAATGCCTCCCTCCAGAAATCATTGAAGGATAATTGGAATCAGTCGCTCTATAATTTTAGTCTCCTACAAAACTTGGCGTTTTAAGAACTCGAAAAGATTTTAGATTAATACATCATTTAAGAAGTTGGTAATGTATGCATGTTTCCTGATTTTATTTTTCGTAAAATTGTGCATCTTTCCTATAGGCAATGTATTCATTGCAGCTCTAGAAAAAAATATGATGAATTAACTTCTTTTTCCTAGCTTTTATAGAAGCTTTTCGCTATCAACGAATGTGTTTACCTTGTCTTCTGTTTAATATAATAATTTTTTTCAGCTTTGTTTCATTATATTGAAAAACCGGTTTCATGTAACTGGATGATTAATTTGAACACACTTCGAAATATACCCTGTAAACGACGTGGTAAGTACCTGATGAAAAACTGTTAAAAGAGTTATCCCTGCCTTGTCGAAGCCTCCGTGCTATTCTGAGTAATCTGATCATCGCGAAAGTAAGGCACTGTGGTGAACTCAAAATAAGGTGATGGACTCAATAAAGTGAAGGCCAAACGTCCGCAATGCTTGAAAGGAATTTATCCGAATTGTGCGTGGAAGCAATTCATTCCTACATCAGTATTATACTCATCAAGGAAATGAGAATTGGCTTAATCATACTACAATTTCTGATCCTCATACTTGAGTTGAGTTGTATACAGCCCTATCGGAAATGCGACTTGAAGGTATTCACCATTTTTCTGCTCCAGATTTGCGATAGGGTACTTGACAGTGATGGATTTAGTCCCACCAGGTCTTAAACCCCTTTTCTTCAAGAGAATCAAGATTCGAATTTAAAACCCTCCAACCAAAAGGCTGGGAACATACCATCAAGCCAACACGACTTTTTTATTTACTAGTTCATTAAATATTAGGTTAGGAAAATTAGCTGACTTTGAGTTGAACTGTAAAGTATGGTTAATCATTTTTCAAATCATTACAATTTAATTAAGTAATATGTCAATGAAAAAAAAAGGAAAAATGAAATTAATGACCCTTTACCCACTATGAAAGTGATCGTGCTGCCATCTGTGGACTAGAAAAACAAGCATTTTTTATAATTTTGAAATTATAGTTTATGATTTTAAAACATTTTCAAATCCTATCATCTTTATATTAAGATTGGTTGTATTTTGAAATTAAATTCATCCACTTAGTGAAAATTATAAATTAGTAATGAAAAGTAAAATAATTTTACACATAAAAATTATTTGGTTAGAATTCCTTTGATTAAGCAAACCAACATTTGGTCTAATATATATATATACGTCAATTTTATTTTATAGTTGAATCGCTAAAGAGTTTCCATGAGTGGAATTTGAATATAAAACTTATAGAAACATGGAAAATATAAGATAATTAAAATGGAGCGAAAATTCAGAAAAAAAGAATGAATGTAAAAAAAAGCAGTACGAATATAATTATCTGTTGCATATCATTGAAGAATGTGACCTTCAATTCATTTATCTGTAATTTCTTTGGTTTAAACTGAGATGGTGTATTATCGTCCGATTTCACTGAAAGTTAACGATTTCCTATTTGACATGTGCAACGATGCAATTTTTATTTCATATAATAATTCTTAATTAATTTCAATTTCTTTTTAATTCGACATGAAATATCTTAATCTTATATGGCCATATATGGACATATCCGTTATCCGCACCTTATCATTTTATAGAAAAATCTGAAAATAAAAGCATTGTTTTTCACTGTATAATTATTTTATAGAGGGAAAAAAAACAAGATAGACTTTCTGTCTAAATCACTAAACTCATTCTTTGAGTTTTTTTTTTTGGGTATTCGCAGATATGCCCTTAATCTTCAACGGTTCCAAAGAACTCAACTTTTTCGAAAAATATCACAAAATAAAATTTTGATGCTGCCCTTGATTTAACAACTGGAGAACTTTCACTAATTTTATTTGACAATTTATTTTGGCATTTTCAGTGCGTACGTACCATTCGTGTACTAATCTGTTATTGTACAGTAAAACTTTTAACAGTTCTTTCATGTAATGTGATAAGATATCATTCATTGGTGTATATTAATGCCATTTATATGGACATAAGTGCTACAGGCCAAGGATTTTTTTTAATTACGTTAGAAACTTGTAATTCTCCTTCTCTGCTCAGTAAGCCTTCAGGTAAAGAAGATAGTTTTACAGATAACGCAATGGTAAGAAAGCAGATACCAAACCAAGGTAAAGCCTTGTAAAAAGAATGTTAATTATTTGGCTACTTTGGTGACAAAATGGAAGATTCCTAAAAGTAAAAGAATTTAGGTAATAGCACAGTTAGGAATCGAGTTATGTCGCTTCTAGAGGCTCCTGTATTGAGTAACGGAAACTAAAATCCAAAAGCTGAAATAAAGAGTCAATCAATTAGTCGAGTTGAGCTCAAAATAGATTAAGTCTGAGTGCAATATTTCTCAGAATAACTTTGTGCTGCTACGATTATTTAATACCAACTTGTTGTTTTTGTACGACTGTATACTGCAAGAGCTTTTTTGTCTGTTTTTTGGTACTTATGCATCATGTGTTCGCAAAAAAGCTTTTTGTTTTTGTTACTGAGCCGTTTGGTCTTTTCTTCGCGCATCGAGAGCCCAATGGATTAATTTTCCGTAATTAAATATGCAATATAAGTGACACATCCCTAAACTTACTGAATTTTTTCAGGATATGAAATAGCAATGGCCATTTTAAATAAATACAGGGATTAATTATAGAACTATGTGCATGGCATCTTCATTAATCTTCAATATTAGTTCACATGCAGATTCAAAATAAAAAAAAAAGGTTTTCATTCGCTTAAAATCGCATCTTTCGAAGAATTGATCGATTATGTTTTATTTAAATCAAGAAAATGGATAGAAAATCTAATTAATCAATTTTTTTAACCTCAGTAATATCCGTAATGTAGTATGCAATACTTCATAAAATGAAAAGAATTTACATTACCAGCATACAAATCAAGTTTATTTTATTTATTTATCTGATTATCACCTCATATTTAGAATACTTTAAATTAAAGCAATATTCAGAACTGTACTGAATTCTTAATTGCATCCGATACCCTCATATTTTAAGAATTAGATACAAGAAATCAGCCTCCAGATATCCTTTGTAACATTTTAAATAACTCTAGTATTAACAATTATATACTATACAGTAATTCTTTTTAAATAAACCAAGAGATTCTTCTGAGAAAGCGATGCAAAATAGAATGTTAAAAAAATAATAAATGTCAATTGTGATTCCTTCTGTTTATTATTGACTCTGAACGTCAACTAAACCGTTTGAATACCCCTTTCTTCGTAAATAAAACGAATTCAAAACTACAAAAAATATTGCTACTAATTTATCAGCATTTGTTATCAATTTGAAATAACGAAGCATGTAGACTGACTTTTTTCAATATTCTATGGAATTCAATACGCTTATTTCTTACATGACCTTCGGCATATTCCTTTCGTTTCTTTGAAAGACAACATAAGAATTTCCCTTCTTCAGTTTCATATACAGAGAGTTCAAGTAAAATATTTTTACAAAGAGAGCCATCCCTTAGATCCTTTGGCCTCAAGGGATTCTACTGGCAGCATCTCCTAATATAAATTCTATTTTTGCTGTTATTATTATAAAGCAAACATCAGTTCATTTTTTCACATTCCTCTGTTGCTTTCGGGAACTTATATGTGCAGAAAAATTGCTGAGTTGAAAAATTTGTTTTGTTATTCAATGAATTTGAGTTTTCAGGGCAAAGGATGGCTGTAAATACGACAGAAGTTGTTTCCTAGAAGTTTACTTTTTATTTTAAAAAATGCTAATATTTAAAAATCGTATAGCAGATTAATTCCTTTTGGGAGAAAAAAAAATATTTTCTTATAGATTTAGAATAGAACATTTATGGAACACCATTTCCAGTTCTTGAAATCTGTTTTCTAAAACAGATTTCAAGAACTAATAGATTTCTCCCGAAATACATTCTTTAGGTTAGTAGACTTTTGTTTTACATAAATAAGTATTTCACTATTAAATTAGTACGTTTTTGTTATACACGTAATTTATAACAAATATGCAAACTCACCAACTCGAAAATTGTTTTTGACCTACTATGAATATTTGATTTTTTACGATGTTCTGCGAACTTTAGATAAATTTTATCCATGCAAATTTGAAACTAAATCCACTTTAGATTTTGGTTTCGATAGAATTAAAAAATATTACAACTTCTATGTTATACACGTAATGTATAACAAATACGAAAACTCACCAACACGAAAATTGTTTTTGACCTACTATGACTATTTGATTTTTTATGATGTTCTGCGAACTTTAGACAAATTTTATATATACAAATTTGAAGCTAAATCCATTTCAGATTTTGGTTTCGATAGAATTAAAAAAAAAAACAATTTCTACGCTATACACGTAATGTATAACAAATACGCAAATTCCCCAACACGAAAATTGTCTTATCTACTATGACTATTTGATTTTTTATGATGTTCTGAGAACGTTCGAAGAGTTTGATTTTTATAGATTTGAACTTAAACTCATTAGAGATTTTGGTTTGACAGAATTAAAAAACAAAACAAAAATTAAATATCACACTTTCTTTTTATTATGTGTGTATGTGTGCATTTTATTATTTTTTTCTTAGTTCAAATTTTCTATTTCAGGAATTAATGGCAAAAAGAGGCAATTTATATGCAAGCAGGTTTTTCTTCAATATTTCTTTCACTTAAAGGTTTACATTGCATAAAAGACCCTTCGTTTGATATGAATTGAATTCAGTCTTTCAGGTTTAAATATAAACATCTTTTATCAAAAATAAAATCAAAATAAGGTGCTTGATTTTCAGGCATGAGAATTGTACACAACACAAAACTTACGTATTTAAAATAATCTCATGACAGTAGGTCCATTTTCATAAGAAAATTATCTTACAATCGCGAGTAGAAAGTAAATATAATTATGTAGATACATATATTAGAAGATGCATATCGTAGATAAATATCGTAAATGATGTACCTGTTCTACCATGCATTCATCTTATACGTATCGACTCGTAAATGTCTGGAACAAGAAAACGAAATCCCTCTTTAACGAACTTCTCCATCGCATTGTCAAACCTACTAATCGAACTAGCCAGGAAAGGTTTGAAATTCCAAGAAAAGCTACTAATCAAAGATAATATGATCATTGACTATTGAATGCTTGATAAAACTATTCTCAGCTAAATTATTAAAAACTCTTCTTGATGAGCTGTATGTGGTTGAAATATTGAACACATCTGCCTCATCACGGTATAGATGCAATAATGTCAATGCCAATTTTGCTCGATTCTTTTTGTATTCATTTTTATGTTTCGATTTGAAGTTGGATCATAATATAAAAAACAAAAAGGTGGCAATGTTTTGAAAATACTTCCCTAATTCTGATGGAAATGATTGCGGAGTTCTAGCCCAACCTGCTTGTGGAGCTGAAGAAAACTGAAAATGAGTTTACTGCCTTAGCTCCATCTTCATCAGGGCTATCGAAATATTTTTATAGGCCTAGCCTCATTGTCGTCATCAAACAGTCTTCTTTTCCCTAACACTTCTCAAGAAGTTAGCGTTTGGAACTCAATGGTAATTTGGAATTTTTGCTCAGCCTATTAAATATTTAAATGAGGGATAAAGGAAATATATTGATTTTTTTATATACTTAATATTTACTTGTAAAATTTTTTAAACAGCTTTAAGTTTGTTTTCACTTTCTCGTATAAGATATATACAAGGAGAAAATATTGTGATGCTCGAAAATTTGTTGAATCTGCATGTTCCGGTTCTCCCTGAATCCGAAAAAATACAATTTTGGAATATTTTTGACTATCTAATATGTGATCCATAAACCAAATTTGAAAATTTCTCTCAAATTTTGAACGAAGTTCTATGAGAGGAAGTTTGTATGTTCAGTTACTCGAGTAGAAGTAAAAAGGACAGCTACAGAGCGTGAAAATCTAGACAGATAAAATTTGGTGAACAGGGCTAGAGCACCCAAGATGTAGCTATATGCCAGATTTGAAATCAAATCCTTCAACAGATAAATCTATCGGCCTGTACTTTCGCATGCACGTTAATTCAAAATTGCTATGATTTAAGACTTAATATGTAATCTGGTAACTATAATTACAGTTGTGTCAAAATTTGGTTTTAATGATCGAATTCAATTTTAGTTTTCTTTTATTGATGTATTTAATAAAGCACAACATTCTTAAGTAGGAGATTTTCAAAATAAATATCTGAGACCTCGTAGCGTTCACCAATTGGCTCAACGTTCATAATTTCATCCATGAGAAGGGAAACAAATCATTATTAAAGAGTATATAGGAATATATATAAGAGACCCTTCACACTGGTTTAGAAAATAATATTCAAACTTCCCAATCAATGTAGAATCCAAAGAATAAAGATGCACCATAATATTTTTTGCCTCAAAATGCTATACAAGATATACTCCAGGCATAATTTAAAAGTTTTTCAATACTCAGATAAAATTTTCATGAAATTCAAGTCGATCATGCCATAACATGTATGACCTAATTATAAAGTAGAAATATTTTTTGAACAAATCTATTCGAAGTAAGAAATCAAAGATTGAATTCATTTTATAAGTTTCTTGATTCCATTAACCTACAAAAATATTTTGAATTTCGTGTGTTTAGTAACTCAACTAAATTCACAATCTTAAGAAAATACAGGGTATCTGTAACTCATTTATCTTCATATAAGATTCACTTTTTAGTAAAATAGCAAATAAACGCTTTCGATTCAATAAGCTATAGATTTTAATAACCCAATTTCTCATATAGCCTTGAGCAGAACTTCCTTTATTTGCTTTGAATGATAACATTGGAATAGCTTTACGTCATTTTTGTATAAGCACAGCTAAATAAAACATTTCTACAAAGAGAAAGATCTTTCATACCTTCTGGCCTTAGGTACTCCACTGCCAAGGACGTGCAGTACTTATTCTACCCTTCCTGTTATTATAAAGCAAATACCAGTTCAGTTTCCTGTTCCGTTCTAGGCAAGAAAATGACCTAGTTGAAAAAATGTATATTGTTATATGATGAATTCAAATATCTCAAGTATGTTATTTTGAGAAAGACGACAACTTAAAATGGGAAAGGAAATTTGTATTGATTTGCTTTTATCGGTCTGTTTAGAAGGTAAACCTTATAGAATCAGTTTTCATTTTATTGATATTCAAAGAAATAATAATGAAATTTTTTGGATTTATAAATAAATTTAACTTTTCGGAATTATTATAGAATAAAATTCAATACATATCCTCAACTCATACCTTTAAATTTGAAAACATTTAAAATTTAAATCTGCTATCACCAAGTTATCTTGTAAGAACATTGTTTTTTCAATCATTTTTTTACTCAATTAAGTCATTAGCCGCTTAAACCCAATTTAAAACAATCACATGACTACCATATTATGCATACATCAAAATTTCGAAAATGATATATTTTTTTTTCATCTCAAAATTATTCGAGCTCCAAAACTTTTTTTGCCTGTTAGAAAAATGGAAAAAATTAATTTATATATAACTTTTGATATATCCCCTCGGTGTTTCGTGTTCATTAGCATTTTCTTCTCTGTGCTTTTTCGGGCGGTAACTTCTTACTATCCTGACTCTTCCCTTTAATGGCCAGACAGGAAAATAGTGTAAATGGCGGACATTAGCACCAAGTTGTAATTTCTTAAGGCAACATTCTTTATAACTTTCTAATAACCCTAAAAGCGAAAAAGCGATGCGTCAAAAGTGGCAAATCTCCAATTTTCTGTGTGCATTTTGAGGCTTCTAAAACCTCAAACCAAAACAACATCATGTTCTCACATGATAATACATTAATTTTAATTTTGAATAATACATTAATTTTAATTTTTCGAAATTATAATAGAAGGAATTCTATATTTTCAAATTGAAAATAAAACTTTTTATTTTATATAAAGTTGATTTTATATAAAGTTGATTTTATTTTATATAAAGTTGATTTTTAGTTGATTTTTCTTATAATGCTTACACGTTTAATGCTAATAAATTTTAAAAATCCCTTATACAAATGGTATACAATATTTTCAAATCTATTTTATATCAGCTAACTTTGAAATGTCCTCGTGTTGCCAAGTTAATAAGCCTGTTATAAAAATTATAAATTTCTGCCAAAAATGGGATCTTGACTCGTGAAGCAATGTGGCAAAAAAAGAATTTTCTAGATCTAAAACGTAATTTACATAAATTCAATCAAACTTCTCTCCTTTTTAAAACTATTTCAAAACAATGTTTTTAAGGCTTCTATATCTTAGGATCAGTTTCTAAGTGTCTTTCTACTTTTAAATTGTTGCACTTTAAAATGCACCAGTGATTGTTATCTTACAATCGAATTATTGTAGCAAAAACATAGGACAATTCTATTTTCTTTAGAAGCAGCTACAATTGTTTATTTATTTCTGCTACCTTTTTTTCTAGCAATATCGATTTCTGTTCTCAAAGAAAACGTTTTACCCGGATGCCTTCTCTCACAATGTATTCTCTTTTGCAATACACGTTTGAAGTGAAAACGTCCGCGTTTTCCGTTTTCCTTTTAAAATCATAAGTCAGCAATATCACATCTACGAGTATTATACTTCCAATTGCGGGTTTTGAATTTGTTTTTAGAAGGGATAGAAACACGAGTTCGTTGAACCCTGAGTTCAGATGCTATGTTCAGAATTTTTTTCAAATATTTTTGTTTTTTATTTAATTTATTTTGTCTCGCGTTGATAGTTTTATTTTTTGTTCTAACTGAAAATGTATGATATTAAAATATTACATATAATATTCCTTTATTGAATTATAGTTGAAATATTATATATTTTATTTTGAAATCAGTAATAGAAAAATCCATTCCTTACATTCTTTATATGTTTATGATAATGCATTATAAACTGTTTAATCAATAATATGAGAAAAATAAAATAATTCTTGTAAATGATATCAAGGACATACATACATACAGAACTAAGCCCCCCACCACACATACATGCACATATATAAATAAAAAATCTGTATGCTTAATTTAATAATAGGATACATAAATAAATAAAAAAAATTAATCTTCAGGTTCAGAGCAAATTTTAATCAAGAAATCATTTTTAAATAAATTGTTTAATAAATTTATTGATAACAAAATTTTATTTGTATAAAAAAAGAAAAATATATATTGATTTCATTATACAAAACTGTTTTCTTTATTCTGCCTTATCGAGATACTGAAATTTAGAACTAACTAAACAAAGAATATGTAATTATTTATAACTACAAATATAGATCCCTTTTTCTTATTAAAATTTATAACAGCAATATATATGTTTTATTTTTATTTCAATCTGACGCACATTTTCGTATTTTTTTGCTTGAAAATAGCTCAGAGCTAAAAGAAATCCGTATTTTAAAGAAAACATAAATCAAGAAATGAAGTATAAGCAAGTTGTATAATAATTTAAATTAAATTGAGAAAGAAAATATATAATTTATGTCCGATTAACTTTTTTTTATTCAGATAAGTTTTTAAATTCTACTGCAGAAATGCATCAATAAGAACGTATTCCATAATGTATGTATTTAATAACGATTCATTAGTATAGCATAGATTTTAGCTGTAAATAAACTGTTGAAAGATTTAGCATTAAAACAACTAATACTTTCTTTGGATTTCATTTAATCATTTTATAAATAATAACATTGAATTTCTGAAATTAATTCATGCTATACTCTTGATAAAAAAATATGTACCATTTTTTTTGAAGTTGAATATTAACGAATAACAGTCGGATATTAATGATAAGCTCCCAAATATAAAATCAGAATAAAAGATATGAAATAAGTGGCAAAATGATATTATTAAGTGACATTAGCCGAATATAGTGACAATATGGTTCGCTGAAAATATTTTTTTTATATTCATTTTGCTTAAATCGAACCATGGGCATGAAATTATGCCCATGGTTCCCGCCAAATTGTCAGCTATAAAAACTATGCATTTTAATAGTATTATTGAATGATATAAGTATAGTAATATGTTATAGGAGAACCGTTCCATTTCTTTTTTCTAATTATTTCAAATATATAGATGTAGTACATGAAATTTACAAAGCCATTATTAATAATTTGTGTTTATAAATATTTTTTTAATTCATTATATCAATATTCAAACATTTTTAAATAAAAAAGTCACTGTTGTGATATATATTAATAAAATAAAATATAATAAACTAAATACTAATTATTTTAAAAAATAGAGTCTTAAACAAATTTATTAAAAATAATATTTATAAATCCAATGAAGAACAATAATTAGGATTTTATTACTTATCAAATAATCGTAAGTTTAAAAAAAGTATTGGTAATGAATTTAATATAAAAGTACTTTCTTATTACAATTTTAAATTCAACTGTGGGAAAAAATATGATAAACATTTACTGCATCAATTCATTAATTAATCGCACTGAATATGAAAAAATAGAAAATAAATTAATTTTAAAAAATCCTAAAATATTATATCCATCCATTAAATAAATCCAAAATATTACTATCTGCTTATACACAGCTACTTTTCTGCATTTCATACACACAACTGATACACTAATGGACTTGATTTAAATTAAAGCATAATGACAGTCTCGTATTTTTTTTTCCTACTTATTAATAATGGATTGAGTTTATCAGTTTGTGAAATTATAATAAAAAATCATTATAAATCCAAGAACTTTGAATTTCCTATGAAATACAACAAATACATTATAAATCTTAGGAAATAAATGCCAATGTGCCTAACTCCGAATATGTATTCATTCATATAAGTCAAAGTGTTGCACACGAAAATGAATATTTTATATTTATTGAAAATTTAGTAATATTCTTTTTCGAATGTTAAAATTTCGAATAGTGAAGTAATAATGTGTCATACTGGCCTATCTCCCATTTATTTTCCATATTTACACATCTCAATATCTATAAAATTAATTTCTATTCAGATTCTTAAACACTCGAAAATAAATGCTGCAAAAATATACCTATAAATTAAACAAGTGTCACAAGGGTAAGCGCGTGTAAGAGTTTCTTAACTGTTTAGTCCTTATAAGGATCGGCCTGAATAATTAAAGAGATGGCCATTGACAATCTAAATCTTAATTGGTTACCTTGCTGTTTGTGGCAAGGAAGGCTTATTTCATCCTCCAGATGTTGCATCATGGTGGATTATTAAGCACTCGAATGGTTCGTGTTTGTCAAGAAACGAAAATTGCCTTTCTACGGAATGGACCACTATTTCATTGTACTAAATCGCGGGTCTTGAAATTAGGCGTAGTTTATACAAAACGATGGTATTCTTCCTTTACAATTGCACTGGAGCATTTTATTCATACAATAAATTCTAATACATTGAATTTGTAGACACTTTAATGATAATGTACTTGATATAAATCTGAATAGCGTATTCGAAATAAATGGAAATTATTTATTTGCATCTAGCTATCTTAATTTTAACGATAGTATAAAATGAATGTAATTTAATTTAATAGTTTTATACTTAAAATCATTAAATGTTCATAAAAGCTGATTTCCCAAAGTATAATTTGTCACCAAAATCTTTTGTTTATATCTATTGTGTTAAACGGAATTTCCTAAAGTGGATGATCTCAAAGAATATACAAAATTTCGACTTGAAAGCGATACCTCTATGCTTTCGATATATCATCATAAACAGCATCATATCTTATGGAAATAAATACTTCATAAAAATCACCTAATGTCTGATAATTATTTTTCTTTGTATTATTCACGTCACTTTTACTAATCTGAAGATTCTGGAAATGTTTATATGCATGTACATACACACACACAATTTATTTTTAAATGTTTTGAAGCCCACGTCAAAAATTTTTAAATGATTTTTTATACTGGGAATTTGTGAAACGAAAAGAAAATGTCATACTTACAGGTTAAAAACGAATAAATATCGGTTTGTTTCGGCAAAATTATGCAGATTTTTTTAATCATACTCTTGGGTTTTATTTTATTTATTTATTTTCTAAAAAAATAATATTTATCAACAACTCTTTTTTCTCACAAGAAGTAAAAAAATATATTCCTAGTTTAATAACAGTTCCACTCTCAAAAAGAATTTCCTTATATGTGCGTATATCAGATAATCTCAAGTTTCTTAACAGCTGTCTTATATTGGCGAAAATTCCAGACCTGGATACATATAAAACCAGAGTGGGTGTTCTTTTCAAAATTATCTCGTATACTATCAAATAAATTTTCAACTCTACCCCCCCCCCCACACACACACACATACACACACAAAATTATAGACCCCGGAAAGTATCGCAAATACTTGGCATGACCTTGGTGAATGATGGCTACAAAATATAGACTTTTAGCATGAATCTAGCATTTTTGCTGAATCTAACGAAATAATTATTTTGAGTGCTTTTTTGAAGACCTACTAGCACCAACATTTGGAGCAAAAGTATTTTTGCAATCCCGTTTGAAAATAATTTGATGACAACAGAATTTCTTCATATTATAGTGTTCATGAATTATTGCCTTTACATGCATGCTCAAGTACAACAAACAATTTATCATGTGACATATTTGATTGAAAATCTGATAAAAATCAACTTTTCAGATGCTAAATATGTTTACTAAATTTTATCTTGTATTTAAATAGCTCTTGAATTTTATAGTTGTCCCTTTCACCTATACTCGTACAACAGGTAGACTTCCTGTGAATAGAGTTCGTTTAAAATTTGACTAGAATCTATAAATGTGGTAGTAAATCCTATATGAAGTTTCAGACATTTAGTTGAATTCGTTTTTGAATTATTATATTTGCAGAAAGACTGACAAACAGAAAGACGTAACGCCAAAAAGATGTTATGCGTTCATCGGATTCAGGGTGGAGGTCTGAAAAAAAATTGAGATTCACCAAAATTTCGAGTTTTAAATTTTAACGATTGCAATACCTTCTCCATTCTTCGTATACTAGAAAGTAAAAATACATTGGAACTGCTCAACATAAGTAACGTGGAGCAAGGAGACTCTGTTCTCTTAAGATTTTTGAACAAGTTTAGACAATCAAAATTGTAACATTATCATATCTGTATTTTTTGACTCCATGTATATTCCGTATATATAAATATCAGAATTACTTAAAAGTTAATAATCAACGAAACCAATCAGAAGCAGTTTCATTGAAACCATTTGCGTTTTCATTCCTTCTTAAATATATATGGATTCCTTATTGCTGGTTTAACACTAGAATAATAAGGATTTCGATTATTCTTAAACGTCTGCCGGTGATGTTTCGACACCACGATATAAAATATATAAAATAATTATAGTAACTAAATAATTTCAGGGTTTTGTTTTAAGACTTTAATATTATTTCATGTAATTATCATATATTATAGACATTTATGTCATAAAAAAGCTATAACAAAACAAATGACTTAACCTTTTAAAATGAAATAAAATAATGATATTCATTAATATTAATGCAATAAGCAAAACCGTAATTTTTGTGAGAATGCAAGTATTTTAATCATTTATTATCCTTTTTATGCATACTGTTTTGCGCATACCTCATTTGTAATGGATACAATGATATTCAATTTTCCTCACACCATTTTCATGCAATAGACACATATTTTAGTTGGTTGCATTTCCATTACACTCTTTAATTTTGCAGTTTTTGTCTTTTAGTGAATTTGTAATTCCTTTAAATTCAGTATTTATTACTGGAATATTATCAATTTCGTCTGCACTTTCTTCAGATTCTTCACACTCACTTTCACGCAATCTTATGTCTTAATTGGAATGCAAATTAGAACAAGATAGCTCACCACCATCCTATTCATTCTCAGAAAGCTCTCGCAATAAATTAACAATTTCATCAGGGCTTAGAAATTTTCTACGAGCCACTGTTTCTCTGCACAAGTTCCGAAAATCGAATGATTTTCTTTATGAGCAGATAGGCAAAAGCCATGTAACGAAACACTTAGAAACATTAATTTGTGTATAATTGATTCATTTCCGCTGTGAACCGTATGACACTGCATTCATGGTCAAATAAATGTACTATAGTACTTTGGAAAGTTTTACTTAGGGAAATATCGTTTGTTGAACGACAGATTTATATTGATAAATTGCCTTGGTGTCGAAACGACACCAGCGGACGTTCTAGATATATTTAATTATAAAATCTCACCTAATAAACTTATAACCCTAAAACCTTCTGTGTTATTACCATGAAAAATTATTAAAAGTCTCAAAAAATCTTCAAATTCAATGCTAAAATGCGGAAAGGAGAACAAACTAAACAGGCTCCGATTTCCAATCGACACCTACGGACGTTTTAGTAATAAAGATCATTTGATCATATCGGTCGAGTTTGCTTGTGAAATTATTTAAGTATCTTAAATACTATGATCTGTCGAAAGCGTTAGGATTCTGCCTGAAGTGACTTTGAACTTACTTTTATCTTATAGAAAAGAATATATATATATGCAATTCACCCATTATATGTCCTACATACATTTCTTCTTCGATTCATCAGTCTTTGCTCCTTTGATTCTCTCTTTCAATTCCAAACATTAAGAAAAACGATCAGCTCTAGGTGAATGAAAACCAATAATCGATCTGATGTTGAATAGAGTTCCAAAGAATTAAAGACTTGAGTGTATTGAATCCTCCATTCAACATTTTTACGCCCTACTTTTTTATATAGCTCGATTACACTGACAAATTTTCGATTTTTATATTTCAGAATGAAGGTGATTTGCTTTGTTTCGATGATTGACGAAATTCGGCAAAAATTCATTTATATGCTGTTAATATTTGACGAGTGCATTATAACGTGTTTAGTGAATACTTGTGATTAGGATTCTTAGGATAAGGAAATACCTATCGAATTACGAAAAGTGGGGAAATACAGAAATTGATAATGGAGGGATTTCGTTGATTAGTGGTGAAGATTAGTTAAAGATAAGATTCTATTCATTCATGCCTAAATCCTCATGATAATATTAATATTATTTATTTTAAAATTTCATATTAATTTATCTGATGATTTTTTTTATATATCAAATATTTTGTCTCTTTCATGCATTAAGAAAACTAGGATAATCTCAAAAGTTCTAACTATCCCAAAAAAATAGGATAATATAAAAATTCAGTTGTAAACAGGAGGGTTTTTTTGTAAGTAAATTTTAAGTCTAATGTTTAGCATCTATAAAGCAATTTTCATCATAAAAATTTAAAAAAATACCCTTTTCTGAAAATATTTGTTTTCTAATATCAAAGCGAGTGTATGTGATGACATAATCCTGAAATACATTACAACAAATTGGTATATTCAGAGAAAAGTATTTTGAATGAAATAGCTCAGAATTTAACATATGTAACTACGAGTTCAATATCTACAATGTACTTATTTTAATTTTCGCGTATTTAAAGGAAAAAAATGTTTGCTATCACAAACAAAAAAATACATGATATTTTTAATGTTTAATAACCTAAAATTTGATAAATCTTAATGAAAATATTTTTTTCCACACCGAAATTTCAAAAGAAAAATTTGATAAAAGAGTTTCGTAATTTTAAAACTTATTTTTACTCAAAAAATGTTAAAATATTTATAGTTCAGAAAAAAAAATGTACAGTTTATCTATAGCTGCAAAAAAATGGAAGAAGACATTCTTTCAAAAAACATACGCATAAAACACAGTTTATAATTAACTCAGCTTTGTTGTCTGAATACAGTTGTTGACAATTTTTTAGGACATATTGCGTAACAGACACTACCTTGATCTGGAAATAGGATTTTTCCATTACGATTTATATTCGCCTTTTATTTCACATTTATACATAGATTAGCAGAAGAATACGAATAGGACCTACCGTAATTGCTGCCACACTTCAATCTTCCAACCCGACGGATTTCTTTCCCATTTTATTATCTAATGAAGGATAATTTCTTCAGGATTTTTCTCTGACGTGATCAGAATTTCAATATTTATAAACGCTCAAATTCATCGCATTGTCCATATTACCAGCTGTAAACTTGCGTTTGACAAGTTTTCTTCAAAGCACCTTTGCGCCGCCTGTCGGATTTGGAGATGCAAGGTTCGAATACGCATCCATTAGTTTGATTGATTAGTTTTGAGTGCATTTTTAAATACTACCTTTTTTTATCGCAAATTGCTTAGGAATTAATCAGTATATTATTTTTTAGAATAATAATTTTTTTTTAGAAATAAGGTTCGTTGAACTTCCGCAAAACGAAATTCAAAATCTGTGAATACCTTTATTCATGAAAACGCACTTCTGGCATAGTAACAACATTCTCATTATAGAATTTGATGGTGTAAAATTTCTTCTTGTAAATATATTTTGAAAATAAGTCCTTTTCTTTTCCTTCCTTTGTTTTATAGTATGTGTTGAATGACAAGAAAATAAACACATTTGATCCTTGACAAATATATTTGTCATTTTTATTCAACAGTATTAGATGATTTTATAGGGTCTATAATTATAATTTTTTTAAAATTTATCTGAAACTGACACAATCAAGAAAACAATTTCGTATTTAATTACGTTTTTATTCCGCTGGTTATTCTTGTCTGCATAATAATAACAATTCGTTTCGGTACCTTCTAGACCATTGATTTCTAGCATTTATCCTATTTTGCCTTCTTATAGTTACGTCCAATTTTTCTTATGCGCCAAAATCAGATTTATTTTTAATACAATAATGAAATTCATTAGCACGAAATTAGTATAAACTCTTTATGAGTAAAACATAAAATATTCAATGGATTAAAAAATTAAAGTGAATTTTAAAATATAATGCTGATATTCTGATACATAAATTAGTTAAATCATACAAGTTTAGTTTAATTATTAATGTATCATTTTAAAGCAACAATAGGGATATTTTGGGATGGACCTCGTAATTTCGAACTACGGTCAGATAAAGAAGACGACATCTGAGCTGTCACCACCCCTCCAAACTTCCACGTCACACCAGAGGGAGGACGTTTGTTCTCTACAGATTTAACGTGCACCAAATCAACTTACACGACGGCTCTTCAGGTAAAATTAGGACTCAAACCTGCTACCCTCCGATTCTGAAGCCAAGACCTTACGAGCAGTCCACCGGGGATCTAAATCAAACAAGATACTGAAGAAACTGAAAATGTGTGGTCGATATTGGAGTAATGGAGTTGTAGATATGGTTGGATGGTTATTGGAGTTGCTGGAATGTTGAGAACTCATTACATTGCACAGTTAATAACTAATAGCTCTCTATTGCATTATGATATGAATACGTTTCATAGATCCAGTAAAATATGAATGTAAATTGGCATGACGAAATTATTGCAACAACACGATTAAATTGTATCAATAAATGAAAATCCAGAATGATTGAAATCACTTCGGATGTAAGGAAATTAAATAAATTTACATATGTAATAATCTTCTTGCTTTGGCATTTCAGGATGGAAATTATAATCTAACCATATATTGATATTTAATATTACGTTAAAGTTTTATTGTCCTATGTCTTAACGTAATGTCGTGGATCATATTAACAATATTTAACTAAACCCTATTACTTTGTGATGTATCATCAGGTGGTTTTCTTTACTAAAAGAAGCGAAATAATTCTGAATTTAAATACGTTCGGCAAAATTAACCTGTTTTATTGTGAGATTGAACTTATTCCATTACAATAATCAAATGAAATAATTGAAGTCAAAATCAGATCAATCGTACCCAACTCGTTTGAACCACCTTCATAAAAATAAAATACGTTTATCTACTTGCGGGAAGACGTACCACGCAACTCAAGGCGCTTCTATCATAAAATCGCCAACGATGTGTTTGTTTTACTCGTCAGAAGGCAACTGTCACAGAAGTAAAAATGATGCTCGGAGCACAGTTTTAGGTCGAAAATTAATTCATTTAGAATATATAATTTTTTTCAAAATTTTATAAGATATTAGATATTTTTACGTTCCAATATCTCTAAACTAAACTTTTCAAAGATTTTACCCCATTTATGGATGAGACGCGGATGCATGAGTGCATTTCCAGAATTCTTCTTTATTCTTTGATCTTGATTTCCGTTCTATTTTATACTTTTTCATCCAGTTTTTTCCCATGTGTATATGAATGTCGTTTCTGACGTGTTATTTTATTTTAACTTAAAATTGCGTGTTGATTGCATATATGGCTAGTTCAAGCATAGCCGTCTGGAAATATCTCCAGACGACCATTGTTCAAACTTCAAAAAAGCTTTCAGGAGTGGCAGAAAAGATATTTTATATAATATTATTACATGCCACTGATATTAACTACAGTTATTAATTTCAAAATGTTATTAAAAATTCACTAACAAATTTTTAAAAAAATGTTAAAACATAATAAATTATTATTTTGCAAAAACCAATGAATTATTAAATTTTAAGAGAATAAGTCTTCCATTTATTCATTAGAATTTAATATTTAGACCTCTTACAATGCATACAAATGTTTTAAAGGAATATATTGTGAATTAGAATAATTTTATCAGAATTTTTTTCGCCTTATAAATCCGTAAATAATTCGAATTCATTTTATTGTTAAACGCAAACATCCCCTTTTTTCATCTTTCCTGTTCCACTTATATTGACTAAATAAATTCTTCCTAAGGCATGCGCAAAAACGCGGAGTGTTTTCGAATCCGTACTTTATGTGGACTCGTTGCCAATTATAGTTTCGGCAAGCGCATTTGTGACTTTCTTGCCACCGCAAGTAGTTAAATTTTGTCAAATTTTCATAATACAAATTAAAATCGCAAAGTGATGAACACTGACTTTATTATATTAATTTCACAAAAAATATATATAATATATTAAATCAAAATAATTATAATACTTTGGTATTTAACAACAGAAGTTATAATCAGTCCATTGTTCCATCATTTTCGTTTTGATGAGAATATGAACTATGGCTTTTCACCGAAATTATTTTATTCATTCGGAATCGAGAAATCAGATGAAAATATATTCTTTGCAATAAGAAGCAGAAAAAACAAAAACTTATCATAAATGCGAAATATTATACCGAAATTTACTTCTGTAAAGAAAACCAATGATTACTCAAAAAATTCGTCAGAAACTTGAACTCATTTCTTATTTAAATTTATATAAAAATAATACGACAATATAGGTCGATATTTTCCATCTTAAAAATTAAAATTTAATAAATTTTATCAATTTTCAGAAACATTTTAAAATATTTGCAACAATTTATTATTGCTTTATTTTATTTCTATTAAAAACAAATGATAATATCAAAACCTACTATAAAGATTTTTCACAAACAATGAATTCACTTTCTTTTACATTTTATTCCAAATATAAAAATAAAGAAGAAAATTTTCTTTCTATCTTCAATATTCATATAGAAAACTTTATTCATATCTGCTAAATCAAGTAAAAAAAAATGGAAGTAAAACTTTTTTTTAAATTGTCTACGAAAGTGTTCCTTTCTTTATTTCTGGAGCTATTTATTTTGACATTTCTTTCCTTCCATTCGTTTTTATGATGAGACAATAAAATAACAATTTTTACGACCTGACAACAAAGAGGGAAAAAACTTATATTCGAACCAATACGCTTCGTGCTGTTCGGCTCTTATTTGAGATTTTTCTTCGGAATTTCCCAGTTGCATGGCAGCAATTTTGCTACCAGTACTGAATGCCTTCAATTCTTGAAGTTTTCTTTCTTTCTTTTTACGGTTAAAATAAATATTTATTTATTTCAGTACCATATTGCTGGGTAGAGGTTAACATAATTTTTTTAACATTCTTTTAACGTCTTAGAGCTTCTGAAAATAAGTCATGAAATAGGAGTTGAAAGCTAGAAGTGTAGTATTCATTTCAACATTTATTAGAATTGCATTCTCGTATTTTGAGTTATTATGGCAGGTTTCCAATATGAATGTGTATAGCTACATCCTAGAAATCTGACATGAAGGAAATGCAAATGTATCTTAATGAAGAGATTGTAAAATTGGAATTAAAAAAACAACATAAAACTGTCCTACAGTACCTGAGCAATTATTTAACAATGACGTTTATTTATTAAAAAGCAGTCATATGACCTTTTATTTTATCAATTTTTTTTCTTTTGATATATTTTTTTTTCAATTAGATTAAACATTATATATATATAAATACTAACCAATTTGTCGAATTAAGGTTGAAACAACATTCAATTGAATTATTGGTTTTAAGCTAATCGTACAACAATGCATTTGTATGAATTATTTAGTGATGTGTTACATGATTCACAAATGTTTTTGTACTTTATTTATCATTTTCCTATTAAATAATTTATATATATTATTCCAGCAAGTTATAACAATACCAAATACTAAATGTAATTCTTATACATAAATAATTGTGTTCAGTTAGTTATAATAAAATCAAATACTGATTGCACCCCTTATAGAACAATATCTTTGTTCAGCCAGTTATGATTACATCAAGTACCAATTTCACTCCTTATACAATAGTAACTACGTCCAGCTACTTATAATTTCATCAAATATTGCAGTCCTCATATGGAAGTAATTATGTTCAGGTAGTTATAGCAATATCAAATGCTAACTGCATTCCTTATACAAATGTAACTGTGTTCATCTAGTTATAATTATGTCAAATACTAATTGCCCCCTTTATACAACAATAACTACGTTCTGCCAGTTATAACTATATAAAATATTAATTG